>JAOVVF010000004.1:9423478-9450956 GCA_028565595.1 Duopalatinus emarginatus
CTGACATCTGACTGGTTCTCTAAGAAGCCTGGTTGTCTAAGATGGCCAGGCCGTGCACACACACACACACACACACAGCAGGTCTGCTGTTCTCTGGCCTATTGGGATGCACAGAGAAAAGAGAGGGACATTGTTCATGGCACGGAGGATACAATGGAGTGCTCCTGCTGTGGCGAAAACGTCCAGCTGAGGGAAGATTCTGAGATACTTAGCATAATGTCTGGGTTAAGGTGGGGGACGATTCATAGTGAAGAGGGGGCTTTAATTATCAGCTAATGGGTGGACAATCCTTGTCAGTGTGCATTCAGAAACAATGTCACACACTGAGAATGAGAAGTGGTGAGTGTCATGTAGATGCAGAGTGTTTGTAAGGAGAAGTTGTATTCGTCTCAGTATGGGGACAGCATTCTGTTAACAGGCCAACTTCAGGAAAGCAGAAGTTGCAATTCTTTAGAAGGGAAAAGCCAAAAATGCAGCAGCAAAGTGTTGGTGAACAAATCATTCACTAATTATCTAGCAAGAAATTACTAATGTGGGCTTTTTCAAACTATTAATAAAGTTGCCTGAATATATCGTGCTATAAGAAAAGATTTTTTTTTTTTAAATGTATAAATTGAAAAGAAAATATATCAACATTGTTAGCTAGCTAAATATCAGTTTTAAACTAAGCTAAAAATGGTAGGTTTTGTATTTAAACTCATGATAGAGTTAATATATTCTGAAGTGCCAGTGGCCTATTTACACATCAGTTTAAAAATGTTAATTATTTCACCAGTTGTCTGTATAAATGGTTTATATTCAACTGTAATAATAATAATAATAATAATAATAATAATAATAATAATAATAATAATAATAATAATAATCAATTTGTGATTGTTGACTTGATTCATTGCAATGATCACCTTTTAAATCAATACAAAATGATCCAAATTATCCTATTGTGACAGACCTTATAAAAATCCACCAAGCTCATTTAATACATCAAAATCTGTTTACTAATCTACTAATCTGAGTAATCTACTAATTAATTGTTTAATCTTTAGTACAGTGCAATTTATATGTAAATAGCTATCTATTCACTTTTAGTGACCAAGAAAACATACATTGTTAATTGCATATGTATTCATTCTATACCTCTATACAACACTTACATTTACATTTACGGCATTTGGCAGACACTACGGCATTTGGCAGAGCGACTTACAAGGTTATATAAGTAGGCCAACATTGTGTTAGGAGTCTTGCCCAAGGACCCTTATTGGTGTAGCACAGACTGGCTGCCCAGACCAGGAATCGAACCCGGGACGCTCATATGGGAGCCGATGATGCTACCACTGTACCACACCAACCACTTTACTAATTGTTTACCAGTATACTGTATAACTACTGACTGCTGTTCAATTTACAATTAGTTAATTTGTTTGTTTGTTCAGTCACCTGTAACTGTGACAAGTGATGCTGGGGAAAATTGAGGTGGATTTTTTAGTGTGACTTTTACTTTGTGCTCCTTTATTTTGTTGAATTTTTTCCCCCTGAAAAATGATACCACCAGTTTCAGTCTTGTTTCTTATTATATCATGCTGCCAAGCTTTGGCAATTCACAGAGTTTACATTATCCTAGATAAACTCCGAGCAAATTGTTTTTTCTTCTTCTTCTTCTTCACATTCTGCATTCTTTCTCATTCAAGTGATTTGTCTTTTGTCACATTTGTCGAATTTTAAGTGCAAATGGTACTTCAGGCCTTGAGGCACTTCACTGCTGCTGCTGCTGCATGTAATTTCCATGATGTTGAAATACATTCACAAACCCACAATCACTCCTGCATTTATTTGTTGTTTTCCATAGAAAATAGGAGCAAATGTTCAGACAGCAAACTTGATTTCAGTATGTGTGTACTCTAACTGATTCTTAATAAGAAGAATTAATAATTACTACCCAGCAGTCCTCAGTTAGTGTCTGTAGTACAACAGATACTTTAGAAATAGATTTACAGAATCACATCAGTATTTGGGAGCAGTTTTTTTTTCTTAATTTAGTTATCAGCAGGGAAACATATTTTGTTGGGAGGGAGAGGTGCATGTAACTGGATTGACTGACACTCCAAAAATGCAATCATGTGTGTGCGTATCTTTCTGTGAGAGGAGAATGAGAGAGGAAGAGAATGTGTAATTGTATTCAATGAGTGGCCCAAATTGAAGCACTTGAAACTTTCAAGTGTCAGCTAAAACACTTTTGAACTGTGAGAGGCCATGACAGTGCATATTAACACAAACCCCATGTACCCTTAACCAGCCAAGAGTTAGTGCACTACATTAAAAACTAGGGTGGGTCTCCAGAAATGGCAACAGAGGTGATGTTTAAAAGCTTGCAGGTGTGGGGTTAGCCTACTAAATTGGCCTGAATAGTGTGTGTGTGTGTGTGTGTGTGTGTGTGTGTGTGTGTGTGTGTGTGTGTGAACAAATGTACAAATGTCAGAAAACACAGATTATGTCAGGACCAAAATGTCTCCCGACATTTCTGACCATATGTATTCATCAACATTATTATTCCAAAAAAACTAAAAGTGCCCAAGGTTTTCCCTACAGCTAATAAGAGTAAGGTTTAAAGTTAGGGTTAGCTATATTACTAATTATGTCAACAGAAAGTCTTGACTAAGATAGTAAAACAAATCTGTGTATGTGTGTGTGTATGTGTATGTGTGTGTGTGTGTGTGTGTGTGTGTGTGCGCATGTGTGTGAAACTTAAAAGTTGTGTCCTGTTTGTTTGCTCTCACTGCTCTGTAAAATGCAGTATGAACACACTGAGTCACTGTTTGTCTTTAGATGAAGACGGAAGATCAACCTCAAAGCATTTAGCTGCTGAGATTTTGTGTTGGTGTACTAACTAACTAGTTCCTGTACACACACACAAACACACACACACACACACACACACACACACATACTGTACATACATACATGTATGTATATATGTGTGTGTGTGTGTGTGTGTGTGTGTGTGTGTGTGTGTGTGTGTGTGTGTGTACATTATGTGCTAGTGACAGCATGTCTCCAATAACGACTCGTTCTGTGTGAGGCGAAAGCTAGTCTGTCTCATCCAATCCCACAGAAGTTGCTAACATCTTGGTCCCAAATAAAAAAGCACTTCTATAAGCTGCTCTGGAGAAGGGTGTATGCTATATGCTGTAAACACAAATGTAATCACCAGCAGCCACAACCACATGGAAATTATTGCCTTCTTGTACTGTTTGAATGAGGGCTTCTACCTCATAATAACAGTAACTCCTTAGATGGCATTTTAAGAATCCCACATCCTAAACACATAAAAAGCTATGTTACTTATTATTGATGGAATGGTATGGTAGCGTTATAAGTGATGGCTTTTTGTGATATTAGATGGGATATCTATCAGTAAAACCTGATATCTATCAGTAGCTCGACAGGAAACTATCAGGGATGAATGCATTATATAACAAGATCTTGATGTCATAATAAGTATAATGTGATAATAAGAATGAACTCTATAACCCTGACTGAGACTTGCACTGTGGTGTTAAATGCACCTTCTGTCTGAAAAATCTTATTGGGAGATTATAGTGGTTTTTAAGAGCAAGCCAGAATTTATTATCTAAAATGTAAGGTGTTCATAAACATGTTTTTACCAAGTACTATTGAGTTGGACACCTTTCCAAGCCTACAGATGACTGCTGCGGTTACTGTTGGTCCAGTGAGCTTTGTTCTTGCATTTCTTTTGTTGCCTATTTCATCTCAGGTAAAAAAGCTAACCATCATCAGTGAGGTTTGTTCTCTACTCATTTTTCTACTTGGTAGACTGTTTCTAATCTATTATGTACACAATGAACTATTAATACTGATAATAGTTGCTATAAGAAAGAAACTGGGTAAATTTAGAGAGTAAGCCAAGTTGTCATGTCATAAAGTATCTGGAAAACTTTCAAAATTTCATCAAAGTTTTGTATTTTTATTAGCCTGTTGAAAAATCCAGCTTAGTCTATGAGCTACCTGCTGCCAAAATGCTGGTAGTCCATCCTTCCAAATTGGCTTAAATGAACAAGGTTTGTCAAATCCAAGCCAAACTTGCTAACCAAGATAACAGTCTCACTGGCAAGTTGGTAATCTTTCCTATGGCATTGGATTTTCTGCTTGGATTGTCATGGTTTGTTAGGTCAACAACCATAAAGCACAAATTATTTTTTTTCACATCTGCATTTCTCTTCTGGTTAAATAGCTCATTGGTGTAAGTGTCTGAGTCTGTAATCTGAGTCCAGGAGATGTTGGAGTTTCAAAGATTTTATATCATCAAGCGAATACATGTCATGTTATGGCTAAAATAACTTTCTAGACCAAACTTCTAGCATAACATTCTCCAATTAATATTTGCTACAAACCTCAATTTCTTTAGTATGAACAGTGCCAATGACATTCACTGGTTAGAGCAATATGATTTTGCATAGAATTAGTAATATGTGATTAACTGGCATGCATGCATAGTGACATAAGGATATTAAGGACAATCAATTGGTTTACTTGGTAATGAATAATAATATCATAAAAGCAAGTAAATTAATTAAAGGATCTCTATAATAATTCAAGCAAAAGTTTCCTTTAATCTATTCTCTGAAAGCAGTCCTTTTCTTTTCCAAAAATCCTCATCATCACATTTCTTTGCCAGCATCATCAATGTCTCTGCAGATTTTAATTCCCTTGCGTTATTAATGTTAAAGTTAGAGTGAGATTATAATGTAGGTTGCAGGCATCAACTACCTACATCAAATATTAATAATGAATAAGTATGCCAGTGGAAGGTCCTAACAAAGATAATAGTACTAATGTATGTGTGTGGAAAAAGTGAGGGAGAGAAAGAGAGAAAAAGAGAAAGATGACTGCTACAACACAGAGACAACATTCGCTCAATACTATTGAGCTGTTTGTGGTGGCTGTGAAAGACCCGGTCACTGGTCTTGCATTGATCCACACTGTGAGTTTGGCATCTGCATTACCATGCTGACATTCAGAGATGGGTCATGCAAACACACTCACACATCTCAGAGTGTGTAACATCCAGCCAGTTACCCATCTGAGAACTATTTATCAGTTTGTAATTTCTATTTTGTGAGAACATGTCAAGAACCCACCTGTTTCATGTAATCCTATAAAATGTTTGTAAAATTGATGAAATCTAATAATGCTGAAATGAAACAGAAAGAAAGAAAGAAAGAAAGAAAGAAAGAAAGAAATGTATGGGGGAAAGTACATGTGGAGAAAGCCACTGAGGAAATCAGGCCATTTAAAATTACATTTTACTATTGTCCCACTTGTGGCATCATGATGGTGCAGTGAGTAGCACGTCACAACAAGAATGGCCTGGGTTCGAATCCTCAGCCATGCAGCCTGTGTTCTTTCTGTGTGGAGATAACATGTTCATTGTGTATCTGTGTGTTTTTTTTCGCAGGAGCTCTGGTTGCCTAAAGCTCCAGTTTACTGAAGATACTAAATTGCCCCTAGTTTGTGTCCTGGGATGGACTGGTGACATGTGCAGGTGACATGTGCAGGGTGTTTCCCTACCTTCCCCCAAGTGACTGCTTCAGCATCCCCATGACCCAGTAGGAGGATAAGCAGCTTACATAATAAATAAGCGATTACTCTCATGCTAAAATCTAATAGTATATGCTATAATGTATGTAATGTTTCTTTTCTGGTGATCTGGGCTAAGATTACAAAGTGACTTCCCTGTTAGTGATTGTAGGTAAAAGTGGCTCCCAAATAAAAAATTAAACACACCATAACACTTAAGAAACCACATGCTTTACTGAGCTCCTCAAGCCATGCTGGACTAATTACTGCACTGTAATCACTTTAACTTCAGGCTGTGTCCTATTTGTAGCTAAAATCACAGTTTAATATATCAGATACATCAGAGATCTGAGAGAATTTGTAATTCAGTTTGTAATTATCCGCTCCGCTTTGCGCTGAGTGGATCTTATGTCTTTTTGTTTCACAGAATGAATTTGCACAGTTGTGCAGCTTTGATCACTTAAAAAAAAATAATGATGGCAAATGTTAGTTCCCTGCCTGCTTAATGAGATATCCAGCCAGGAAAATTCATCTTCATCTGCAGCTCTTGCAAATTCCCAGCCACCATCTTAAGACCTTAGAGTAGTTAATGTAGTTTTAGTAGAGGAATGTTATCAGACAGTACAACCAAACTTTGACAATACACAATTTAAATATACTTTTCGAGAACTCAGTGGCTTCACTCACATTTCCATCAACTTCCTGGATCATAGCTTGAGGCAACTCTTTAGTTCCTGCTGCAGAGTAGATGCTTTTATATGAGCCAGTAACTTTTCTGGCTGGCTTTTTTTCCTCACCAATTTTGTAGTCATGTGAATTTTGTAGTCATGTCATAAGACAGCATGTGAACCAGGGAGTGCAAAGGCTATCATGGGCTTCCTCTGAGTCTTGTGAAGCCAGCCAACCATATGCTTTTAATATGGCTGCTTATGCAACATCAAGGGCAATGTAACACTCTCAGAGAAAGGCGCTCCTGGCTACTTCTGTATGCATGAGCTTGCATATGCCCCATGATTGGCTAGTGTTACTGTGACTGATATAAAAAAAAAAATAGAAAGTCCTTTTTAAAAACCTGTTTGGATAATATATGATTACCATGTTTTTTCTTTTTTTCATCAGCCCCACTCCATATCTGGTAATGTAAAACAATGTGAAAGCTTTGAGAAAGTATGATATATATCTTCTTCTAAGGGTATGGTGCTGCAAAAACATTGCCCAAAGCATGAAATTTCACTTTGAGTGCACAGACCTGTTTTAATAGCTTAATTACAGTTAACATCAGCTAGACACCGCAAAGCAAAAAAAAAAAAAAAATGGAGTTCTCATGTTTTCTCTGCTGTGGATCATTTATCTAGGCTGTACTTCAGTTAATGGCCACCACCCCACCAGTGCAGTAAAACTTTAAGAGAACTTTTTGAGAAATGTTTAGTAACAGGTCACAGTCAGGATGGACATTTAGGTCCCCAGTAGATGGTGTGTTAAAATGGCCTGAAATCCATTGTCAGATTAGACAGTCTGAAAGCTATGTGGTCTGGGTCAGTGCATGATTCACACATTTTTTGGAAATCCAGGGGGTTTTGGATGGCCTGCTGCTTGAGAAAAGAGGCTACCCGTGTCTGTGTTACCCCATGACCTCCTATCATGACCCACAAACAAACAAAATATACCATGACTCACAGTAACACAAAAGGTCAGGATGGACATGGCATTTGGGGTCATGAAAGCACGCTATGATTGCCTGTAAGGCTTGTGGGTGCAACCGGAGTGGGCATGTGAGGTATAAGAGCATAGGCAACATTGCCATTATTAGAAAAGAAAGAGCATCATACGGGCTGCTGATGTAGTAGACACTCAAATATAATCTGCTTTCTAACTGACCCTTGCTTTATGCTCTTGATTTCTCATTTAATAGATGTATGACTGGAAATATCAACTTGTGACAACTTGCCATACATGACCTAGTATTAGCCACTATTAGTCACCTTTAAATAGACATAAAAGCATAAATGATAAAATGGGTCTGTCTAGATGTGTGTGTCGGACACAGCTGGCATGGGCACTTTCTGAATGCATCCCATGTGTGGGCTATAATTGAATTATACTAATTGTTTTCATATATGTAGATACGCTATTATTGTTAGTCATCACCGTGTTAGATTTAATGTTTCTATGACTTATTTTACTCCTTATATGCTGACATTATGAACATGCGATCCTCCAGGAAAAAATGCACATCATGAGCCATATGGAAAAACTCCTCTTTATGTGCACACACATTTAAATTAAGTTAATTTCAAATCAACTAACAGACATCTTAATCACTGTTGTAGTACCATTTCACACCACCTTAGGCAATCAGACTGTATCAACTCTTGATAACCCCGAGTTAAATCTGAGCAGGTTAAACTCCCTTTCTAGCACAACCCTCTGGTTACACAGGTACGTTTCTGACCAGCCCATTTAAAAAGTTACCTCTTTTTAACCATCTTTAAAAACGTGAACTTGTCTTTAAGCCAAAAGGGTATAAAACTGTACACTGACAAATTTGGTTAAAGTTTGGATTAATTTAACAATATGGTTTTACACTAAATTTACCCTTATTTACCCTTATTATAAGGGCACTAACACTTGATCCATTGCTGTAGATGTGTGCACAGGTTCTAAACTATTTGAACATTCTTTTTAATTCAGGATTTTGTCAATTAATAAAATAATAGTAATGTTTTTGTTAATTCAATTATCTCTCCAATAAAGAATTTATTTTATTCATTACATTTTCTGTCCTTCTGATAAGCAGTGTCTCTGATTCATTCTGCTGCCTAAAAAAAATTCAGATGCTCCTTAAAAAAATATTAATTAATCAACAGTGTCATATTTAAGCAATTAATATTTGCCTCAAGTCACATGTGAGTAGCATTCACACCTCTCTTTTCAATAAATACTGCAGGTGCAAAACTGCCTGAATAGCATTTATGGCTTTAGTGATGTTTGGAGTCTGAATACGAATGTGCATAACTTTCTTTTAACTCCCCACCTAACAAGATTCTGTGTTCTGAAAAAAAGGGGATTCTTAGCTTAAAATGCACCATATAGCTTTTCTTTACTCGTCCTTCTATGTGACATGAAGCAGGTTAGCTAGCATAGATTCTGGTTGGTGTGTTGATCAATTAGCCAATTACCAGGTGAATTACTGCCAGTTATCTTCCAACTAGCTACTTCAAGTTTGTAATACATCATGATCTTGAAATAATGGAATAAAATTTTAATTATGCATGACCTAGCTAAAGTTCTCAAAATCCATCAAGCTGTCTATGTTCTCACTCAATCATTTTTTCCTTCTTGTTTGCTATATATTTAGACCTTCCCTGACATCTGCTTAGCAGGGTCACACCATTACAAGGTGCAACGTTTTAGTGTGAACCTGCGTTCATGGATTCAGCCTTCACAGTTTCATTTATGGGCACCTCAGAGGCTGCTTCCAAACAAACTTGTTACATCAACGTTGACTTTTACCACCTTTTGATCAGAGCCACATGCGTGCTGCACTGTTCTAAAAGCTGATGCAGGTGAGCCGTTACTCCCAAAGCCATGAACACCAGGGCCCCACTCCGGAAATTTGCTCCATCATGGAAATAAAACAGAGCCTGTGGCAGAAACATTGTGCATTTATGTGGGCGAGAGAGTAAGAACAGATGTGGGTAAAGGTGTAAGTGTGTGGGGGGTGTTGAGGTAAGTATGGGCTTGCACTTTTAAAGCTACATTGAGTTTCAGGAGGGAAGTAATAGGCAACTGTCCTGATGGCTATGTATGTCCTCACTCACATAGACATTGTCTAATGTTGTGTATAGTAGTGGGCAAAGTGCTTACAGTATCACAAATATTAAGTTTGAGCAATGTATCAAGGATAAATACATGGTTCATGCTGTGGGGTAGCCGTAGCCTAATGGTTAGGGAACCGGTCTCGTGACCAGAAGGTCGCAGGTTTGACCCCTGCCAAGGGCAAAACACGACTGAGCATACCTCCAACTGCTCCCTGGGCACTGTGGTTTGGGGCTGCCCCCTGCTCTGGGCAAGTGTGTATACTGCCCCCTAGTGTTCACTGGTGTGTGTGTGTGTGTGTGTGTGTGATTCACTGCATGGATAGGTTAACAATGGGTACTTAAGTCTATTTTAATCACTGCTTCAGATACATTTTAGGAAAAAAAATCTAACTCATTTGCATTCATTAAATGACTATAACTGTACTGTAACTGATAGACAGCAGGAATCTGTAGTCCAGGCTTGAAAGAAATCAGTCCTGGTTTTAAATCATTTGCTGTATTTTATATTTATTTGAATTTATTATTATTATTATTATTATTATTATTATTATTATTATTATTATTATTATTATTGTTGTTATTATTATGCAACAATTGGTGGTGCTTTTGTGTTCTGACATCAGCTAAAAGCAAACATTCTTATCGATTTTATTAATAGCTGGAGGAGTCTGACCTTTGCTAACACATATATACCAGCTGTCACTGGTTGTACATTTGTGCAAAAGTGTGTATATTACTGTACATATTGCGTGTAATTTTGAACAGCATCATCATTATCATCATTACACATACAGCCCATTCGGGAGATGGTGTTCTAAGTAAGGCAACAATTTAGGCAGCTTTTGTCCTCCCAAATTAGTATACAGTAAAAACATTTAGGTATAATATAACAGTATGTGAGTTGAGACATGGTTGCCTCCTGCTCCACTTTCACCATGAACCCGAGCATAGTTTGCTCCTGTATATATATAGCACTTGTTTGATCATCACTATGCCCTACTCTGAAGGGTCACTCTCTGTGGGGGATAAAATTAATGGTCATCTTGGGATGAACTTTAGCTGGTGATAAAATCTTGTACCAGTGCCTAATCACTGACACAGTGTATCTGTGCATTAGGTCTGACTTTGTAAATCAAACTTTATAAATGGTAAAGGTGTAATCAAATGTGATATTATAAGCATTGGCATAAGAAATTATAGCTTTGCATGCATGCAAGAATAATGTTTGTCAACCCCAACCTTTGTGCCTTGCATAGCCTAGATTCAAAAGACAGAATATTGACTTTTTTGCTGACCCTACATTAAATTCCCTGTGAAATATGAATTTGATCTATGTATAAATGATCTATGTTTAAAAGAGTCCTTTGAAGCAATCACTGTTCAATCTTTCTACATGCTTGCTGTGAGCATTCTGTCTACAAAGATAATAACACTTCAATACCACAGAAAAGTGCTCATGATGTGTTCTTTGAAAAGTCTTGCTGCTGTTAATCTGCATTTCTGGCCTGGGGTTCAGTGTTTTCCTGTGATCCTTGTTTCCACCTGCTGCTTTTCCCATTTACCATTTTACCTTTTATTCATATGGTTGACGGTTTTTATCCAAAATCACTTGCCCTACACATTTTTACTAGCGGATGACAAGTTACTTGTGTCACTTTTCTTGCAAACACGATTGTAAGCTCATTTTATAAGACTTCCAGGTGTTAAAATGTTTCATACAATAAAATCATTGGATCAACGTAAAGCTTTGTAAGTCACACAAAGTTGTCACATGAGCAGCACCTGACATGCAATGTAGTGTCACATGACTAATTAAGACCTCACTAAACTGTGCTTACCTGTTATGGGTGTGCACTAATGAGAATAATGATGAGATAATGAGACTGATTGGTTCTCCAATGAGGAAAGGTAAAAGGTAAACTAGTCAAAAACTAATTAATACACTAATCAGTGTGGCAATTTGTGTTTATTTTTACATGCCTAATGCTAGGATTTGTAGTAGCTTTTAGTTTTTTTCTAATGGCAAATTTGTCATATGTCCTGTGACTTTTGACTCACCCTGTATATACAAATATATAAAAATAACTGACTAAATTAACTTTTTTTATTACTACAGGTTATGTGTGGGAAATAAAAGTAATGTAGAACTGTACACACTACAGAATTAGCCTGAGAAATCAATTGAGCCAGTTGAATGTGCTGCTTTATGGAGTCGTGTAATTTGCATTTAACTAAGAAAATCAATTCAAATGTGATCTTGCTGAAAGGCTGTGTGTCATGCACATGCATTGCTTGCAAGTGTGAATGTAGATCACAACTGACCAGGTTTGGGAATAAGGGCTCTCAGTTTTATTTATTTATAAGTTTCTAATCCATAACCTGTAAATTTGAATTCATGAGTATTTCCTGCCCTCTGTACATTTGCCCAAAACAAAGAAATTACACAAGTGTGTACTGAGCCTGGCTTCCTACATTGCAGCCTCAAATCAGTGAAGCAGTTTTGCCACTGGATGTAGTGCAATTAGTATGAGATGTCATGCATCATGTATCAGGGCAAATCCAGTTCCCATAATTAATCCAGTTAATGGGTATGATCAATGTGGTGGATTCTGGATGACAAACAAGGCTATGAGTCACAAATTAGCCAGCTTAATTTTCTCCTCACTCATTAGCCCTAGTTCTGTTGGAGGTCAAAGGTCACACAGTGGCTTTGACACCTCAAATGGTCTATAACTTCCGTCTATTAAAGAGTAGACACAAGTAATTAAAGGTAAAGTGTGTTTGGTCTGATTTTATCAATACAATAAGTCAACCCTCATAAAAGCCCTACTGCAGGTTATGTGAGGAAAGACAAGTTTGATGCATTTCTTCCTTTAAAAAAAGCCAAGCAACTGTTATATTGAAGCCACAAGGAAGTGTAAGTTGAAAAGATCAAAGCGGACGTTATGGCAAGGTCACAGCGAGTCTACGTTTCAGGTGACACTTAAAAGACTAAGTGTTAGTGAATGATGTGCTAAGAAAGAGTGTGACTAGAGTGTGCTTCAATAAAGGGAGGCAATGTGTGAATTCTCAGACACATACACACACGTGTGCACCAGATGAGGTCAAGTCAGGCTGTGTTCCAATTTCACTCCTGTTCTCTGGCTTTTCTTACTCTCTGTGGGAGCTTCTGGACCTGAACATGTCGGTGAGACTTGAAAGCTTTAAACTTTCTTCTAAACCAATCTTTCTGAATGCGGCTTTCTCAAGGTCAAAGGTCACCTCCCACAAGGAATCGTGTCTCTCTCTGAGCACCAGGCTGAGTCACCTGATGGAAAATAGACAGTGTCTAGAACATTTGCAGGTCTGAGACAGACACTCTTATAAATATATCCATTCAGATGAAAAGCACAAGCATCAAATAGCAGATCTGCAGTTAAAAAACATTTGATAGTCAGAGGTGTGCTTGCATAATTGATTCTTTCTACACCAGACTATTTACATCCGCTTTTTTGTACTCCCAGGAAGTTCCAGTATAATCTATTTTTATATTATAAAAGACGTGCTGCATTTAAAAGACGTGGTCATGTTCACTGTCTGTAAGAGAAGATTCAATATCAATGGGGTATTTATGTAGTGTTCATGACTTCTGAAGTCAGAATTTTGTGATAGCTTGAAGTTCACGACTTGGGTTGAGGTACTGATGATTGTTGATGTGTTCACTTTGCTAGTTGATGCTTAGTGATATTATTGTGTTTTATTTGTTTGTTTTCTTACATTTAAATAGTATTGCTCTTTAGCTGTCTTGTACTGTACATTCATATTGCTTATCTGAGCATTTCTCATGATTGAAATCATTTAAACAATGGCCCTTAATCTTTATAATCATAACATAATATAACGTATCGTACAAGATGTTTCTAATTCTAATTATGAATAAACACATTTTAAAACAGTGTTTTTATATTTTTAAGTGCTATAAATCCCCTTTGCTTCCTGGTCCATGTGCTTTGTGAATGTGATTTGAGTATTTGATTCATTCTGAGACCCTGTTATGTGGTCTCCTGGCTCCATTCGAGTCATCTCACATTTGACACATTCCTGATGAGACGTGCGTCACACACTGCACTTGTGCTTCACTTTTAACAAATGACTTCAGCAGCTGCATTAGAAGCATGTTAAATGTGAGCTCCAGTGTTGGATCAAGCTCTTTCACTGGAATCGCACAATCCCACTTTCCTTTTTCAGTCTGCATTTTCTGTCCATCATTGTTGTGCTTGAAGGCAAGTGCTTGGGTTTAATGGTGGCTGTTTGGATGTTACTTATTTCTCTTATTTACTTATTTACTTATTTGACATTCTACTTAGACATGTGTGTAAATTATCTCTGAATATGCATAATGTTCCCCACATTAATATTGACATAACTCACTGATTATCTAATGTGCTTAACCTGCCACTGGGTTGTGTTGTGGGGGTGCTAGAGTCTATCCCTCAGGGTGAAACACCCTGCATAGGTCACCAGTCCATCGCAGACAGACACACTCACACGCAAACTCACACGTGCAATTTAGTGTCTTCAAATTGCCTGACTGAGGTTGTGTTTGAATAACGTTTTAGTCGCTTTGCCATCATAGCTCCTGTGTAGTCACTATACCATATTCACTAATCCAGGATAGTTTAATAAAATTGGAATAAGAGTGCACAGTATGTTTGAGTGTAGTCAATTTAGTCATTTCTGCTGTCATCTTACTGGAAGTAAGACGATGACACAACAAAATGCACTTCAAATGGAACATGAAATACACACTGTAGTGCTCTGTGCATTTTAATCTGTGACTGTCATTGACAAAGCATGAGTGATCATGTGCATTTCTAGCACATGGCTGCACTTCCCCAGCCCCAGCTGCCACAGCAAATGTGTGTGTGTGTGTGTGTGTGTGTGTGTGTGTGTGTGTGTGCGTGTGTGTGTGTTTGCATGTGAGTGCGTGTGTGGGCTGGTCCATGTCCAAGTGGACATGTTGCCCTGAGGTTACTATTCCATACCACACCAGAGCCAAAATAATTATCAGTATTGGCATGTAGCATGCAAACCATCTATTTTGCTGATCACTGCACTGGTTTATAGACAACTGTGGTATGTATAATGTGTAACTGGGCTGAAAAAGAAAATGTTCCAAACTGTAATGTCGCTGTAATCTATATATTTGGCCTATCCATCTCAATGGTCTTATATTCTTCGGCTATAGCTTGTAAATTGGCATAAATTTCTCTCTGGCTCATGACTGGCATTGCAGTTTGTCCAAGAAAAGGTAAGGAATGCGTGACATGTGTTTGTGTACATATGAAATATGTATTTATAATGGATATGAATTTAGCCACACCTTTGTGTTTTGTGGTCTGTATGTCTGTATATAGTTTGGTCGGTGGGGCTGTGATGTGATTGACAGAGTGTAGGACGATGCTGTGAATGTTTTGGCAGGTGCAGAAAAGCCCCAGTAATGAAAGGAAGCTGAAGCAACTCTGACACCTGCTCTCTGAGCCATGTCTGGACACGCTCTGCCTTCTTGGCTCCTGATCACACTCAGTTTCGCTTATCCAGCAGGAGCAAGACCCTAAAAACTGATTGTAGATCTGATCTTTGGTTGGAATGATGGCACGCTGGATTGCAGAGCTGATGCATTTCAAATCGGAGATCAGAGGTGGACGATGGTGATAATCACATGGCTTGAAAGCGCTGAATAAAATGAACACTTTCATATCATGTGCCGAGTTGTTAACGTTGGCTTCTGCACTGCCGCTGTGTCTCTGTGGCCTGTGGGTCTTTGACAAGCTGCGCTCAGAACACTGAAAGGACTCAGACGAGAGGAAAGAACATGAGTGGGTGGATTCCATATTCGAATCCGTCACATAAGAGAGATGGAGAGACTGAGAGGGGAGAGACAGAGTGAATGAAATAAAAGCAAGACAGGAGTTCAGAATGATAGAATGGGAGATATGAAGGGAGCGAGATAGAAAGAGAAAGATTTTATTCTTTTAAAGAGGGACAGAAATTGGAGAACTGGCTGGAGATACAGTGAGTGATGGAGGACAAAAATGGCATGAAGATTAGGAGAGCAACAGGATAAAGGCAGAAACTAAACAAATGGGACAGAAAGAGAAGATAGGAATAGAGATATGGAAGGAAATCCAGATGTTTTAGGGGTTTTTTTTGTGTGATCCTTATCAGGTTTGGAAAAAGATTACATTACTTTCTGTTTAAAGTTTTGTAATGGCAAAGAAAGAGTTGTTGTGGTCAGTGTGTAACACATTACTGATACACTACTTGGCCGAAAAAAAGGTCACCATTTGGATTTAGATTCTCTGGTGTTATGATCTGGGGTTACTTTAACTGGTCAGTTCGAGGCTCAGTAATGTTATATAGCTTTAAATTGAAGTCAGCTAAGTATCTAAATGTACTGAATGAGCAAATGATAACATCAATGGATTTTTTTTTTCTTTCTTGATGGCACAGACATATTCCAGGCTGACAATGCTGACAAGATTCATCAGGCTCAAACCTGAATTGGCCACCCTTACCCCATTGAAAGTCTTTGAGATATGCTGGAGAAGACTTTATAGAGTGGTTTGATTCCTTTTGCCAACAAGATCTTAGCCAAAATTTATATAAATTAAATTTAAAATTCAACTCTGGACAGTAATATATGTTGTGACATTGCATAAGATTGTTAAAACAATTCAATAGCAAATGCAAATAATAATTGAAGCTACATGCATCCAATAAAAAAGTGTGTGTAGGTGTTTTTAGCCAGGGAGTGTGTGTATAAAACTTTCATAATACCAGACCTTTAAGGTGAGACGTGTAACTAGCTCATCATGCAAGTGCTTGCCGTGAGAACTTGCCTAAAAATTTTCTTATATGAGAATGACACCTGGAGGTGTTCATGCACCATGGTATTCTACGTACTCAAAAATCGCAGGGTGTTGGTAGTGAAGAACAGTAAAACACTTTTAATCTAGTGCAAAATACAAAATCTTCGATGTCAAAACAAATGGAATTATGAGCTGCATCAGTACAGGGTGAGTGTTCAATATTTAAACCCTATTCAGAACTTTTGGATGTTTTTTTGGGGCCGTGACCTGTAACAATGTCACAGTATGGCAGCTCCTCCAGACTAGACTATATCGGTGGGCAGGACGGCTTCAGAGCAGCTTAAAGAGAGAAAGTCTTCTCTTAAAAGGGAGCATTTCTATTGTGAGTCTGCTACACTCTCCTGGGTACACGGTGTCCAAAAATACAGGCAGCCGGAAATTCTCTGTGGGTGATATCATATTCTGTGAAATGCCAGAAAAGCACTGAAAAAGCCCTCTTCTAATTGTACATTTGACAAGCTCTCTCTCTCTCTCTCTTTCTCTCTCTCTCTCTTTCTCTCTCTATCTCTCTTTCTCACGCTGTCTCTCTTAACAACAGCAGACCACCATATCACTCAGCCCACACATCATCTGCATGAAGCATTTTACTGAAGTCAAGGTGTTGGAAATATGACAATTGGAGGAGGGAGTAGAAGTGGAGAGGTGAGAGAAACCGAGGGGAGCAGAAGCAGAAGAGCATTATGAGCAAATGCAGCTGTAAAACTAGTTAAGACCCAGATCTGTACATAATTGATCAAAGCCTTTCACCCAAGAACAATACTACAGAGTTATGAAATTCAATGTGAAGTAAGTGTAGCTTTATTTATGTACACACATGACATAAATTGTTACTTTAGGCTGTTTTTTCAGTTCTAACCATCATTTCAACATAGCTGTGCACACTGTAAATAAAATATATCACATTAAATATGGTAGTATTTAACTCTATACATATACACATAACCATATACACATTAGGTGGTTCAATTTATTTGACTAACTATTTATTTCACTGTTTCAAGAAATTAAAAAAATATCATGTAGCTCATCTTAATTGTCACAGAAGATAACTAAATATAACATAAACATATTAGAAATACCTCAAGCCAAAGTCATGTATTATCCATTCGTTGCGTTAATTCAGATATGATAACAAAACAGACTGTTGTAAGCAAAGGAGTTTGTTGTAACAAACGTTCAATATCCACAATGCACTAGACACTAGCATAATTAGCATTGGGATTAAACTTTGCCAAAATTATGTTGTCTAGAAAACTAATGTGAATGCATGGACAAACACAAACAGTCCTGATAAGCATACTGCAGATGTACAACGTTATTTTTAGCCCATCTTACCCCATATTCAGTTGGTGTTTGCTTTATAAATTTTACACTCAACTGACAAAGCTATTATACATAGCTACCAATACCATTGATGTGTCTGGCAGCAAGGGTAGCTTTGTTAACATTTATATTTGCATTAACCCACATTCAGTGGTTCAGTAATTTCAATTCCAAATCAATATCTATGGGACACAAGGACAGGGCACTTACGCAAGGTTTGTGGCCCCACAGCTAAATGCATTACTTTACATTAACAGCATTTACCCACTTACAGATGTGCTTTGTAGTCTCTACGAAAATTATCAGGTTTAAACCTTATTAGTGAGGAGTTGGAACATAACAATGAGTTTAGTACATCAGTAAAATACGTACAAATGATATGTTTTAAATTACTCTCTATTTACCTGCTTGGAGAAGAGGCTGATCTTTAGTCTTCATTTGAAGACTGAGAGTAACTCAGATGTTTTGTCAACAGTTCAGTCTTTTGTATACTATGAGAGGTAGTGGGTCAAGTCAAATTGTGCTACAGGCTCAAAGGGAATGTGGCCAGAGCTGCTTTAAAATGAAAGTGATAAGATCTGGCATGTATCATTGGACAATACCAACATTTCAAAAGTTGACAACTAATGCTCAGTGGTTTGGGGTGTTGTAATTGGCAATCAGACTTGCCAGAATAGTTTGTAGCTCCTAAAGAACTAAACTTCAAGCACAAAATGTCTTGCATGACCACTATATCTGGAGTGAAAGAACATTTATTTTGGTTAAACATTGCTTACACATTTGAAACCAAGCAACCAAAAGAAACCAGACATCTGTGTCCACTGCAAGAGAATTCAAAAAGAATATATGTGCAAGGAAAGCAAACACCACCATCAGTTCAAGACTCTAGAGAAGCGTGTGTGTGAGGTGTGCAGTGCTGAGAACATCCATTGCCTGCGGTCTCAATGCCCCCGAACAGCATGAACACACACTTTTTGTAGCTTCTTTCCAAAGTCTCCAAACTTCTACACCAAGCTGAAACTCCCTCACCACAGGCGCTTAGCCACCATCATCTCTCCTGCATTAAACCTGAGCCAGAGTGTGTGTATGTTTGTGTTTTATACATTTGTGTGTGTCTGTGCGTATGCCACCATGGGGAACCTGTAGCAGCGGGGAACCTGTAGCAGCATAGAACCTACAGTGTGTGTGAAAGGTTGCGATTAAAGCTCACTTTCTCTCCTCATTTTCAGGGGAAGAATTAGTTTATATTTACACCAGTGACTCTGCCTCAAGCAACATGTTCTTTACATAAGCCAGGTTGCTGAGAGGGGAGAAAAATCGATGAATGATGAACACATGTAGAGTGGAGTGAGATGGAGTGTTTGTTTGTGTATGAGAGAGGAAGACAGAGAGAGAGAGAGATGCTGTACTGATCTCTCATCACTTGGTTTCATTCCAGTTACTTCGACAACTGATTCACATCCCTACTAAATACACAATACTTTGCTTTTTAAAAAAATACTTTACTTTACTTTCATTTCTGTAACACGTACATTATCACGGTTATCATCTAACATCTAACTAACATCTTTACCACGTTTACCACCGTCTTTTATCATAGACACCATCATGTTACAAAGTGGCACAGCTGTAACGTCACACTGGGTAGCTTTCCATTTATTGTGAAAATAGTTGTAATGGTCGGTTGGAAGATATAACTGAATGATTATAGATTTCTAAATGTCCTTTACTCATATGGAGAGGCACTCACTAAACAGTCACCTGTTTAAAAATGTATTGTAACTGACTGATACTGCAGAACTCATGAATTTGTCTATTTTTCAGTTACTATGACAACTATTACTTCTTCTTCTTATCCACCACAACGTGCCAATCAGGCACACAGGGGCTGGAGCCAATCCCAGCATCCTAGGGAAGACAGGGTACACTACAGACAGGTAGCCAAGCCATCGCATGGCCAACACACACTCATACCTACAAGCAATTTAGAGTAACCAGTCAACCTAATGTGCATGTCTTTGGACTGTGGGCTGAAACCGGAGTACCCGGAGGAAACCCACTCAAGCATGGGGAGGCCATGTAAGCTCCACACAGAATGGCCCGGACCGGTAATCGAACGTGGATCGTGTTGCTGTGAGTCAATTTTTTAAAAGAGGCGAACATCATATGAGCTTTCTATCAACTGCAGTTCATCATTATCAATATATGATAATGAATATTTTTGCCTTCCTCTTTCCTGTGTCAATGCTCCACATTGTGCATTAGATTCTATTTGATGTGGTAAGCTAAAGGACGGGGGTGTGAAAGTAGTCACACACATGCTTTCTTAACTTAATTGTTAAATAATATGCATATTAGATGCTTCAGTGCAGGCTGTTTTAATTATCTGGTACTCTGTGACAAACAAATAACCAATGTATACAGCTCTAATGCTTTACTTTTTTTTCAATATTTATCTGGACTGAGGCAGCAACCATTCAGAGCCAGTGTTAAAGAACCTGGTCCATGCTTGTAAAATATCCACAATGTTTATGCCTTCTGAAGTAAAACCAGTGAGAATCTCTCTCTCTCTCTCTCTCTCTCTCTCTCTCTCTCTCTCTCTCTCTCTCTCTCTCTCTTGATTGCTTCTTGTAAAAACAGAATGAACAGTTATAGGAGAAGTGAAGCAAGAAGAGATTGTCCCTTAGTTAATTTATATACCTGGGCGATACCCAAGTGGTTAGGGAACCAGTCTTGTGACTGGAAGTTCTTGGGTTTGAGCCCTACAACGGACAAGACATGACTTACATAATGCATGTGCCAACACACACACAACATCTGTCAGCTGTGCATGCAAGAATACATTCAAGTGCACGTCTGTCTACACCACACTCCCACATAAGGAGACATTTACGTTCAGCTATGAATGCTTCACCTACACCATAACCCTCCCTTTTTTGCGCATGCAGACACATACAGATAAAAACACAGCAGCTGCATTTGGATATTCGGTGCTACTTAGCACTGAGGTCCTGAATGTGTAAAGAAAAAAAGGCTGGTGAATAAAGGAGGAGAATCTAGCAGTCAGGTCCCATTGAGAGAAAGCAGAGGGGATATCCAGGAGCATTGTCATGTTAATGCAGCTGTTAGCACAAAACAGGGGCTTTTTCATAAAGGGGGTGTCCGAGAAGGAAGAGTGGAAGGTAAGAATAGATGGTGAAACACCAGAGAAGACAAAGAAAGTGAGGAGGAGAACAGGGAAGAGAAAATGTAATGAGATGAGATGGGGCAAGCAACAACAGAGCAACAGTGAAAATGTTGCAAATAGGACAAATGTTATGTAGCAAAGAGAAGAGAAAATACATAAAATAACGAAAGAGAAGAAAACAGAGGAGAGGGTGGAAAGACGGTGAGGAAAACAGGTAAGAAGAGAAGACGAAAAGGGGAACATGGGAGGAATAATGAGAGTGGGATAAATGACATACACCTGGTGAGCATGGCTGAGAAACAGATCTAGGAATACAGATCATGTGCTGATTATATTAATGCTTATTATGCACAGTGTTGATGAATATTTGACTTTAACTGGCCAAAGGGTGTTCATTAATTTTCTAATTATCAGTAGTTTTGACAGTAGTTCTGCCTGTGAGGCAAATCACAGGTTTTTATTAATGTGCTCTTTCTCATACATTATTGTTCTCATAGTAGCAGCTAAAACAGGGACATGGATAATGGACACTACACATTAACAGATTAAAAACACATGGGATCTTGTGGATTCTCTGAGGAGATTAGCTGTAGGCTTAAATTTTTCAACACTGAAAATGTCATTAAAATGGTTGCTTTTGTTATGTTTCTGTAAAAAGCAAAACAGATATATGTTAAAAAAAAAAACATGTCTAATTTTCACTAATTAAATCTGTTTGTTTTATTTGTCTGTCTGTTTATTGCTACATACAAAGACACCTGATGAACATGTTGAGTACAGGGTCAGATGTCACTCATATTTCTTTTCACTCATATGCATCTTTGCATGCACAAATGTTGTACACTTAACCACAGCTTTCTTACTTAATGTTAGATTTATTCTGCCAGAAACTGACTCAGTCACATTTTCCTATTTAAAACATGACTTACTTCCTTAATCAAAGACATAATGAGATGACCTTCGACCTGCTGCTTCATCTGAGCCATTTTGTAGCAAACACTTTGCAGCAAGTCAGATGTATCCTTATAACAGGATTCAGATGTTACAGGGGAATTTGCACTAATTGTGGGCGTTGAATTATTCATCTCCGAGAGCAACAGTGGTGTAAATGTCAAGAGTTAGAACAGAACACAACTCTTCTCAGGTTCTTTTTTAAAAAGGGTGTGTGTATGTGTTTCCTTCAAACTCACACACACACACACATACATGTATGCACTCTTCTCTCAACATGCTTTAAATAAATTCCAGACTTTCCCTAATTAGCGAGCTTCTCAAAGGGAGTCTCGCTGAGATCTGAGTTCTTCATTTACACCAGAAGTTGTGTTGCTGTTGCATAGGCAGTTTATTAAAAAGAAAAGTCATTAGTACATGTATCACTTTTTATTAACAAATGTCATATTTTTGCAATTTGTCATGTCCATCTAAGCACATCACAGTGTAGTTTTAATAAATGTCTTCTAATGGCACACATCAATCCAGAAATCCAGATTACCTGCAGACATTGTACAAAATGATAGGGGGATTACTAAATGTAATAATTAGTATATGTAGTACATTGAAACAAATGGAATATTTAATCAGGCAGGTTTAAGAGAACATATGTTAAGTAAGTTTCTCATTAAACCCTAATTTCATTGCTTATATTAAATATAATATAGTCATGTTTTTTTACTGGATTAAGTTATGTATAGTAAGTGTGAGGAAATCAAATAGTATTAACATTAGTCATTTACATGTAATAAAATATTGCAGTGACAATGTGTCTGTTGTGTTATTGCCAGCACCCTGGATTTGAAACTCAGTTCGCGTGAGAGTTTTTCTTTCAACACTGAAATCTTATTGGATATACTTGTTGACATAACTCAGCCCAATCACATAGCTGATGTATATGTTTGAATTACGTAAATTCAACAAACATTTCTTTTTTCAATTTATCAAGTGCACATTTTTATTTACAATAACATCTAATCTTAAATTAGTAATGCGTCAAGCTTATACTCTAGTTACAGGACTGGAATTAACCTCGTTACAGGAACACATCAAAACAGGTCAGAGGGATTTTCAGAGGGACAAAGACAGAGAGAGGTCTATGATCTGTTTTTGTCTCTGAATAGTTTTTGAATGTGTTGTTTGTTGTAACTGTAGTGATCCCACGTTGATCCTTGAGGATTGCATTTACAATGTTGAGCTAGTAGGTTGTCTAGCTTTTCTAGGTTTCTAGCTTTTCCAATGTTGAACTATTGCAGAAAGAGTCTCTCAGATTAACACTAGATTGTTTTGTACACACTGAAGAAGTTAGCTAACTAATGAAATATCTAGATCAGCGGTTCTCAACCTTTTGCAAGCTTCCCCCCCCAAAAAAAAAAAAGCTGGTTCATTGCAGTTGGGGCCCCCCTTCCTCCTGGCACAAAACCACTGATCTAGATATTTATGAATGAAGGAATATGTACTATACTAGCAATATTCTAGTGATACTATTTACAGTATTTACATTCTTTTATCATCAGTAACTGCATATCAAGGCAAGAATCACTGTGTGTGATGCCTAAACCATTCCTAATAGTAGTTTCTGCACATTCAGCAAGCTGTCACAATCACCTGTTTCTTATTAGACCCTCCATATATATTGTACCACACTCTTGCCTTTGTTTACCCTTTGTTAGGAGTCAGTGAGTTCCCTTTGCCGCCACCAGAGGGGGCCAACCCAGTCAGCTGGTCACCTCTGGGTGTTACCAGAGTTGTAGTCCTTGGTGTCAATGAGCCCAGGGGCAATTAGGTTTGACGGAGAACACCTAGGTGAGTCTCTATTTAAGCAGATATTCAGCCAGGGCTCCCTGTCACACCCTTAGTTTTCTGTACTCTCTTGCACAAGGTAAGCAGTCAGGGACATTGGTAACCGCAAACCTCATAGAGGGTTCTCGGGTACAGTCCTTAAGGACTGGGGTAATAATTTATTCAGGGAGACTCCTTTTGATTGCAAAACATTTAACAGATTATCTACTGAGTGTGTGTGAGAACATTCAGAACATATGTGTGTTTGTGTATGTATGTATGTATGAATATTTGTATATCTGATTGTTTTTGTTGAGTTGTTACAACTACTCTGTAAACCCCCTGTGTATAGACTATCCAAATGAAGTAAAAGTGAACTATTTGCCTACTGTGCTTGCACACAGAGGAATGTGACCTCTGCATTTAACCCATACAGTCAGTGAAACACACACCAGTGAACACTAGGGGGCAGTGAACGCACTTGCCCAAAGTGGGCGGCACTTCAGTGCCCTGTGCAGGGATCAAACCCAGGACCTTCCGGTTAGAAGACCAGTTTCCTATCCACTAACAGCAATAACTACTGTCAGAACAATCCTGTTAGAGAAAATAAATATACATTTTTACATATGACAATTAAATGGTGCTGTGGTACAAACCTTTAAGTCATAATTTGGTTATCAATTAAGAAAGAGTAGCAGTTAGATGGAATGCCTTAGTTTTCACAACTTGTCATCAAACCCAATGCCTTTCTTTTTAGCTTGCATACCTTTTGATCAAAATAATGTTTGATGCGTTCTTTTACAAGAGCATACCGAACCACCCTGAAATCTGGGTTGATCTATTTGAATCTGTCAAACCTTTTTTTATTGGTGATGATGTTGATGATTATAGTTATGACATTACCTTTTTTCATGAGGAAACACAAGAACTATAATAATAATAATAATAATAATAATAATAATAATAATAATAATAATTCTTTATTCTTAATTTTTCTGTTACTACTATTTTTTATTTTATTATTATAATTATTGTTGTTGTTGTTGTTGTTGTTGTTACCGCTTTCCATCAGGGTTCACATCAGCGTTTCACACTGTTGTTTTAGATGAAGATGACCCTGAAAAAAACCCATCTAAATCTGCTGTGTTTAAAATAGCAGAATAATATCACCAAGGTAACCAGATGGTCTTGTTTTCTTTTAAAAAAAACTTATACGATACATACAAGTAAAGTGAAGTACAGTTGGCTGGGCTACCAAGAACTGCTTTTTTTATTTAATCACTTGTTTTGACAGTTTTAACAATTGAACGTCATTTATTTTAAGACAATGTATGAGAAAGTAAAGATAAAGGGAGGAAAACAAGAATAACACCACAACATTTCAGCGACATAATCTTTCCCTTAATGGCCTTCAAAGCTGTGAACTTGTGAATCACTTCATTAAAATGAGTAAATTTCACCAACTCAATTTTGATAATTGATAATATTGCACGATTAAAAAGACTTGAAAATTTTATGAAATCAGAGACTACAAAAACACCAGCAGCAACAACAACACCTGCAGGCCCTTTCTGCATGTTATTGTAATTAAAATTACTGGAGCACATTAAAAGATCCAAAAGAGTTTTATCTCTGAATGTGAACTGGTGTATATAAGCTGGGCTTACATAAACATTGTTCTTGCAACAAACTACATGTATTTATCTTTTTATAAAAATAACAGAAATTCTGCTCTAATTGTCACCCCATGTGGTTCCACCCTGACCCTCCACCTCCACCCTGCACCACACTGCTGTTCATATCCATTATTTTTTATATATTATGGGGTTTATATCATAACCGTAGTTCTCAGGAGCTTGACGGTTAGTCTCTTTTGTCTCCCAAACAAAAGGTGTGCAGTTTCACTTTCTTTGTACAGCACATGAAGAGCTTTTATGCAAAACATCCTTTCCACTGGAAACTTTGTTCAATGTTTTAATCTTTCACTACATCTACACCATTCTCATTGGTATATATTTTTTAATATTAATTATAGCAGCCATTTTGCCCTAAATGCTGTTTAAAATTTCAGGAGCAGGCTATAATTAATAGTAGAAAAATAACATTAGTAAGGGATTATGTTTTACGTAATAGTGTGCATAAAATGTGTGTCTTACTTTTATGTATGTATGTAAAGATGAGTGCGTTCAAGGCAGTACAATCTGCCTTTGATCTGATGGACTACAGGGAGCTGATTGCATCTGGAGGTGTGAATCCTTCACACACACACACACACACACACACACACACACACACACAAAGCAGAGACAGTAACAGCAGTAACAGCACTGACACTTTCACAGTCTGTCTGTTATAAGCCTTGTGGGTGTATACTCTCTCTCAGCCATCCCTCCCCCTACCCGTTCTTTCTCCGACATAGCTGAACTGTTTAATGGATCTGTAAAAAATGTTAAAGAAAACACAAAAAAACAATGTTCTGATGCATATTGATTCAGAGGAGGGGAAAGTTGAGTCAATGTCTAATAAATGCAAATCAGATTTTTTTTATTTTATACCACATTACTGTTAAATATAGCAGCAGTGTGGCAGTAGTGGTGGCTATAATTCAAATTCCAAAAAAATGCCATTAGGATTCTGGAGGCAGTGTTATGATCTGAGGTTGATTTAATTGGTCAGGTCAAGATTCATTATGTGGCAATACATTTAAATCAGTTGAAAACCTGAATGATCCCGTTATAACATCTGGCACAGGCATAATCCAAGACAACAATGCCAGGATTTGCTGGGATCAAATTGTAAAAGAATGATTTAGGGAGCATGATGAATCATTTTTACACATGAATTGGCCACCACTGACTTTAACCCCACTGAAGAAGAACACTTCAAAGTGGTTAACCTCTCCTATTAGCAACAAGATCTCAGCCAAAAATGAATGCACCTCTGCACATAAATAACTGTTGTTATGTTGTATAATATTGTCTGAACAAGTTCTATATTTAAAGCTAAAGGTGGTTCAACAAAATATTAATGGCTAGGCAGTGCACTAAAGTGCTCTTTTATTTTTATTTTGATAGTAACAGTTCAATCCATAGAATGAACATGGCAGACATCATTTAATCTTAGCATGATAACAAGCAGATTAAAACACAAACATCTGAAAGTGTCCAGTGTAATGGTCGTGACTGTTTCAGTGAGTTTCATGTCAGTGGGGGGTTTCGCTCTTTGTTCACCACAGAAAAACTAGTCTTATGTATAATATTAAATATACAATGGACACATATAACTTCAACATTGCATTAATGCCATTTGACAAGAATAAGTTGGTACAGTCTCCTACTGATATGATCCGAATGAAGCAGGTTTAATAACATAAACCTAGGGGTCTGGAGTTTTTAACTAGCTAGCTAACAATGAGTAGAAAAGGCTTACATGTACAAGATAGTCAAAGATTCAGTGTGTTTAAGCTGTTAGAAACTTGATGATTTTGTAGGGAGTCCTGGGGAGAGACAATGGAGGAATGTGTATATTGGGGTGAGGGTGGAGAGAGAAAGAGACGTTATGGCTTCTTTGTCTGTGAGTGAACAGTTAAAAGTGAATTGTTTTGTCTGGAAACTGTGTGTGGGAGTGATGACTCAAAGCCCGATCTGTTCAACTAAATGAAAATGAAACATTATCCACTGCATGCAAGAGTATGGAGTCTGCAAATCTGCCCTTTGACCTTCAGTTTTAAGGAGACATAACAGATGATTTTACACACACTTTTGTAGTTTTAATACTCTGAGCCTTTATTTATACATATTTATACATCTCTGTGTAATCACATTCATACGACAGATAAGAATGCAATTATAAATTACAACCTAATA
>JAOVVF010000004.1:9465141-9478124 GCA_028565595.1 Duopalatinus emarginatus
AAGCAGAAGTGTGAGCTTTAGATCTTTATACAGTAGGAGTGTGAGAAATATGTTGTTTAAGTGTGTCAAAGAAACAGAGAAAGCAAGTGTGTGTGTGTGTGTGTGTGTGTGTGTGTGTGTGTGTGTGTGTGTGTTAAAGTGCTAGTAAAAGACAAAGACCGATTGAGCAGTCACTCTGTTTTAGGTCTCAGCTTATATATTACATGTCAGTATGTATTCGCTGACTCGTTTTCATCTCGATTGTCCGTGTCACTGCACTGTTCAGGTGCTCTTGACTCTGATGGGCCGAGCTGGATGCGTTATAAATAGAGAACGGATGACCTCCTTCTCACACACCATTACCGTCACATCTCACGGCAACCTCAATTGCGGAGTTCTGCTTTTTCATTTATTGCAGACATTTACTTTTAGTTGTTTAGCAGGTGCAGTGATATAAAGTACCAAAAAAGCTGTGTGGGGCTTATGACCTGAAAGACATAAAGACTAATGCTGGTTGGTAGAACTGTTAGAGTGGTAAAGATACATTCGAAGCTAAATCATTCTTTCACTTACTAATATATTTATTTATCCTCAGTAACTGATTTATTGTGAATTTATACACGCTTTCACTGGATCCAAAGTCTATCCCAGGAATACACCCTAGCAGAAATGGCAGTCCATCACAGGAAACAAATGCTCTACTACTGAGCTACAACCACAAGAAGTCTACCACTAAACCACCAATGCCAAAGCAATATCCATTGTGGCATGTGCAGCGCTAACCCTTCCACCACAGGACCCAACTAAATACCAGTGCAGAAACTTACTAACTGGTTAGCTTCTCATTTGTCCCGTTGGATCTGTTCAGAATGAGAAGTATATAATGCTATAGTTACTATATCCAGAGTCTAGTTGAAAAATATGTTGGATTCATTATGACTACCTTAAACCAGGGTATAAGTTCCATGCTTCAGCATGCAATTAGTAGCAATAATCAAGGTACGTAAAATTGTGTGTGTGTTAAAGAAAGAAATCTAGACTTTATCACTTGTACGTTGCATAAAATAATTACAATCTAAGCTTTAAAAGGTGGTTATACTAGCACATAAAAATTTTGTAAAAGCTGCGAACTAAAGAGAGACCCTTACTGGAGATGAATGAAAGCAGATTATGTTTGGATTGGACTGTCAGATTAGCATAAACATGTGTTACCTCTGAATATGATCAAATAAATAATAAATAAATGAGTTCTGCAGAATTAGTTTAGAGTGCCTCAAGCCAATTTTCTGCACTGAAATCTGCACTGAAGCAGCAAAAAAAAAAACTCTAAATATAATAAAGGTGTTAGATTTGCTAGCCAAACAAAAGGGGCAACTTGTCATATTTATCAAGGCTTATTCCAACCCCGGAATAAATTAATGTTAATGTCCTGTTCTCAACAGTGGCAGTCATAGGGTCTGAACTGATTTGGTCAGCAGGACCAAATGTTACCTGCCACCACTACCTCCAAACAATGCTTCCTGCTCTGATACACACATCCTCTTTACAGCCCAGACTGAGACAGATGAGCAACGGTCTAACACTGGCCGTGTGGCACAGCTGGCATCATTCCTGCTACTTCTGATGACACATTAAAGGAAGTTGAGCTCAATGGAAAACAAAATGTAATAAAAAAAAACTCTGGCTCGGCTTCAGAGGCATCTCACATTATCTTTGCTTCAGCATCGGGCAGTGTTCCAATCCAGGAGGCTGAATGTTACTCGGACCAAGGGCATATGTTCTGAATTTGGATGAAGCACTTGTCAGCTCTTTTCCAGCAAGAGTGCTGGAATTGTTTCCTCACAGTGAGGTTTTATGAGGGCCAGTTTGCATGTTTCCATCTGAACCCAATCATTAAGGCCCGTTCGCCGTGCGGTTATTATCAAGCAACGCCGGCGAATTTTCTGCAGTCAGTCTTTCCATGCAAAAACCACATGGCACTCCAGTGCTGCAATATGGTCTAAAATATAAAAGCAGCACTTGAAAAATACTTTTGACTCATGGGCACCTCGGCTTTGTCAACATCATGACTTTGCTGATTTTGTTTTTTTTTATTATATGAACTGCTGTGACATAAATATGGCCATGTTTGTGAACTCACTCATAGCATGCAGCAGCTGTATTTATGTGTACTTTTTTGTGCTTTAGAAAAACAGAATGGAAATTACAAGATTTCAATTTGAGGAAAAAAAAACGGTCAAGAATCTGACAGTGCATAGATATTAAAAATATAATGCAGCAAAGAGGTACAAGAATAAAGTGTTTTTGGGATAAGTGATGACAAGTGTGTATGCCAGTCTCACCATCCCTACCATTTTTAGTACTGTTTCTAATATACACTCATCAACTTCTCCATACAGCTCGGAAATGCATTACACCTGTGCCAGATGAGTCAGAACTAAATAATAAAGTCTGGATATATAAAAGCATATTTAAATTACATTCTACTTGTAGAAATGCCTTCATCATCTTTTTTTTTTTTTTGCTGGTGCATTAAATTCCACTGGCTTCTGGGTAGAATTTCAGTCCTGAATTCTTCATCGATGTTGTAGGAGCCCTAAAAGCTGATCATTTGATACTTTATCAATATTCGATAAACGGTGAGCTTACAGAAACACACACAATGGTTGGGTTTCTCGGCATGACTATGATCATTACATAAATAAAGGCAGAAACAGCTTCTTGATTTTTCCTTTTTTTAATCCAGAATCAAAAGCTAAATGAACAACAGTTTGGATATGAATTCAAATCAAACAATAAGTCAGTTTTGGTGTATTCTTTAGTTTTGCACTGAGGTTAATGTAGCAAAAATGTAAGGTTATAACCTCTTTTGTGCATTATGGCAATTGCATCATCATATGTGTACCTCAGAGGATATTGATCCTCTCAGTGGTGTTGTTTGTACATAAATAGTTTCATAAAGAAAGGTGAAATAGGACCACAGATTTGAAATTTAAGAAAATCACATCACAATCATGTATGTCCCAACAAACCTCAATATTATCCACAAGGCGCCATTGTGGCTGCAGGTTTTTGGCCCAAAAACAGGCCTGATTTAAGTGAACTAATAATGGAGCATTGTGCTTGCACACAGTGGAATTTAACCTCACCATTTGTTAACACATTTGTGCAGTTAAACACACACAGACACACTAGGGGCAGTAAGCACACTAGTCCAGAGCAGTGGGCCACCCTATCAATGGCAACTAGGGAGGAGTTGGGGATTAGGTGCCTTGCTCAAGTGTACTTCAGATGACTTCTACATATTTATTGTGTACGGCAGACGGTCTCAGACAGTCTCAGACATCACTTTGTCTGTACTATAGTGTTTCCAGAGGTGTTCATGGCATAGCAGGCTGAGAGAGAAAAAAAGCTGTAAAAACCATAGGGCCTCAGGGCCTGAGTTGTGTCTAGTTGGTTAAGGGACCTTCCAGTCTCAAGGCTGGTTTCTCAACCACAAGCCCCTGGTGGCCATGGTGAACTACTTAAATCAGCTATTTCCAGGGATTTGTTGGAACAAAAGACTGTAGCTACACTGGTTTGCAGATCAGCTTGGACACCAGTGATGTAATCATACCTTTAAACTTCTTCTTAGGGAGCTTGCTTAGTAGTCATGATATAACGACTCATTGATATTTCTGCATGAACTTCATGCATACTTTTAATAATCAGTGTGGCAAAACTGTTTTCAGTATTCACTGATTGGTCCTGTTTACACTATTGCATGCAATGCTTTGTCATGCTTCTAGTCTCATGGTCAAGCATCACTCAGTCAATACAAAGGGAAATAAGAACATGGTCCAAGTAACCAGCCACAATTAAATACAGCATTACATATTTTGGTTTCACTTTGACACACTGCCACACCCCAACGCCCACCTGGATTAATCAAAACACTTCATACCCGCCCACCCACCTACCCACCACGGCACAAGCATCACTGCATTTCATAATGCTGCTCTAATGTTTCACTCCTGATCCTGATGCTGATACACTTTTTTTCTACCCAACTGTATGGCTTTCCATGTAATACTGCACTTATCTGTGTAATTTTTCCAGGGTGGTGTTTTTTTTTTTCTTCTTCACTCACACTATTGTATATTCATGCATTTCTGTGCAGCGTGCATTATGTGTTACACTATCATTAGATTATCAGCAATCATTAGACTAACCACATAATACCCCTGAACTTATATGCCGGTCATTTAAGGTGAACTGCACTAATCATCATATGAACACACAGCAGTTCGATGATCCATAAGACCCGTGGACTTCATAGCAATCATTTCCTGTCTAAACTGCATTCACATGAACACTGTTCCCTAAGGGGGTATGAACTAATACTTTATTTTTAGTAATATTCAGTGCAAAGATTAACACAGATTTAGTCACAGTTTTGCTGAGAACACCTAAAATGTGATGACGTCTACATATTTATTGTGTACGGCAGACGGCGTCACTGTCTCAGACATCACTTTGTCAATGCTATAGTGTTTCCAGAGGTGTTCATGGCATAGCAGACAGAGAGAAATATCACAGGACCTGAGGTGTATATTTTAATCTTTTTTTTTTTTTTTTTACTTCTGATGTGTACCAAGCAACCATAATATAACTCAGAAGTACAAATCCTGCTGAAGACACAGCAGTATGTCATATTGCAACAGAAACTACATAAGCATGTCTGAGTGTACATTTGGATATGAAGTTTGCACAATACTAAAATGACTATAGACTTCCCTTATTTATTGGCCATGTTAGCCTTTGAGCTAAAGTAAACACAGCAAAAAGCCAGGTACGGTATACAGTTACCTGGCTATTAGTTTAGGCCAAACTAAATTCTTTTTAACTGAACATGGAAAGAGACATTAAGACTTGATGTCTACTGTTTGGAATACCTGTACTACATGACAATTCATTTAAAAAAAGGCAGCAGGAATACACAGCAGAGGACTCACATTTTTAAGCTATTTTTTTGAAGCAGTTTTACTATTTTGCATTGGAAAATCATACTGTTAGCTGTAATGTCACTATAGATTCACTTGTACCCCTCATCCACTGTCTTCAGAAACCTGTGCATACAAGATTTTTATGTGCATCAAATTCTAAGCGCAATTCATATAGACACTATGTTACACTGGGATTAGATTCCAAGTGCTGTCTTATCGACAGGCAGGTTATCGAGAAGAACGTTTCACTTTTATTTTTGTACAATTCTTCCCAAACAAGTCACCATAAAAGATACAAAACGTTACGGTTATGACAAAACGCCACCTAGATTGCAGGATAAGTAGCGACCTAATGGAAGATTACTTTATATGACTTTAAGCTATGTTACTGGTATTGGTGACATCTTTACACTTTAATTCATTAAACATTTTAATTGGGATGTTCTGTATGCATCTGTAAACAGTCAACTAAATGCACACCCATAATGCTTTGTGGGTAATAGGCACAGCATGGGGGTAAATAACAGGGCATGAAACGACTATAAGCAAGTCATGTTAGTGTTAGTGAACTTATACTATGTAAGCGCAGTAGTGTTTGGGACAGGGCGTACTTGACTTTACATCCATTAAACATCACACCAGGTCTGAAGTTTGGACACAACCTGTACATTTACTATAAATAATGTACTACTTTATATTTAATGGCTATATACACACAGAATGTCACTTAACATTTCATAATGACTGAAGCAACACACTCCTTTCATGTACCATTTTATTGGACTTATATAGAAATACTTAAAAAAAACATGAAGTAGCACCATTACTTAAGTTTTACTTTATCATGTAGAACTTTAAATGTCAGAAAAATAAAACTCTTGATACATTTTTCAAATCTTGTTTCAGCAAATATAATATTAGTATTTGACCATGAGGTTAAAGGCCTTTTTATCATAAAATAAAATATACTTTGTTTTAAACTTTGCTCAATAAAGTACTTTTACGCTCAAGTAACACCTACATATACATAAACAAGTGGTAAACAAACGTATTAAAATAGAAATACTAAAACTATAGTGGTGCAACAGAAGTCTGTAATACCCACTGGAATCTAATTCATACAAATTTTTAGAAAGCATAAATGGTTTCCTTTTGTCCAACTTACTAAGTTTTATACATTTGAATGCTTCGTAATAATATAGAATAAAATATGCTTTTATATTACTGAATAAAAAATATGCTGGGTGAAACGGATTTAAAAGATTTTTTTGCTGAACCTAGAAACCCTCAGTCCCAACAGAATACTGTTAAATGCAGGTACACACCGTGTTTCAGATCGTCTATCTACATTTTTCATGTGATATTAAAATAATACAGTGTTCGTTGCCCGAAGGCCATACTAAAAATAAACCATATTTGAACCCAGCTACAAAAAAGTTCACTGAACTTAAATTAAAATATCTGTAAACATCTTTGCCATATGAAATATAATCTTTCAAGTCAAAAAAGAATAAAATACTTCAATCTGTATTAATGTCATTAATATTTAAAACGTGTGGATTCCGTTGGTTGGTTTGTTCTATACATATATATGCAGGATATGTTATCACACCGCCTTGGATCATTTGTAGTCGCTGCAGTATCATCATTGCAAGTCTATCATGTGTTTCCGATCCATTGGTGAAATCGAAAGGCCTGACTTTGTTAACAGTCTACACGCTGACTGACGTACCTTTGGCCAGACTTGTGCGGCCCTTCTCCAGGCTTCGCGGCAAACTTTGTCTGCGTATGTTGTACTAGAACTATGTAGATTACTAGGCTTTTAAATACATTTAAAACATGCATTAGAGGTTGAAATTATTCGTCCCGAGCTACAGGGTATACAAATGACACCAGAGCCCTCGTTCGGCTTTCACTTTTTGGATACTGCAGCTTCACATACATATGTATATACACGTATGATTGACATATTATTATTAGGAGTTTCATAAAGCCATAACAGGAGTTTGTGGTTAAATGTTCCATCATGGTGCTATCTTTGTTGCTATCGTGGTCATGTCTTCGCCATTGTTTCTGAATTGTTTATTTAATTACGAAAATATACGTATTGCCTGAGTAACTGCAGCATGGCAGACGGGGCATTCAGGGTCGTTGCGCTCGCAGATGCGGTTGGCACACTCCATGCAGAAGAGGTTATGGCCGCATGGCACAAGGGCGGCGATCACCTCGCTCTCGAAGCACACTGAACAGTCCCGGCTGCCTTTACGGCTCATTCCCGAGGAAGAGGAAGAGGAGGAAGAGGAAGATGATGACGAAGAGGAGGACGCAGATGAATCAGAAGGCAACCCAGGAAGATGGGAAGCCATGCTGTTGTAGCCTGGGAAATTTAAAGAGCCTCCACCTGGGTCACTGCGTACCCTCCGGGCCAGTGGATGATCGCCGAGCCCACCCACGTGATGAAGGGGCGGGGATAAACGAGGCTGGGTGGAGCAGTTCATCCCATTCAGTCGCCTCTGATTGGCCAGAATCCCATTAGCGTTAGAGGAAGCATTGGAAGGAAATATGGAGGACGATGTAGCACTATTTGTTAAGCTCATGCTACGTTCGTACTGAGACCAAATCAAACCAGGCGCTGGGTCAAATCCGGGTGAGGAATCAAATGTGAGATCAGCGCAGTCAGGAGATATGATCTCACCACCATAAACAAACGAGTTACCATTAATGTTCAGGTTGTTATTGTTGTTATTGTTGTTGTAGCTCAGTGCAGGACTTGGCGGGCTATAATTGGTACCAAAGTATGAGTCAGTGGAGGCGCTACCTAGAGAGCTGGAGCTGTCGTTGCGATAGCTGGCAAAGGGCTTGCGCCCAAGGCTAGGCGTGGCACTGGCACTTGCACTAGCACTTGTTTTGCCCCACAGGCTGGCATGATGATTGCTGGCGCTGGCTGCATGCATTTCAAAGCCCACATCTGTGCCATTGGCATGGAAGTCATTATCGTCAGTGGCATTAGCGAACTCGATCAGCCCAGCACCTGTGCGCATGGCGATGTGTGCCTCAATCTCATCACGTGCTCTGTCTACATTCTCCGGCATGCCTGTTACCTCGAACACAGGCTCCTTGTCTCGGCTGGGGGTCACGATATAGGTGTGTGTTTGCTGTTGGATGCGCTTGATCGTGGCTCCTTTGGGTCCCACCACCAACCCGACAACGCGGTATGGCACGCGCACCTGAATGGTGGTTTGACCCGGTAGGTTGGGCGGCCCAGGCACACTGCCACTCCCATTCATGCTGCTGTTTTTGTTTCGTGATGCTCGGATCATGGAGAAATGCTCAGCCGCCGAGATGATTTCCCTCCGCGCCATGGCTACGTCCTCCCTCCTGCCTGTCACTACGAACACGGGCTCCTCCCCTCGCACTGGAGTCTTAATGTAGGTGTTGGTCTTGGCACGCAGAGCTTTAATTTTGCAACCTAAAATTGAACATATTAGAAAAATATTAAAATATTAAAAAAATAATGAACATGAATGAAGAAGTTATATGCTGGATCATGCTTACACCAGGGCTGCATGATGTGACAAAAATAAAACTCTGTGATTGTGTTGCAACACATGATGTCTGTGTGTCGCAATGTAGTAAAACAAAGTGTACTATAAAGCTGTGATGTCTCCGTTAGACAGGTTTGCATCAATTTGATTAAAACACCCATAAGAGATTTTTGTCTGTTACAGTATTGCGATATATTGTGCAGCCCTTTAGTACATACTGTAAGTGAACATGCCTATATACAGCTGCCAAACAAAGCCCAGGACAAACAAAAGTGGTCCAGCAGAACATGCAATACATGTAAAAGCCTGAACATGCCATATATGATTCAAAGGGAAACATGCAACATGCGAATGGTTGCAGGTTGCAGACAGATGCATGCTTTTACGTCTAGGAACAATGATGCACTTAGTTTTGCATGGCACAAATTCAAACCACATGCTCAGCTATATGACACACAGTGGTCCAGGTCAAAAATAGCACCAAAGACGGGGAAAAAATCTGGATTTTCCCTGCTTTCACATTTCAGCCAGACAAGAAGGGAGTGCTTTTCTTGTCCGCTGTACATGACTTAACTACAGAATGAAAAGGCACGAAAACAAGGACACGTTCCTAGGACGTGGACATAAATTCCCCCGAATGGTGAGTCAGTGAGGAATCAGCAGTGTTAAAGCAGGACAAGACAGACGAACAACTGGCACTGTCTGACCCATCTCAGCTTAAGTAGGCTATCGGTCTGCTCTCTTGTCTCAGCTCCTCAATCACATTTTTATAGACAGAAGTGCACTTTAAACAGGATACTGTGGGCAACTGGACCCTAATAAATAATAATAATAATAATAATAAATAATAATAATAATAAATTCCAGTACAGTGTATGGGGTTATACAAGCTTCTGACTCTCACTAGCAAATGGTGTGTGTTTGTTTGATACAAAAAAAAGAATAACATGGTCTAGTCTGGTCCAGTCTGGTGTCTCAGAGAAGAGGCTGCAAAGCAACTCCCTTCCTTTTGTGAGACCAAAATAAAGCAGGACCATGCACCAGACTAGTGCATGTAAATAATGACCTCTTAAAGACTGAATGCCAATGCAAGGCACACCTGGTACATACAGCATGCAACTTATATGCAGATGTGGCATTAATAATAATAATAACAATAATAATAAAGTAATAATAATACACATGGCTCATGGGGAAGCATGCTCGTTTGAAACAACAAAAGGAGCTCACCTTGTCTGCCTACGATCTCGGCCACATGCTCGGAGCTGGGCACGGGCACACACTCGGTCATGTTGACGCTCTTCTTCCGAGGCTCGTTGTCGCACGCCGGGTTCTCGTCCAGGTCGAGCAGGGTGAGGTCCAGCGCGAGCTGCAGAGCTCTTTGGTCGTCCAGGGCGTCGACCCCCTGGCTGCTGCTGCCGCTGCCATTCCTCTCCAGCTCGGGGAACAGGGAGCTAGGCATCTCGGGAAGAAGGGGGGAGTCGTTGTTGTTATTTTCTCGGCAGCTCTCTTGGATCAGGAACACCGGACAAAGGAGAGGAAGGGTGGGGATTGAAGAGGGAGAGAAGAGGAGAAGAGAAGAGGAGGCTCTGGAAAGAAATGCCCCTGGTGCAAAAAAAATAATATTAAATCAGTGCTCTTTCTCTCTCTCTCTCTCTCTCTCTCTCTCTCTCTCTGGTCCTGGCAGTAGCTAAAAAGAGAAAGAAGCAGTGCAAATCCGAGCTCCCGGTTTTATCCCCCCAGAACGCGTATTCCGAAGGTACTGGGGGTTGTTGCGGTGCCGGCGGTGGTACTAATTCCTCCGAAAGTGCCCCTCCCTGCGCTCAGCTCTTTTCCTGTTTTCTCTCGGAGTTTTGCTGCAGACACACAGCAGCAGCGGCACTAAACTGGAAGGGGGGGAAATGCTTGCATGACGTCACCGTCCGGGTGGCGAACGGTAAAGAGGAGGGGCTAGTTTGCATAAAGCAGCGGATTGGCTGGCCAGTGCGCGACGAGCCGCTGCTTCTGTTTTGCATGAACGGACCCGACCGAGGCCGCGTCAAGGCGCGGGCGTAGCAAAGCGGCGCTCGTTCGCTTTGAGTCATCTGATTGGAGCGGCTGAGCTGCGACGCTTATTTTAATTTGCATACAGACAAATGATTGGATGGTGCTTTGCACAGCTCGATATGATTGGATAGGGGCGGAGAGCATGTCGAACAGCCCCGCCCTCCTTTGTTGTCCCGTCAAAATCATTACAGTGTAGTTTTTTTTGTTCTTATTTTTATTAGATTTTTTTATTCTTATTTTTTATTAGATCATTATGTATTTTTAGGCACATTTCAGTCAATGATTGTTAGATAAACCTAGCTGTAATTGTTTCACCTATATCTATTTTAATATATATAATTAAAAATAAAAATGTCCAGTGTGACATGATGTTACACAATTTTATTTTTTATTTTTAATGACTTACACTGTGTTTTGTTCCATCAGACTGATTGGTGTTGATCATACATATCTGTTCAGGTGATAAAAGGTTATAGAGGCTACAAATTCACAATACAGACAGTGAGGTTAGGTATACAGTGCTGTGAGTGGCCTGTAAACACCTACCAGTGTTGTTATATCTGTCTATTATTATTCTATTTAAAGTTAACATGCAGATATAAATAGCTGATTCACCTTTTTCCAGGAAGGTCAAAGAGTTTGTTTGGCTGTGTAATTATAGTGTCAGAGGTTTCTGGAAATAAATATTCAATCCTGCTGACAATATTCAACAGTCAGGTTGTTATTCATCTTGTAAAGTCATTCGTACTCTCAGCATTGTTATTTAATAGACTAAGTGGAGTGACTAACAATTATTGAGTAAAGCGCTAGATGGGGAACAACATGCCCAGACATGCTTTGTCCTGGCGTTCAGAGTGTGTGTGCATGTGTGTGTGTGTGTGTGTGTGTGTGTGTGTGTGTGTGTGTGTGTGTGCATGCTCTCCTTCTCTTTCTTTGTTTCTATCTGTCTGCCTCTCTCTCCCCCTTTGACTCCTAAGAGGTAACTGCTATAATCAAACACAGCTTATTTCTTTAGGTTGTTGGCAGTCTGGGACATTAGACAGTATTTACATGATCAGCACTCAGTTATTAACCACAAAAAGCAGATATGGAGCAACTTCATGTACTGTAGCCTTTTTATGTAGCCACTACAGTAGTCACTGTATGATGATCATACAGCCACAGTTTTGTTTGTTGGTTCTCAACAATCTAGGTATACAGAGGGAAGTAATATAATAGGGAAATATCCTGATACTTAAAAATGGTTTTGCAGTATATTGACTGTGTTTTATTTGGGTGATACACAGCGCTTACAAAACCACAGCACCACAATATTAAAAACTGCCTGCTACACTTTGTGTGTGTGTGTGTGTGTGTGTGTGTGTGTGTGTTTTACCAAAAACCACTAAATAGTGACATGACTGAGACGTACTGACAAAACACAACAGACTCAGAAAATCATGACATGATGAATCATGATAGTGTTGTAATATTGTTATATTGTCTGTTGTATAAGAAACAACCTGCTCTGTCCATATAAGTGACTTAAACCTAGACTGAACCCAAATACAGAATAAAATCATTTCCATCAATAACCCTTTCAGACAAGTGTACGCTTGACCAAATAGATAGGCAATGTGTCTGTCCTGCGTATATGAGCTCTAGACGTCCATGTTTCTCCTAGTAGTTCCCCATCTGTGTGCACAACTACCTTTTGTGGCTCCGGAGATGGTGTATGTGTGGGGGTGCTCTTCTTTTTTCACAAAGAAAATCTCCAACCAATTCAGTGGCATTGAAACCAGAAGCGGCTGCTTTGTCACCTCAAGCCCTGGGAACAATAGCTATGCTAATTCGAACGGCCCCTCTAAACCTGAGAATGTGCTTCAAGCTTCTCTTTTTTAATGCTCAACCCTTACTTTTATTCTGTTTTAACCCCCTCTGCCTTCCTCTGTTTTCCACTGGGGGTGTATAGGGAAACATCTGGAGGGGCACTACGCAAACTCCACAGAGCTGTTTACACAAGGCTGTTCTGATTTGAGATTCGAGATGGAAAGTGTCTGCATGCTACCAGACTCGCATCATTACAGCATGACGTTGAGATTGGGAAATAATATTTTATTGTTATGCAACATTTACCACTAAAATACTTCCATATTTATCCACACCATTTATAAAAGGAAATACTGACACAAGTACTTTTAAATCTTTAATACTCAAAGCAACAGACTAGTACTCATATGACTATTTCTAAATATTAGCCCACATATCCAACAGCAAGCAACAGGACTCTCAGTCTGGGGAAAACAAAGGAACTTCAGCCTCTGTTACAGTTAACTGCCTTTCAGCCAGTCAGTGCTCTTGTCTAACACCCCCCCTCCCTCCAACTCACTCACACACACACACACACACACACACACACACACACACACACACACACAAAGAGCAGGGG
>JAOVVF010000004.1:9489731-9503926 GCA_028565595.1 Duopalatinus emarginatus
GCCACACCTCCTTCACTTGGAATGATAGATACAGAGGCCACACCTCCTTCACTTGGAATGATAGATACAGAAGCCACACCTCCTTCACTTGGAATGATAGATACAGAGGCCACACCTCCTTCACTTGGAATGATAGATACAGAAGCCACACCTCCTTCACTTGGAATGACAGATACAGAAGCCACACCTCCTTCACTTGGAAAACCCAGACATGGAGGCTGCACCTCCTGTATTTTTAATGATGGATACAGAGTCCACACCTCTTTTATTTGGAATGACAGACACAGTGGCAACAACCTCTTACTGTTAAAGCAGCTAACATGGCTAACCTGAAATGATTCAGAGATGATTTTGAAAGAGCTAGCTAACATGAACTACCTTAACAGGATTTCTGAGAGGATCTGACCAAGCTCATCTCTTTGACAAGTGCAGAAATCACCCATAAACTCCTGCAGCAGGCTAGCTAGCTTCTCTATTGCCCTTGTTAAAGGTCATTTATTATCAACAATGAGAAGTAGTAAATTACTATCTGGTTGGTAATTTACTTGATTGGTTCTTAATTAAAGTACTGGATTAGTAAAATACTACTAGTGTACTTGGGTTTTTACTTTTCTCTTACGTACATACTTATTTACTGACTTGTTAATTGTTAAACAGTATAATTTGGGTAAAACACAAGCTATTCCATCAGTGCCACCCAATTCTAGTTAGCTTTATTTAAGCTAACAGCTCTTTGTGTCAGTGCAGGCTAAGGCACTAATATGCTAACCATATAATAAAGGAAAGTAAATGTACACATCTTCAACTCAAGACATGAAACTAGAGACATTAGTTTTTTACATTAAACATTGAATACATGCAAGCAGATGTTTTTGCTCACCGGTGTTATTTTATAAGAACCCTAAAAATATCCTACCTTATAATGAGTTAGTGTTTGAGTGGACACCTGACCAATCATCGCCCAATGAAGCATCCCATTCCAGATTTATTGATCCCTTTGCTGTTATAAGAAGCTCCCAACTTCTGAGAATGCTTTTCATTAGATTGTGGAGTGTGGCTGTGGAGAGGCATTGGTGAGGGCAGTAACTGATGCTGTGGAAGCCTGAGGCCCAGTCTGTGTCCCCTGTGATCTCTGTGTTCTGTGCACAACCCTTGAGTTCTGCTGCTCTAAACTTGGCAAATCATGTTTTCATGGAGCTTGCGTTGTCCACAGTGGCATTGTTGTGCTGGTACAAGTTTGGACCCCTTAGTTCTGTAATGCTACAGCATAAAATGACAGTAGTGTGCTTCCAACTTAAATGCCCACATACTTTTGGTATTGTTGTGAAAATTGCATACCATTAAAGAACAGCAGGGTTCTTTCCATCGTTTAGGGTAGCACTGTCACCTCATAGCAAGAAGTGCCTTTCTTTAATTCCCTGGCCTTTAGAGTCCTTTCTGTGTGGAGTTTGCATGTTCTTCCTGTGTCTGCGTGGGCTTCCCCCACAAGCTCAATTTTCCTCCCACAGAGGAGATACTAAATTGCCCCTCAGTGTAGGTGTGTGTGAATGTATCTTTGTGTCTGCCCGGTGTCTGCCCTGTTTCTCTGCATTCCGGCCATTGAATGCTAGGATAAACTCAATCAACCTATGACTCAGTAGTGGGATAGTTGGTTTAGATCATAAGTGAAATGAATTCTTTGGTCATGAGTTGAGAACTATGAAAAAATGACATGCTTCCTATCACATGATTTAATGCCACTGTGATCAAAAACAGGCAACAACAGGCAAATAGCCACAAAAAAGCCACCAATAGGGCAACAGCACAGGATTACACAAAGCCGATGGGACAGTTGTGGCAATAAAGCTCATGTTGAAGAATGTTTCTTTTTATATAACCCCAATTTCCCCACAAGCCCAGACTGAACTGATTGATAATGTAAGCAGAGCATATTCATTTTTCATTCATCTTGATTTTGAGAACACATGGTACGGCATCAAATATTAAAGAATTAGCCAATATTTTATTAGGATCATCTCATACGTGGTGACTAGCAACTACCTTAAAACAATAGTACACCTTAAATAAATAAGTAGATCTCTTTAGAGCCACTGAGTTGCCATTACCTTCCTCTTTTAAATTAATCCTGCATTATTTAAAAAAAAAAACCTAGAGGCCAGGTTAAATAAGTCAACTACTATCTACAAGTGAGTTACTGAACAACTCTGTAATGTGAAAAGGGACAAATCCTAATTTAAATGCACTGGTAGTAGTACTGCAGACAAAGAAATGGGAGGTTCCAAAGGCCTTTGGCAAGGTGTGTAATGAAATTGTCACTCACAGGTTGTGTAGTTACAACTAGCATATAGAAATGTCTTATGTCACTGCAAAATCAATAACCGGAGACTTTAGCAACAACATCGAACTGAAATGAGGCATTTCCACAAGTACTCTATATCCAGATCTACACACACACACACACACAGAGGGAGAGAGAGAAAGAGAGAGAGATAGGGAGAGAGTCACATACACACAACCAAGCAAACAAACACAGACGGGTAATAAGCGGCCATGGAGTGGTTCTTGATGCTTGACTTGACATTGTGGTCCTGTAATGATCCACTTTCAGAAAACTTATAACAATCACCACGATCTGTCCCTCTATCGTCCACCATTTTCTGACCACTTTATCTCCAACCTCTCTCAGTCTATCTATCTAAATCTTGCTTCTCTTTCACCTCTTCTCCACCCCATAATAAACTCAACTACAGAGAACACTATGTTACCAGAACAAGAGTTAGTGTATGTAGAGGGACAGCAGGGTCCTAAACATAACCTTTACCCTAGGATAATGGGAGAGCACATATGCAGAACTGGGAACCTAGGACCCCAGCAACATAGGACCCTTTGTATGTACCCATTATGTGCCATATAAGTCTACCATAATTCTGGGGAACATACAACCCTCAGAATATAGAAATGATTGTTCACACCAGGTGACCAGTTTTATGTTATTAGACTTATTAGATAGATATTCTTTTTCACACAAATGTGCTAGCAGGCTGCTAATCTACAGTTAAGTATGGTACACTATGATGATGATGTCATATGAAAAAGATCAGTAATAAGCTGATTTCATGTCCGACAAGCTCCACCCTTGTTGACTTGAAACTATAAGGATGTGCTGATCAAAAAAGGTCAGTGCAGATATTAACCACACAGAGATCCAAGAAATATATGGGAATGTATAAATGTAAACAGTCTGTGTGACTGCACCTTGGAATTACATTAAGATCCATAAATGTTTATGTCTCCATAAGAACGTTATGTGGTGGCTGAGATGGTGTGTAAAGCAGAGATGTTTTATGTCTGAGGATTATGTGTGTTTTCTTTAGCAATATAGGACACACACACACACACACACACACTGCCCTTTGTCTGTTTCGCCCTATTCCTCCTACTCAGATGAATCTCGTCCAGGTTGTTTGGAGAGCAGTGCTTTATGAAATCCATCGTAGCCACCAAGAAGGAGAAGGGCAAATTCGGATATATAAACATTCCTCTCCTTTCATTAGTCCTCAGGAAGAAAGCATGGGGAGGAGGGTAGAGGTAAAAGAGAGAGAGAGAAAATAGTTCTCAGGAGTGGAACAACGATCTCTCTCTCTCTCTCTCTCTCTCTCTCTCTCTCTCTCTCTCTCTCTCTCGTTCTCTTTGTGGTATTTGGCCAGGAAGCACGAGAAGGTGTGTGGGTGGAGGGGCTGGATCCATCAGGGAGAAGACAGGAGTCTTTCTTTTCCTCTCCCCCCTCTCTATCTCTCCCTCTCCCCCTGGTTCTCTCTCCATGTCTCTTACTCTCTGTGGTAATTGAGAAGTTGCCTGGCTGGGACTCAGCCCAGATGGAAATCGTTCTGGCATGCGAGAAAAAAGAGAAGACGAGAGAACAAGAGAGAAACAGAGGGAGAGCAAGATGAGCCCAAACTGATGTCCTTGGATCCTAATTGAACACGATCACACACATCTTGCGACTGCTGCAATGACTCAACCTTGATCGCTACAAATTTACAAGGAGCCTGTGGTTAGGAAGGCTCACAATTTCTAACAAAGCACTCGCTGAAGAAGCTTCCACTGCCGTGATGAATCAGACTAGCCCAGTTTTCCTGATGGTGTGCGTCTCCATCAGCCACTTCTTAATTCAATTCAATTCAGTATATGTAGGTACACTGATTTGTGTGGCAGATGCTTTATTCAGAGTGGTTTTCAGAGGAAAGAAAAATCTAATCAAAGCTTAGAGCTCAACAGTTCAGGGTTATACCTGTGTTCACACCAGAAGCCACTTACCCCTTATATAATGATCAAGGTTCAGTTATTCAACCCAGCAGGTCAGATGTGTGTCATACTTCTCTTTATTAACACTCAAGAAACAATGGTGATCCCTATACAGCCACAGATGGGTGACAAATTGAAGGGGACAAAACACTGGCTCTAGCCATGGGAGACATTTTGTTGGTGAGTTTTAAAGAAAAAAATCTTTGGACTTTTTGTTGCTTTGGAGTGGCAGAGAAAACTCCCTGAGACCTTATGAGGAAGAAATATTGAGAGGAAGCAGATTTAAAAGGTAACTCATCCTCATCTGGGTGACACCGGATAGTGTGATTATAAATAATGTCCTTCTCTAACTGTAGACTATAAAGTTAAAATGTACGGTTTTGTAAAAAAAAATGTATACAGCTATAGGTGTGTGACACATTAAAGGGAGAAACATCCCAGTGGCTCTATTATTGGCTATTACGTGGCTTAATTGTTCAATTGTGCATGTGGTTGAGTTGTGGGCCGTTTCTGGCAATGGCAGTTTAAAGGTGGCAAACTGTGGCCCTTTATGTAATCTGCATATTATGAAACATACTACAATCCTCAGTCACCAGATCTTCACCTATGGGAGATTTTGGAACAATGTGTTAGATAGCCACCATCATCAGCCTCCACTGCTATCATCATCAAAACACCTAATGGGAAAATATCTTTAGGACGTGTTGTTTTTCTCAATCTAAGTCAGTTCCACAGACCCAGACAATCTATACTTGTGTCTATTAAAGCTACTGTGGTTGTATTAAGCTGTTCATATATTACTCTATGCTTAGTTGTCAGCCTTCTTTTCATTTTAATAATTGTAATTAATAAGCTAGTTTGCTTTATTTTACCTGTTGTTACAGGTTTCCAGTTCTTCTCTAATTAAGTTCACCCCAAATCCAAAAATGTTTCTCCAAGAGTAATTGTTAAGCATACTTAATGCAGTAAGTAATAAATGTCAACAAATCCCTTCTTTAACTAGGAGCAGCTATCTGACAGGAACCAGAGATGTTGTTGGACAATGTTTCAAAGTGGAAAAAATGATTTGTCCTAAATCTTACTCCTGTTGATGGTTGCCATATTGCTTTACTCCTCATTTGAAAAATTAACCTCTGCTCAACTTTATGACATCGCTCTGCTCACACTGCCAATATCCGCTCTGCTTCTTGTCATAAATCAACACACATTGAAAATAAATGACTTCCATTCCCATGCAGTCTAAAAAGTCTTTCTAAAGAAGCCAACATGTGCAGTTCTGATCACTGGGCTAGTACCTTAACCTTAAGGTACCTTAGTCTGAGCACGCTTAGAAAGCTGTTGGATATCCTCTTGTCCATATGCATGTCACAGTGGTTTAAGTCACAAATGCTAATGATTGAGCTATAGTACAAAGAACATTAAATTTGTGCTTGACCAACACTCAGAATGTCAAGTTCAACCTTCATCATAGCGCAGAAAGTACCAACAATGGAGCAGAATTTCGAAAGTTTCCTGGAAATCTACGTTTTAACCAGTGTTCTTAGAAACATATTCCTGTAGTGCAGATATATGCCGGATGTGATTAATTCAATTCATGTGTAGCTGCACAGTTTGATTGAAGTAGGCACGGCATAAAAGACTAGAGTTTTATGTAAGGCACTGTGGCACAAGACCATTCATTGCTTTATAAAATAGTATTTTTTTATAATCAGTGTGAAATTAGACTGGGAGCCAGTAAAGTATAAGTGAGACAAGGGTGAAGTGATCATATATTCTGGGTGTTCATAAGGACTCTGGCTGCTGCATTCTGGAGCTTGTATATGCACCTACTGGAACCATCCAAAAAGCAAGACTATAATAATCCAACTCAGAGGTACTGCTATACCTCATGTAAATGCAACGTCATCCAGACTTACTAAATAATCAGAAAGCTTTCTTTTATATGCAGAGAGAAGAGTGATGGATAAGGAAGTTACACAGCATCCATTATCTAATGTCCTTTATATATACATATAGGTGTGTGTGTGTGTGTGTGTGTGTGTGTGTGTGTGTGTGTGTGTGTAGAGGGAGAGAGAAAGAAAAAAAAAATCGTACAGGGCCTAAAACAGAACATTGTGGAACACCAAACAAGTCTTAGCATCATTTAGTAGTTTGTGTAGTATATGAACAAGAAAAGTATGATTGAAAACTTGAATTTCTTTTTTTTTAATGATCCAATGCATTTCAGTCATGTCAGGATCATGTGAATTCACTTACACTTACAGAAATTAAGAAGAAGATATTAGCTAGTTAGCTAACATTACCACAACCAAAAGCATCTGTCTGTTGGTCCCTGGAAAAGGGAAAAGGCTTTAATCTATGAACCATGTCTGAAAAAATATAAGTTTATGAAGCACAGTTACATGTCGTTTTTATAGTCATCATTAAATCTTTGATCAAATTTCCAGCACCTAATTGGTGCAGACCATTTACGTCTGAATTCAAAGTGATCTATCTTGCCACTCTGAGTCATGCATGTACATATTAAAGCCATCTCTGGATAAGAAGCTCTTAAATCGGTGAGCTGGAGCCCGAAACAACAGCAGCCTGACCGAATTCAGATCTAAGCAGAGGAATGAAGTGTTTATCAGCAACTGTCAGGAAAAAGTGGAAACAGCCACAGGCACGCAAGAGCAGTTTGGAGAACGAGAGCTCCAATTACATATGACAGGAATCAAAAGCATGAGGCTGACGTTGGAACACTGAAGTGAGCGAGAAAGAGGTAAGAGAGAAATAGAGACAAAGAGAGAGAGAGAGGGACAGGAGGTGGAGCAGACTCTGAATGAAGAGTGGGGAAAGTCCCTTTTCCCTTCTCTCTCTCTCTCTCTCCCTCTCTCCCTCCCTTTCATACCCCTAATGCTGAATCATCAATGCAATGGACTTGATGAACTACAGCAGCTTAAACTGAATAGTACTTCAGTATTCTGGAATCATTTTTTAAACAACACTTTTGAACATTCATAAACATATGATGTCTGCATCATAAAGCAGAAATAAAAGATTCCTGGAAGTACAACTAGTGCTGGTTTCACAGGTGGAAATTAATTAATCCTGCTGTGGATGCAAATGATAACAATGATCACATTAAATGATCAACAGAGAATATTGTCAAAATGTTGGTCAGAATGTTTTAGACACATGTGAAAGCATGGGAAAACCCCAAGGATGTCCATGTGGCCTAAATCTGGCAAACAGCCATAAATGAGGAAATGTATTTTTTTTTTTCTATACCATGCTTTGACAACTATACTTTATAAAAATATAAATATATTTCAATCACAGAAACAATGTAGGAATGTACTTTCCAAGCCTGTCTTGGCTATCTACAGAAGTAATGCTGGTATATAAGAATCCAGTTGATCAAATATGTCTATTTTTAATTGTACAGCATTTTAGAATGACATTATATGTATGATGTACTGTATAATATATATATTATTATTATTATGGGTTGAATTGAGCCGGGTCTGTCCAGGGCTTAGTCACCTTTAGATGTTATGTAGCTTTAGATTATATAAATTATAGTGTACATCCAAAGTTTCACTGGATGTTCCTTTGATTTGTCTCTGGATTTCCCCTCAGCCCACTGTTCTGTCAGTCAGACAGTGCAGATGTCAGAGAGACTGCTAGGGAGAATTAGGGAGAGAAATAGGTCAGAGACTGACACAGAGACCTCATTTCGTTTCATAACTGGATGAATATTTGTCTGATCTTCTGCTTAAACCACATAAGCAATGTCAGTTACAGTAAATGATGTTTAACATTTACACACACTGATCTCCCGAAGCTACATAACTGTTACATTAAGCTATCTGGCAAACTCAAGTTCAAGCTAAACTCTCAAGTAAGCTAGAGTGCTGTGAGCAAAATACAATATAAGGGCAATAAAAAAATTTTGTTCAATCTAGTTTGTTCATTTTATGTAAAACATCATTAATTAATATCTGTGTATTTTTATATTGTGGATGGTACACAAATTTTCTTTGAATGTAATTATTTATAATACTGGTCCATTATTATTTTTTAATTCACATTAATATTCTGTCCTTTAGTTGCAGCCTCACACCACTAGTCCCATATTTGATACTGATACTCAGAAGAGTGAACTCGAAGTTATAGTTTTGTACACTGCCACTGTCGGAGCAGAGGGTTATCATTTATATCCAGTCTGTAAAATGATATTAACCAATTAAAATGTAAAATTGTTAAAAATTATACTTTAAATGAAGGTTTTATTGAAATGTAGTTAGTTCAAGACACACAACACACCAGTTCGTTTAAGCCACACAACACAAGCTGATTGATTGAGAAGCGTACTGAACATATAGTTATTTTGCGATTTTGCACAGCTGCTAAGTAATAACATAAATTATCTGAGCAAAAGAAAACAGGATGTTTTCATAGCTCAGTTTATTTATTTCTTAATTTATTTATTTCCCAAACTGTTGTATAAAAGCAGAAGGACACTCAAGGTCATGTGTTATTATGAAATAACAGCATGGCTGTGATGAAGTAACACTGAGACACTTGCCCTCAGCTCCCTGTCTGCCTCATCACAGGCATGCTGTTATTTTATGATAACACACTCAATCTAGCATTAAACCAAAGTAATAATAATATTCTACTTAATGCTTACATATCTGTCAGTATATGTATATATGAGTTCAAATTATATTCCTAATCAAGACACCGAGGTACACATATCCCAGTACATCTTTCTTAGCCAGACCTAAAACTAGTGTTAGTAAAGCTTTCAAGCCACCATCATTTGTGCAATCTGCAACATGTATAAATTTCAAGTGATGTTTTAGAACAAAAGAGTGTCTAGTGGCACTCTCCGAGTCACAGCTCACTTTAAAGCACACAGACAGCTCCCACTTAGTGAAAAGAAAATGGGCATTAATGCAAACGTCCCTGTCAGTAACACATTCTCTTCACTCCGGCAGGAGAGCAGCCGCGTGGGAGGACACACGCAGCACTCAGCAATGAAAGAAAAGGAAAAAGAAAATACAGCAAGGCATGATTCTTAGACAAAAGGCTTTTAAAAAAGATGATGAGGAAGTGGATGCTAAAATCCTTGATGATTCAGGGGGCCTGTAGGTTCAGTTTCTTTATCTTTAATATAAAGATGTTAACGACTTATTGATCATCGCTCAGGGATGTGCAGTTAGCAAAATCAAGCTGACTAAACTCTGACTCCAGAATACTCTCTACAGGACAAAACACGAAGGAGACAAAATGTCTGCAACTTTCTTTTTTTGTTTCAAAATGATTCAAATCCAACACTGCAGGTTTGATCCCCATACCGACAAGGCAAGACTGAAGTGCCCTTAAGCAAAACCCTAAACTCTTAAACTGCTCCCCAGGTGCTGATGCATAGGGGCTGTCCACCATTTGGAATAAACGTGTTCATTGCCCCCTAGTATGTGCGCTCATTAGTGTGTGTGTGTTTCATTGCACAGATGGATTAAATGAAGAGGTCAGATTCCTCAATGTGCAAGCACAGTAGGCTAATCACTTCACATAAACATAATACAAATTTCTTGTGCTGCTTTTTTAAATCTCTGGTAGTCTTCAGTCTCACTCTCAAGCACACACTCTTTGTTCCACTGATATGCTCCTGTTCAAATTTCCCTCTTTTGTCACTTATGGTGACAGGGCTTTTAGTACTGCTGGTCCAAAGGTGTATAGTATTTATAAGTATCTCATAAGTAGCTACCTATGTGTTGCATGCTTGTTCGTCTGCAGCCACATTCAAAGTTGGCCTTTAAAGCCATCTGTTTACGTGTGAGCCAGGATTGAAATTTTAATTGTATGTTTATTTCTTTCGTGTTTGCATATTTACATGCTATTTCTATTTTATTTCTTTTATATTTATTGCATGGTGTCCTTGAGTGACTTGCTTATTATTATTATTACTACTATTATTATTATTATTATTAATAATAATAATAATAATAATAATAGTAGTAATAATAATAATAATAATTTGTTAACTTCAAGGTTTAATGTATTTATTTATTAATTAAAGACCAGGATCTAAAGTTGCTGATCTACAAGAGCTGCGGCTACACCTACCATATATTCAATTTAACCTTGTATATTTTCATTCTTAACTATATCCCATCCATTACTCTGCACAATTTCTCAACCCCATCAGTGTTAAGGCACCAGCATAAGAGCACTGCTGAGCAGGTATTATTTTGGGCTGTGAGTTCTTTCTCAGCACAGCAGTAACATTAGTGAACATTAGTGCTTGGGGTGATTGTATGAGAGTATCAGGTACAGCAGCGTTGCTGTGGTTTTTAAGCACTATATATGTAGAGACAGTCAGAATGCTCTGACATTATAGAGCACATATCTTGGACAAGCAGAATGATATTACTTTTTTTCAGTGCAGTTCAACACAAGACAACATTATGCATGTTTGTTTGAATTCTCAACATAGACAGATGGTATGCTAACAGACTACAAGCTGAGAAAATAAGCAAATGTAATGTAACTCAGAAATATCAACAGGATATGTGATCTAAAATTTGAAGGCACATTTGCAATTATGTATGCATTAGTGACATTTAATATATGTCACAGAGGCCACACCTCCCAAAGATCGAAGGCAGTATTGTACTGGAATGGTTATGCAAATGGAAATTTACTTCCAATTTAAGCCAAAATATAGAATACAGTGTCTGATGTTTTACATATATAGTGCCTTTTACCATCTGGTTTGAACCAAGTAGGTATATACACTACATGTCTCCTAATCAAACTGTTGCCACAAACATGGAAGCACACAATTATATAGAAATGTCATTGAATGCCTTCAGTGGAATTAAGAGGCTTAAACTTCTTTCAGTATAACAAGAGTCCTGTGAGCAAAGCGAGCTTCTATAAGATATGGTTTACTAAGGCTGGAGTGGAAGACCTGGAGTGTCCTGCACAGAGTCTCAAGTTTATTACAGAAAAAAAGGGGACGCAAACTGGACCAGAACTTTCAACAAGCACATCAGATGATTGGACATACATTTGGTAATCAGTTATTCATTGTCTTTCCACTAAGTCTGTCGGGGTCGTGGTTTGTCCAGAGCCTAAATTACTGGGCACAAGGCAGGAAAAGCCCCTGGACATGCCGCCAATCCATCACAGGGTACCACACACACACACACACTCACACCTAGGGGCAATTTAGCACATCTACCATGTGTGCTGTTCGGGAAGGTGGGAGAAAGGTGGAGCACCTGGTGAAAATGCACATGGACATAGGGAGAACACGTCTCACGGATAGAGACCAGCATGATGAACGAACCCATAACCCCATAATAGAAGTATATAAACGTGCCTTGCTTACCACTTTAGAGGTAAATGACCTCTGGAAATTATGTGGCAACAGCATAATGCATGAAATCTTGGAGATACCGGTCAAGAGCTCCAGTTAACGTTCATATCAAGCATCAAAATGAGAAATAGTGTGATCTAGGTGACTTCACATTAACAGCATTTGGTTGCTCTTTTCCACAGTGACTTACAAAAGTGTTTTAAGTCTCTATCAAGAAATACATCCTGATACAGGTTCACTAGGTCACAGACTAGAAATACTGTCTGTCTAAAGTCTGTTGAGAGGTAAGAATAGGAAAAGGCTAAAAAAGGAAAGGAAATAAACACACAAAATTGTATTTTTAAAACAGAGTTCTTGTTTAAGAACTTTACTTAGTAACTATTAGTACCAGACAGGATGGTCTGAATATTTTAGAAACTATTCCGTTTACAAAAAAAGGGAAAAAAGTCAGTAAGCAGCAGTTTTCTGAGCAGAAACACCTTGTAGACAATGAGGTCAGAGAGGCAGACTAGTTTGAGCTGACATTAAGGCACATTGATTTAAATTCAATGCACAGCTTGAGGTGCTTCGATACTTTTATCATTTTGAAAAAAATAACAATTTTGTTCTCAACCTTCTCTAATAATATCTTTTACTTTGTCTATTGTAATCATGTTTGTAAGCTACCTAGTGTAACTTAAAATGGAAGCAGGGATAATAAAAATGTCAGAAATCTTAGAAAATGACTCAGTGAACCTTTTGTTTTGTGTCAGTTGATTGTGTGGCAAAGAGACCCGTGGCTATTTGAAATGAAACCCACAACGGTTCATAACGCAGCTCACCAGCTAGACTCAATCACTTAATGTGTTGCCTAAAGGAAAATCATTAAAAAGGTAAAGACTGTGGCTAATATGTCCAATGATCAGCTTTATTTTTAGTCCTGTTGCTAATGATGAGGTCATTCAGGTTAATCTGTGCTAATGTTTAGAAATTGGTCTTCGAGGTTTGGTCCACTGTTAAGATTTATAGTTTATTTAGTGCAAAATTCCAAACCTGCAACGCATAACATCTGCTGGCTGAAAAAACGGGGCAAGGTCACACCATCACACATTCCGCCTGTGTAGGAGTTGGCTTGTAATGGAGTGTGAGGCTTGCATGGGGTGAGATGGCTTCTCTATGGCTTTATCTCTGACAACTGCGCTGATTTACGGCGTGCAAAGTGGATGATGTCATTAAGATGAGACGAGGTTGTGAGGCTCCTTGGGACTCTTCGTGACCTCTATCAGGGACTTTACGAACGCCTGGATCTGTGGGGTCAGGAGGAAACCCAAACAGGTAATTCATCACTAAACGTCTAGAAAATAAACATCCTAAACTTCAAGCTGACCTTCATGACTTACCCCAACAAGACAAAAGCAAACAATTACACAGGATACTAACGGGCCAAGCTTCTGCTTCGAGAAAGGCGACCAGCAAACACTTAAGTTAGAAGCACAAATGTTGTCTCAGAACACTGAGGGTCTGTGAGGAGAAACAAAAAGGAAAATCATTTAAAGGTGACTGTGAGACATACTGACCATCACAGCATGCTTGATCTGGATTATATCTGTGTGACTAACTCAGACATGCTGTCTACTTTATACCACAGAGCTTTAAAAAGCGCAGACGGTAAAGAAAGACTTAAGTTGTGTATCAAATGTGTGCTATTCGCAAACAACCAGAATGTCAGCTACAATGTCCTCGTCCCTTTATTATTGAAAACAGTGAAACACAGAGGTATTTTTATATGTTTAAAACTGGAACATAAAAAATGTTTTACAGTTGCATAACAAGAAACAGAGTCTGAGTGTCCTGAAATGTCCCGAGGCTTCATATGAAGGTCAGCAACTGCATCGAGTGTGTGTGTGTGTGTGTGTGTGTGTGTGTGTGTATGTGTGCTAATAATTAACCCTTTTATGTCCAGTGTTTTTTTTATGCATTATGTATACATGTGGTGTCTGGTTCAGAGTGTATTGCTTCCTTATGCAAAAGAAATCACACTGCACAAACTACTGCATCTGATCAAGCTAATATCTTAAAAATCATCAACTGTAGTTCTAGTTTATCTGTTTTAGACCGTTTTCTTTGCTGATTTTAACATTCTTGTTCTACTGGCAGATAATTTTCCTTGTTTTAACGTTTTTTTTTAGAAATAAGCAAAATTTTCGCAATTAGTGAAGAAAGATGTTTACAAACATGTTTACTATATTTAAGATATTTTCACTGTTAGCAGGAATTCAGATCCACTATGACCCTGATCAGGACCAAGTGCTTACTGAATATTGTAAAAAAAAAAAAAAAAATTTAACAAAACAAAAACACAATTATAATTAAAGCCGCTAGCGGCCTTGGTCGGGCCCTCGCACGTGTCGATCCGCAACACGTGACATTCCGCCACCCAACAATATTTCGTATAGTTCCAGATAAATCTTTCAATCCATCACTTTTCTTTTTTGGCAATTTCCTGCTTGGCCAGATGGTGGCGCTGTCCTAGGCA
>JAOVVF010000004.1:9504329-9516826 GCA_028565595.1 Duopalatinus emarginatus
TTTCAGGAGTTTTCGTGCATGGCAACTACCCCAAAAAAGGCTGAATCGGTTGGGAGAAAGAGAAAAATAATAATAATAATAATAATAATAATAATAATCTGACAGAATTATCCATCTCCTGGTCAAGCATGAAGGTAGACGCTATCTGGAGGCTGTGCAGTGACTACCAGTGGGCATGAATAGTAAAATATGAATACTTTACTAGTATTTTTAGTTGAATTTTAAGATTTGATTTTTTAGTTTTAGTTTTTTTTTTTTTATTAAATAAAACCTTCAGGAATTTCTTTAAACAATGGTTTAAGTGTTATATTTATAAAATGACTCAGACCAGACTGCAGTTTGTGTTACAAAAAAATCAAACTGTATTTGTGTGTGTGTCATCTTTCACCAGGAGGAAAGTGGGTTAACAAAAATATAATAAATATATAAAACAGCCAAAAGGTTTTTATTATTATGTTAAGGTTAGGTTTACACATGGTATTAATCAGCTATATTAATAATTATGTCAGTGGAAGGATAGCAAGAAAAACAGTATGTATATGTGTGTGTGTGTGTGTGTGAGAGTGAGAGACAGAAGAAGACGTATTGATGCTTACCGCCAAAACACCCTGTATACTTGTTAAACTAAAGTTCCTGCATGCTGTGCTGTGGCCTGTGGGCTGTTTATCAGTTCTGGCCTTGATTTGGCTTAGCGGGGAGCCCTAATCATCATTTCCTGACTGCCTTTTTCACTGCATCTCCAGCCTTTGGAGCATAATTTCAAAAAGTGACAAGTGGAGCGGCCTGGTTTTTGCTTCGTCAGCACTTCCAGAAGAACAATAAAGCAGGCCGATGTGGATCCTTTTTCCCGTTTTTCCCCCTCTGCTCTCTACAGTGAAACAAACAGATGGACAAACTGTAGAAGCATCTCAGTGCTTCGCTTCTGCTTGTATTGTTCTGCACAATCGAAGTGGCCTTCGACGGCTGGGCTGTAAGCCGAGCCGTCTCTTGCATTACCTCATTGATCTCGCCTCCTGATCAACGGATGAGTGTGTGTGTGTGTGTGTGTGTGTGTGGGGTGGGGGGGGTGGTGGTGCATCAAGTGAGGCCTCATGAAACAGTGCGGTCACGCTGACTTGGCAGTCTGATCACCGTTACAGCAGATGTTGCTTTTCTCCCTGCCACAAAAGCGTCTTTAAAAAAAAGCCATTCCCTTTGCTTCATTTTTTTTAAGCATGAATCCTTTCATTCGGGAGCAGAGAGAGCACAGCCGTGACCCCCACCTTCTATCAGCAGGACTCAAACTGCCTTTAGCTCTCTACATGGATTATTCCCTCTCTCTCTCCTTCAGTGATTCATTAAACACAGCCAAGAGCGTGCTGAGGCAATCGCTGCCTAATGCCATTCACAGACGCCTACCGCTACACCCCCTCCATTTTTCTTCCCCTTCTTTTTTTCCACCCCATATCTCTCACCCTCGCTTTTTTCCTTTCAGAGACCACTGGCTGAGTGGAGTGGAGCTTATACCATGAAAAAAAAGCAAGCAGCTGGACTACAGTAGACATTAACAGGCCAGCTGGAGTTACACACTCCTGTGGCCTTGGCCTTTGGTCTTGTGTGTGTCTGTGTGTGGAGGAGGAGTGTGTGGCTGAACATTGGAACAAAAGCACTAACAATGCATCCATTTAATAATGAAAGAAAAGTGGTCACCCGCTGACATGCAGATGCACTCATGCTACAGTGGCAGAAAATAGTGTCACAAGACTGTAAAAAGCCTATCCAATCATCTCATTTGGTCTGAATAAAATAAGTGGATAGCCTAACTACCTGCATGCCTACCCCAGCAACAAGGCTGAAAAAAAGATTTTTGTTCATTTTTGTACATTTACTGAGTATTTATGGAAGATGTCTCAGTTGTAAGTTATGCTGTGTGTGTGTGTGTGTGTGTGTGTGTGTTTGTGATAGAGAGATAGAGGCCGGTGAGGGAATGTTTATCGCAGCTATAATGTATGTGAGAACAAGAACTACAGTTAGTGCTGCTCTTACAGCTGTTTACCTACATGTAAATAAGACATGAGCAAAGGCATGGTGGATATGGTGTTTAATTGACAACAATGAGCTGCACTCCTCTCTCTAGTGCTGTCCTCCCATGGACTCATCCTTCACCAGTATACATATAGTTCATATGTTTTGGAGGAGCGGTTTTGAGGGGAGGACAAAAGGAAGGGATTTGGATTTCTGCATAATTGCTTACCCTAGCTTTAAGCATTATTAAAATCTTTTTACACTGGGCGGTAATTAGCATTTTGCCTGTCGTAGATCACTAACTCTACACTTCGATACCGCAGGATCATTAAAATTCTTAAAACAGTTATGAATAGGAGCCGTCCATTACAGAACATGATGCACATTATTATATATTATATCATATACATTACTGAACATGAACATGTCAAAACAGTTACATGTTCAACAGGGAAATGCATCATCGTGTTATTGACTGGTAAATAGTAAAACACTTCCTTAATGTAATAATACCATTAATGCTAGTTAACTATAGATGGGGTAATTTGCTAACTATATACAATAAATAGAGAGATAAACAGACAGATAAACAGAACATGTTATGTTTAAGTCTGTTACTTGTATAGAGAGAAATACAGCCACTGTTATCAAACAGGAGTCTTGCACTGCATTTTAAAAGTCCAATTTAATGCTTTTAAAGACATTTTTGAGACCTCAATAAATATCATTTAAGACCCCAAAATGTCATAATTTCTTTGGTAGAAAATTTATTTAGATTTAAATTTATTGTCTCCTACATTGGAAATCAAAATGTTTCCCATTTGTTATTAATAATCTTTTCAATTTTGTTCTACTGTGATGCTAAACATGGTCAACATAAGCAGTCTCTATTGTAAATAAGCTCGATAATGAAAGTCCTCAAAACAGCCTGTCCCAAGCCAAAAAGTCAAAAAATCATGTATATAACTGTTTCAAAAACAACACAAATGTTATCACATGACTCTACCGCTGGTGCTTTCCTCCTTTCATATGCGACTTTCCCATGGTCCCTAACGAAAAAGATTTTTTACAGAATTTGTACATTGCCTCATTTTTGTTTTCAGTTGGCACCAACAACCTCCTAAACATATCCTTTTTCATCCATTTGTCGTTAAATTTGCACTTTCCTATCTTTACATGTAGCGTTATTACCACTCAAGTGGACAACCACGAAATGACGACACTAAGCCTGCTCTCTGTCTGTCAGTTAATCAAAAAAATACACACTATTAGATGTTTTACGGTGGACCACTGTGCTTTACCATCGGCATTAAAATTCACCAGCTGAAAATGTAATACTTATTTTAATAATTTAATACTTACAGCAAATTCATGGTAAATTTAAGACAATTTAAGCCCTTAATTACCCAGATTTTAATTTTAGACTTTTTAAGGACCTGCAGGAACCTTGTCAAAGACACCTTGTAAAAACAGAAATGGATTAGCACATTTTGAATGGTTTTGATTTACAAAATGGCAGCATTTTCTGAAATCATCCAAACTAATCTTATCCTGGCAGGCATAAAACTGCCCTGAAAAAAAAAACACTACACACCTACTACTAGGTAGGTAGACTGTTGGTCAACCCACAAACACATAACCCTAGTCAACAGTGCTTTAACTTTTTGAAGATTACTTAAAATAATGTTTATTGTCATATATGTCAAATAATAGTAAATAACTTAAACCCTATCTGTAACCCTAACACATACTCTAACATTAACCCTAACCCAGGGTCTAAACCTTAAATCAAAGTCTAACCATAACATTAATCCAAGGCTCTAACTCAGTAACCCACTAACCATAACCCAGGGTCCTAACCCCTACACCTAACCCAACCCTATAACCCTGGGAGAGCACATATTTAGAACTTGGGGAACTCAGGGAGCATATATATGACCTATTAAAGAATATTATGTTTTTAACTTCCCGTTAATAAAAGCTAGTGGAAATTATAATAAACAAATCCTGCAATCCTGTCCAAACCATCAAATTCAAAGTGCTTTATGCAACCATCACTGCTAGTAATATTTATGGACTAAATCAGTCCTGCGATCTTTTAGCTAGCATTACTGTCAGTTCTAATCAACACTCACTGACCAATCAGTTCAGCCCTGCGGTATAAAATAACAAAAGCACCACCGTTATGATTTGGTTAGCGAACAGAACAAAACATTCAGATTTTAATTATCCAAAAGATGACCTAATGACAAGATGGTTCACTTCGTGGTCACCATATCAAGGCTCATGGTGCTGATACAGGCATGTATACTTAGGACAAACCAGAAATTCGTTTTTTTTTTTTTTACTGCTAGCTGCTAACTAGACAATAGACAATACTGAGACATTTCTTACCATGAATGACTGAAACAATGAATATAAAGTGTAGAGCAGTGTGAGCAGTAACACTGTACATTGGAATCAACCTCTGCATATAGCAATTGGTTGAAGGCCTTGGAAAAGGACGTACATGCCAAAGGGTTAGACTGCCATCACACATTTTTCCATTCAGAGAGACGTGAATGTGGTGTGGCAGAGAAAGAAGTAAGGACGTTAATGAGGTGCGTGAATCATTGGCAGTCCTGAGAGCTTGATCAAAGGAAGTGGAGAAGACGCGTCCCTCCTCCATTGGCAGAAGAGAACGAGCTCTCATCATCTGGCTTTTCACTATTTCTGTGATCAGAGTTGCCATCTTGCCTCGAGAGTCTCTGTATTATCGGAAATAAAAGGCTGCTAATGCTGGAATTGTCTTAAGAAACTCACTGTGACACGGCAGGTTTAATCAGAATCAGCACACAAGCAGTGTCGAGGTGAAAATCCACTTTCTGTTTACGATCAGTTCGACTAATGAGCTCGCCGAGATGTTTTAACTGAGGATGTGCTGTTAAAGCTCGGACACGCACAGCAGAGGCTTTGTGGTTCTGGTGTGGGTGTGTGGGGGTGTGTGTATTTTTACATGGGGATTAAATCTGATTCTTTACAAAATATGTTCATCACTAATCAGGAAAATCTGACAGCAGCGTATGGAAGAGCTCATTATCAGACACACGTACACAGACGTACACAACCATACACAAAATTCAGTGATGTAATCCACACCTTGAATTCTTCCCTCTTCACTCCCTCCTTTATTTTCACTCCATTCTGCTATTTGTTTCACCCTTCCTTTCTAGCGTTCCCTTTTCCTCTTCTTCACCTTTTTTCTGTTTCTGTTCTCAAGTTTCTTCCTGGCTCTATCCCTTTTTCTCATCCCCCTTTTCTCTACCTGTTTCTTCTCTTCTTTACTCTTCTATCCATTCTGCTTCTTTCTCTCTCATCATCTTTGCTTTATTTTTTTTTACTCTCCTTCTCCCTATTTTTCCCCCCATCACTATCACTCAGGTTTTCTCTTCCCTGTCTGTCTCTCCATCTGTTTGTATCTTTCTCTTCATCTTCTCCTCTACCTCTTTCCTCTCGCCCACTCTTTTTTTTCAACCTGGCTTTATTTCAGCTTTTCCTTTCCTTTTCCTCTCCCTCTGTTTCTCTCCCCACTGAAACCCGTCCTCCCCCCCTATTCTTCTCTCTCTCTCTTTTTCTCTATTTATCTATCTATCCATCTCTCTGAACACACAGTAGCTGTTAGCGTTAGCCTTGAGTTTTACTGTAACAGTGGGTAGAGATGACCTCATGGCCAGGTGAAGTACTGTGTGTGTGTGTGTGTGTGTGAGTGTGTGTGTGAGAGTGTTGCCTGCTGCTGTTGAGTGCTCATAAGATCACTGATCTCCCAGAGCTTTTAGCGGCTCGTGTACACACATACACATGTGCGTATACACATACACACACACACACACACACACACACACACACACACACACCAGAAAAGGCACTGTTTCTTGCTGCCATGGTTTACAGGATGAAATGAGGAGTGATGAAATATGTCTGAGGGGAATTGAGCATGTGTGTGTGCGTGTTTGTGTGTGTATTTAGTATTTTTAAGTAGATTTGATTACTGTGACATTCTCTTTTTCAAATAGTGTTTAACACCAGCATAATTTGTTATAATATATTACATGTTTTTATTCAAATATATTTCCCATATTTGTGTGATTATGTATATTTATGTACATATTAAATAGCACTTCATACACTAATATAACAACAATAGCTACCAAATGACTACCAGTAAATGAGATGCAAACGGACACCTGCTAGGTTTTATTTAAGGTCAGCGTTTCAGGTGTTCCTGGCTCCATTTGGCTCTCTGTATGCGAGCAGAAGGCAGACAGAGCTGATAATGGCGGTGACGAACTAGGCATTTCAGCCGTGAGTAAACTTGAACTGCGCTGGCCTCATTAAGTCTTTGTGCAGCTCAAGTTCCTCTGTCCTTCTGGTGTCCACCTGGTCCCCCATCGATCCTAATAATGGCGCGTTATCAATCAGCGCACACAGTCCTCCCTTTCAGCTAATGGGCTTAGCGGGCTTTGTGCTAGCTCATCAAATTACACACAAAGTGTGCGAGGAAGGCCCTCCCTCAGCGTCTTCCTCCTCCTCCTCCTCCTTCTCTCAGCTCCTTGAATTGGCATCTTATTGCTTCTCCTTTTGTGTCAGAGCAGATAGAGATCTGTGTAGGGAGTGCCTTTTCTCTTGCTGTCTCGGAGCTGCGTGATCAGCACTGAGCACTGGGTACCTTGTATTATGTCATGATAATTGCTTATTGTTTGCCTGGCTAAAATTAAAGTCACCATTTGGATTTGGAGCCTCTGGAGCTAGTATTATGATCTGAGGTTGCTTTAATTGGGCAGGTTGAGACCCAGCAATGTTATATCAATAAAACAAAGTCAGAAGGTACTGAATGAGCAGGTTATAATACAAGTGGATTTTTTCTTCCCTGATGGCATGGACATAATGCAAGACAGCAATGCTAAAAATCACCAGGCTCAAACTGTGAAAGTGTGATTCAGGGAGCATGAGGAATCATTTTCACACATGAATCAGCCACCTGACCTTAACCCAACTGAAATATGTTTAGGTTGTTCTGGAGAAGATTTTACAGAGTGGTTCAACTCCTCTGTCACCAAAATCTTAATGCATTAAAAAATAATAAAATAAAATATATTTACATTAACAAATAACCATTATGGTATTTATTAAAGTTGTCGAAACAATGCCACAATGAATGGGCAATATAACCAAAGCTAACGACGGTCCAACAGAATATTAGTGTTTTTATTTCTAGTGTTTTTCTTTTTGCCAGGCCGTGTATTAGTAAATGGTTCAGGCAATGTGCTGATAACTAGACAGGTCCTGAATGTGTCCCTGGTTTGCATTTCCATCCAGAAAGTTAAGTGACGGTGACATTATTTCTGTGCACGGGTGGAAAGTAGGCTTCTATCAGGGGACCTCGGATTTCTCAGTTTGCCTCTGTGTGAACAATAACGTTATTGTGCACTTTGTCTGGAGTACATACTATAACTGATTACTGGCACATGCCTACTAAGGACACAGGCTTACAGATGTGTGTTGGTGCACAGAAACCTTTCATGTGGTCAGGTTTTTTTTATTTATTTTAATCTTTGTATGATCTTTTTGTAAATAATAGTACAGAAATATGATTCTCCTTTGCATGTATCTCAACAACATGTAAGCATTAGCATTTTAAAATCTGGTCAAAAGAAACAAAATGAAGGATGCCTTGTCTTTAAAATCTAATCTATCTGAGGAACAACATTAGTCATGTTTTAAGCAATTGGAAATAAGTTGACACTTTGATTATCAGCATTATCTACATCAGTTACTGTATCATGACCTGAGATAAGTCACCTGCAGCATGATGGTGCATCTCAGTTCAGGTTAACCATAGCGCTGAAATAATCACTGATTAATGTGTTGCATTCTGTTCTGTTGACTTAATGCTGTGCTATTAATGTCTGTTTATTAGGTTAGTTAAACATTTTAAAACCTTTCTGTTCTTCTCTGTGATGATGTGATGGCACTTCGGCATTATGGATATTTTGGCAGCTGGTGTCTGATTACAAATGGAATGCATTAGGCTTATATCCATTTCACTCTGGCATCTATCTATCCATCATGTCTGTCTGTGTCTGTCTGCCTGCCTGTCTATCTATCATTTTGAGCTACTGCTTAGCACATTAAGAGAAAAGCAGTATGCACTGTTTCACATACCTGAGCTCACAGATCCACATGACTGGTTAGTGTAGCTGTGGTTGACAGAGAAAAGAGCGTATTCCATCACATCCAGAAAGCACAGCCAAGTTTGTTCTCTTAGATCTGGCCATGGCTGTGCCATTGTCAGGATTTGAAAAGCAGTCTCCTGATAATGGGCCAAACACTCTTCTGCTGTGCCAATCAGGAGCCCTAGACTCAACACATTATTTATTTATTTATTGCCTGTATGCGGGGAATTTAGGCACAGCAACATATTCACATGTGTGAATAAAAGCAGGGCTGATCCTTCTGTGATGCTACACAGAGAATACACTCAAGACTGAGCTCAAAAGACGTCTCAAAGATCAGAATTTCAGTTTTCCTTTTCTAAAACTTTCCATTTCTATACCATTTTTTGAGTGGTCAAAAATATTGGAACGTGTGACTGACAGGTGTTTCTTGTAGCCCAGGCTTGTCCTGCTAGATTGATTGTTTAAAAAGATTTAATAGCTCAGAATGTCTTTTGGTCTGAGCTCTGGGATTCAACCTGTGAAGACTGCATACGTCGTTTAAAAGAAAGAAGACCAAAGAGCTGTCTATGGGAGGAAGACAAACTCATTCACCCAACATCCAGACATCAAATAGTTCAGCCAAACATAGTGAGAGCCTTAAAGAAAAACCCTAAAAACAACACAGGAATCACAATCCATTCAAATGAGACTTTGGGTGTAGAAATACTAAGGCCATACAGCAAGCTGCAAAGCACTCATCAGCAGTAGGAGTGTGAAGACCAGATTGTAATTCACAAAGAAATAGAGAGATGAGCCACAAACGTAGGTCTACCAAAGTGGTGAAAAGGCAAAAGTGTAAGGAAAGAAAGTCCAAAAACCAGAAGCTCATGGTGGAGGTAGTGTCATGGCTTAGGCTTAAATGGCTCTAGAGCAGTCTAATCTAATGTAAATCATGATGCAAAATTAATTCAGAAGTTTACAGAAACATTTGGTCAGCCAATTTACAGAGCAATGCATCCAATCTAATTGGACGGAACTTCATGCTGCAAGACAGTAATCCAAAACACACTGCCAGCACAGCAAAGAACCTCATCAGGGGTAAAAAGTTAATAGATTTAGCCAAGTCAATCACCAACCCTTAATAAAATAAAGCACGTTTTTACTTCTTGAAAAGAAGGGTGAAACCCCTTAATACAAACAACAAGTGAAAGAAGTGGTGGTACAAGCCTGGAAAAGTATCACAAAAGAAGAATGCTACAGTTTGATGTTATCTGTGTCTGATGCAGTTACTGCAAGCAAACAATATGCAACCAAATAGTAAATGTTATTTATTTTAAGATGGTCTGTTCCTATACTTAGAACCTTAATATTGGATATTCTGCCACTAACGGTGCCATGTTCTGAGTTGTTTAACACAATCCAGATTTAATTAATTTTAATAAAAGCTGAATTTGGCAACCAACATCTTGTTTTCATCTTCTGATCTTAAACGCAAATGTCTAGCAAATATCTGATGTCTGACATGTAAGTGACCCAGTGTACAGCAAAAACAAAAGAATTGATCTTGCTGTTTCAGCATATCAGGAGGGGACTGTACATGTTTATTGTTTTAGCATTGCACTGTTACTCTGCACTGTATTTATTTATCCTTAGAAAGCAGCTATTTAGACAGAAGTGCACTGCAGCCATTACTGCTGTGTACTCAAATTTACAGTTATGGCATTCACTCAATCTAAACCAAGGCAGCGCTTAAATAAACAAGCCCTCCTTTATCTTGTTAGTGGCCCGGCAGGTATTATTTAATTACTGACAACTCTCAGATGGCTGTCTGTGGAGAAAGCTGTTTAATGCATAAAAATAAACTCTCCTCTACAACCAATCAGTTTGAGAAGATTCCTTTAAACAGCACAATGACAAACTTCTTACTCTGGCTAATGAGATCATGAGCCTAATGCATGTTAAAGCACGGAGAGGAACCTCCCTGATCGGCATGAGTTCAGAGTGTTATCAGATGTACCACCAGAGTTTTATCTGATGGATTTGTCTAAAGCCATGTGCTCTGCTAAATTAGCTCCATTAGCTGAATGCATCACAGAGGTCAGCAGAGGACTGCTGTGCATTACTGTGCAGGATTGGTATGGCCGATTAAGGATCGGATTTCTCTGCTGATTTCCCACACTGGAGTGTAAGGAAAACATAACACTGATCTTGGATGGCTGTCCATCAGACAGGCAAAAGATCAACAAACTCACAGCTGAAAAGTTCAGGTTTTTAATCAAATACCAACAAACGTATCTCTTACCACATTCGGTCAGTAGATCGGCAGCCCTGTAGATAATGATGTCAAACACCAGGCTGGATGGAAGAAGCTTCTGCTTAACCAGATAAAAAAGCCATTGTGTAGCTAAGCTAATCAAGTAATATAGTTATGTAATGACTGTGGAACTACTATGAATTACTGTTTAGTAAAAATGTATTAACATAATTTAACCTGAAGTTAACGTAAACTACCTCACCAACCCATGTTATCATCAATCCAAGTTTATATGATAAATTAGCTCATATTATTGGCTAACCAACATGATCCACTAGTTACTGTTAGCTAGTGAACTAACCATAACTAAAGAAAAAAATCTTTATGTACAAATCTGTTAACTATATGTATACCACATCTTTATTTCGTTACATTAAAAAAATCGACAACACGTAATTCATATCTTGATCAAACCATTAAACTGCACTTGCATAGGATTTTTTTTGTGATTTCAGTCTGTTGTAATGAGGAAAAGAAACACAAGGGAATAAGCTTCCAATTCATTTTAAATGGTCTTTGTTCCAATGCTTCTATTCCCTAAAATCCACTGTACTTGTTTTCTTTTTTTGTTTCCCACAACTTAATTTAAGGTCTTAATAGCCTGCATGATGAAATCCATTGGGGAATGCTAGGAGAAGGCTAGGCTAGTCAATTATCCAATTGCCTCTCGCCATTGGGGAGCTTTTCACACTATGCAGGGACACAGATGAAACACATCTCCAGAACTGTGCTAAATTAAAGCAGCGGTTCAGTGAAAAAATTTTACACAGTGTTCCCCTTACTGCAAATATAGTTGATCAGTCAAGGTGTGTTAAGTGTCCAATGTTTCTTTTTTTTTTTTTTTAGTTCTGTACTGGACCTCAGAGGATAATGTAGCTACAATTAATGGAAGTCTCAGTAAATGGGAGTCTTGGCTGATTTACTTTATTTGGGGTAATGACAAAATTGTCCACCAAACCATATCTTTAAGAAAAAAACTCAAGTAATAAAGAGCTGTTTGGCACTGAGTGCTCAGAAGACTGTTAGCTTGAAGGATGTTTCATTTATGATACTATAACTTCAAAGCCGTCAACAAATTTTGGGTCAAAAAAACAAAAAACAAAACAAACAACAACAAAAAATGTCTCAGTCCAACATTATGCTGAGTTCACTTTGGTCAGTAATCTTGCATAACTACTATCATTAATTAGTTAAATGTAGCTACACCGCATATAAATTTCTCATGTTATATTTTCCTGATATTATATTATCATGATGCTGTGTTTATAAAAACACCACATTATCCACATTATAATGCACTATATTCCCAATTCTGTCCACCATGAGTCTCAAATTTTCATGTAACTATTGCATGTAGAATACTGATACACCAATATCTATTATGCCAGAGTTGTATCTGTGTAATAATCCAGACTGATATTTTTATATGTATTATTATTATATTATATATTAAGTTTTGTTGTATCCACTATACCACCGATCTGAAACTCAGCACAGTGCTAGAAAAGACACATGCCTTCAGCTAGCAGGTGTTAAAAAGGTTCAAAAGGAAATAAATATAGGAGAGTTTATTTGTTCTTGCTGAGAGTGCGTTGTTTCTCAGCATGCTCGACGATCTTCTCCTCCACGTAAAGCCCTTTACGCTTTCGAACAGCATTCATGTATTTCAGGGCCTGATTAACAGAATCAGCTTTTTCTCCAAAGTGGAGATATTCTTCTTCAGTAGTCGGCACCCAGAATGGATCACTGGAGATGACCTGAGGAACACAACACACACTGAGAACCTTTCTTACATAAAACACCTGAAAATAGAGGACAGTGGATGTGCAGTATTTATAGCTTTATCAGATACCATTTTTCCATTTTTACCCCCAAAATTTTCCACTGTGGAGAAAGAAAGAGAACAACAGTTCAACGCATACTGTAATTAGAATATAATTAACTTTATAGTTGATGCTCCAGTGGGTCATAGTTCTCCTTGTTTA
>JAOVVF010000004.1:9527052-9539526 GCA_028565595.1 Duopalatinus emarginatus
TAGCCATAGAGTGCTGTTAAATTATATAACTGACTGGTCTATAACAGCAGTTCTGACAGTAATTCAGCACAGGTTTATATATAGACATGTTACTCTTTCTGTATTGTAGACAATGAGACTGTATCTACATAAACAGAATGTGTAAGTCCTTCTACAGAGACTGTGTGTTACAATTACCGGACTGGCAGAGTGACTCACACCAGCCAAACAATATTACATGATAATGTGTTTTATTTATTCTTCCCTACAATTTCCTCTCGATCATGTTTCTTACCCCAGTTTTCTCTCTAATTTATACATGTCCAAATCCCACCCATCAGACATCCCTCTCCTGCCATACAACAGCTACCAACCAGGGAGGGTGAAGGCCATCATGTTCTTCCTCCCATGCCTGTGAAACTATCTGACTGCATCTTTTTGAGCTACTGCTTATGCAAAATCTGAGGCGATGACAGTCTCAGAGGTGCCGCCCACTTCTGTATGCATGAGCTTATGGAACGCTGTGAGTGTCTCTGTGATTGATATGGGAGAAGGAGAGTATAACAACCTTTCCTGAGAGTCACTGATGGCTGTGGCATCATGAAAATCATGAACTTATGAACCTCAGACAGTAGGGCAAAGACTTTTCTCTCTTCCGTTTAAAGTAAATATGCACTTTAACTCATATGCAATATAGCTATATAGTTTTAATTTTAACACATATTGTAACTGCACTACTTTATTTGAATCTTTACTTTTTTCACTCCTTCCTCACATCTCATCAAGTCAGTAAAGAAACAATTCATATTTTAATCTGTTAATATTTTACAAGCTTTATTTTCTTTTAACCCTGCAACCTCAAGAGATATAATATCCACTGACTGAAATCTGGTACAAAACAACTCATCATAATCTTCTTTTAACATGCTGTGATTGGTCACAGAGGAATTTAGGTCTGATTGGTTAATGTGCCGTCATGATATCCAGCGGCATTTACTTTGATTATGTATTTTCTTAGTAATTTTTTTGATTTTCCCTAAGAGCTCTGTAAAAAAGTGTAGTATGCTAGTATCTGTTATCACTTAAAAGTACATCAAAGGTGCAGCCATTTTCTCCTCAGTAAAACAGACAATGAGCCACATATAATCTGCAAAGGTGTTTTGAACTTGCTGATATTAACTGACAATTCTTGGAAGCCCCGCCCAATTTAGTATACAGTCGTCACTTTTTGTCAATGCAATTGAGTCAATGGAAATTGCCTTTCATTCTTAATTGCATTAAAGTGAAGGCTAGCAGCGTGTGTTTTATAATAATAATAATAATAATAATAATAATAATAATAATAATAATAATAATAATAATAATACATGATACTTGTTTGGCACTTTTCAAAAACCCAAAGACGCTCACACGATGGTACAAATACATCAGACAGACAAAAGAGCATCGGCGAGACATCCACAACTCTTACAACTTTTACATCTGTGTATTCTGCTGTCTTTCTTGTATGAGTGCATAACTGTGGACATAATGTGCAGGAATGTCCACTAGAAAAGGATTATGCTAAAAATTCACTGTTATGTTTTTGTTACAGTTTATTGCACATTACTACGGAATCACCTAAATATCTAGTTTTTAGCAATTGCCGCTGCAGCCTCTAACTGCACAGCTGGAGGTATTATTAAGCTTCCCATACTCTCCTTATTCCTGAAATGGCGGAAATGCTCTTTTTCTGTGTTTTTCAAAGCCATCAATATTGCACAGGCCTAACCAGCACTGTACCATTAGATCTCTAACTATAGTTTTGACAAGGTGCAGAAACACTGATGTAACGGAGCAAAAAAGTGGAGAGTGAATCTGTTATATAAGTCTACTAATAGTACACAGTAGATTTAAACACCAGTGAAAATGAAGGCACTAGTCACACACCAGTAACACCTTTACACCAGTGAGGCGTAGGTGCAATGTTAAAGTTGCCTAATAGCCTAAAGCTTTGTTGGCTTCAAAATATGAACTTTTTCGTGTCTACATATCCATGTGTATCCAAAAAAAAGAAAAGAAGACCTGCATGGATCTGATAAATCAGCCTCGTGTTAACACAGGCAGTCCGTCATTTATATTGCAGATATAGTTTAAAAAAGGTATTGTGTATTTTGTTGTTATATTATTAATTAATGTCATGTATGTCACCTTTTACACACAGGGTTAAAGTTAATCTAAGGGTAGTGGGTTCCTTTTCCACACAGCAGACAAACCCTGCCTTTGTTCGTGGACCTGGTGCTATGACATCACCTCGTCTGAACATGACTGACCCACAGCAGCTTCCAATTACGGAGCAGGGAGCACTGCTTCCTGTGTGTATGTGACATGCCATTTCCTCTCTGAAGACTTAGCTAAGCAATGTGGATTTGGAAACATTTTACAAACATGTTTGATTAACTACCATGTGAGGATGGATGAAATAAAGTAGGGGAAAAAAACGAGGACAGCAAAAATAAATAAACGTGGTTGTGGTCTATGGTTAGAGTGTGCTGTGTAGTTATAAATACTGCTATACCATTCTTGGTTGAGTTGTAAAAGAAAATATGTTCATCTTGTGATAAAGTGACCAGGTTTTACTTTATTTTGTCATTTATTTTATTATGCTAATGTATTAGTAAGTCTAAAAGTCACTTTAAGCAGCAACTGAAGGGCAGGTATGAATATTGCTGAAATTCATATCAGGAAATAATAAAACTATTGTTTCACTAATTTTCAAAATTATCCAAAAATAATAAACTTTTGACTTGATGATATTATGACTTAATAAAACTTTAAGTCTTATTAAATATTTGCTGCTCGTTCATTCTAGCAACAAAAAACCCTAAAATATCCGTCATAAATATCTGAACTGATAACTAACTAATCTAACAGCCATACCCCTTTTTAATAAAAATAACCAATGTATACGAAACAAGGTGGTGAGCGTCAACAATTTAAATAGCATAAAAAAAACTTAACAAAGAAAAACTTTAAATTTGATGTTGTATGTTGTAAAAAGTATGTTGTTTTTATTCAACCTGTAATCAATCAGTAATGTACATGCTTACTATTAACCTTAATTAGAAATAAACAAATACTCACATACCTGGGAAATGCAATATTAATAACTGCAGTATAGAACATGTGACTCTGAGCAGGAGATCATAACAATATCAAGCCCCATCAATGTAACAGTAACATCAGGCTAACATTTTCTCATAACATTATACCTACCAAGGAAAAACCTTTGGATGCTTTCATGTGATCTGTTTGCTGCAATGAAAGCCATTCGTTTTTGTGCAAATGGCCTAACATCACCCTTAAAAAAAAAAAAAAAAGATTCCAAGGTTTGTACTTTATAAGTCATTTCCTCTTAGATTGCTCTCTCACCATTTTTTTTATGTCAGAGATGAAGGTTCTTATAGGGACATTTTTATCCCCATGTATCAAAAATGAAAATCATTGCTCAAAGAGAAGAAGCATCTAGCTGATGACAAGGTTGTTGAGTAACAGCATTTAGATTATTATTAATATTTAAAAAAAAAATCAAAATAGCTTTTAAGGGTTGCAAATATGTGTTGAAGTTCACTTAGATGGATCTTTTACCTCTGTTTTGTCTGTTACTTATGTTTATCAAAATTGGGGATTATGTTAGTGATAAATAATAATAATAAAAACAACCATGGTGGAAATAAATAAAATACTTATCATATATATCATAATTAAATACTTAAAAATTACTTAATAACTAAACTAAAATACTGAATAAATACCTAACTAAAAATAAAATGTTACTGTTGAAAAAAAAATTATTAACATAATAGATTTTGTCTAAATTTTGTCAACATACTGTTCCGGCATTTAGTCTGGTACAATAATAACTTTTCTTTTTTCTTTTTTTAGTGGATCTAGAGTCCGGGACTCAAATGAAAACATCAGTCACTTACAAGAAGTTACTTTTCCTTGACTATAAACATACCAAGTCGGAAGCATGCTCTAAACACGAGTATGGAAAATGCTGCTTTCTGACATTTCACCTCTCCGACCATGAATACACATGGAATTTGTGTTGCTGAACTGCATCTCACGCATAGCAAACACAAGATCAAAAGCACATGTGCCGGGACACAATAGTGTTACACCATTCCAACAAATAGATGTTACACAATGCAAAGAAAAAAATAGAAAACAGAAAAAGAATTGCACAATGCTTCTCAAGATTCCCAACAAACTGTTTACCTGTGGTGAAAACCATCATTTTCGATGTGGTTGGTGGCGATTAAGCAAAATCTAAACAGTGACATTATGAACACACAATGTTTCATCCACAACAAAGTGACTTTATTTGAGTGTAATATTTCATGTGATTCTACTGAAGGTGTAGTTTTATAGTTGGACTAATTTACACCTGTGGTTATTGCAGCTTGTCTGTTTACTGCATTGAACACATTAAATCTGTCATCCTTTTATGCACTGTTGTTCTAGTCATACTGGATCTCCATGGTTTTGTGTGCTGTGAATCAGCAGAGGTGATTTTTCTATCAAACTGTATATGTTTATACAGATGGCATGACGAAGCCTAAAGGAAAATTCCACTCTGTAACACATTTAACATGTTTAAATATTGAACCGTTTGTGATGTGCTTGTTGGTTGATGTTGTAATTTGATTATACCACTGAGAGGTTATTGGTTGTGTGCTGTGTTGATGTCACAGGAGGACACTGCTAGTACTGCTACAATGATGTCAATGGTGATTAATAGGAGGAAAAAAAAAAACTGATCTCAGATATAATACATAACAGCCATGTTTTGCTGTTAGCACCTAAAAAGAAATGAGCAAGAGCTTTTTGTTCACTACTGAATGAGAAACCAACTAGGACACTGGACCAGCTAGACAATGAGAAATCTGACACAGAAGTAACTGGAGACAGTAAACAGTGGGTGTTAGGGGTAAAGCTGGCTGTGAACTCAGCTAGGACAAGTTAATAAAACATCAGTATGATGCCTCTGATTAAGAATGTCTGTATGCAGATTAAAGCTTTGGGACCTTATCTGTTTGGGCAGAATGTACCAGTAGGAAGGAGAGAGATGCAGGTCCTAAAGCACTGCTGCATCATGCTCATTAGGTATAGGTTAAGCCTATTTAGATAGAGATGAAGAGATTAACATTGTGAAATAGAGTTTTCTTACCTAAGACCTCAGCTGTAGCCATGATCTCACAGGTGTACATGGCAGCCATAAGACGTTGTGGTTTTGCCTGGAAGGCGTACCTGCACGTCTCCTTCATGGAAGCAATGAGCTGACCTGAAAACGGCCCGTAGCAGTCGGCCATGTCTCTGCGCTTGCTCTGCGCCTCGTTTTCGTCTCCAAACTCACATTCATTATTGTTATTTGCCTCTGAACTCTGTTGAGAAATAAAGTTGTCCTGCGAGTCATTCTGCACCGTCTGAGATGGGATTTTCATGTCCCAGCTCTCCACAGAGAAGCAGACGCCCATCAGGGGCTCTTCACACATGGGACCTGAAAGTGTGGCCAGCTGGAACCCACTAACGATGCTGTTATCGAAATCTCTCAGCATGGTGCCTTCATTTTTCACCTTCTCTAACTGCCACACCGATGGCCTTTGGTATCCTTCAACACTGTTTAGAAGAATGTTGGGGCCATAGCGACGTGGCCCAAAAGCCCAGATTCGCTCCACTGCATTTCTCCACTTGTGACCTTGAAGGTGCTTTTCTAATTCAGCCTTCAAATCACGGATTTGCTCTAGAGTTTTTGGACAAATCTCTAAAGCTTTGCCCTCTCGTGCCAGCAGGTTGAAGTGCTCCATGGTTCTGATGAGCTCTGCATTGTTGTCCAGCAGCCTGATCACTTCCTCGGGTAAAGGAACAGCCCGAACTCTGATTGTGGCCATTTTGTTTGGGGTGGTAAGGGTCACCAGGCCACTTGAATCTATCTGAACCCCTTCTGGGAATTTGGTTTGCTCCTCTTTGGTTTGATGGATCACTGCGATCTTCTGCTGGCGTCCAAGATCCTCATTCACCATGTCCACTTTGGGTGGACGGATCACAGTCTCACGGAATGGGATAATGGGAGCAGAGGCGCTGATCTTAATTTTGGCAAACCTGCGTAGAAAATTAGAAACAGATAACAACATTACTAAAAAAAAAAAAAAATAATAAATAAAGAAAGAAAGAAAGAAAATATACAAGCTAGTATCTTCATTTTCTGCAGACGTGGGGACTTTAAATTTCCTAATCATACTGACCTCCAGAATTAAATAAACAATAAAGATATTCAATGGGTGGGAAATAAATTTCAGCATGACTTGCCCCACACTCAGGTTTTTTATTTTGCATTTGACTTGTACTCTTCACTTACAGAACAAACTCAACTGATTTTTAAAACATCCCATCCAGAATCACTGTTTTATAGAAAACCCACACAGACAAGAAAAAATGTGTAAACTCCACAATCCTGGGTATCTGGACAAGGAATCAAACCCAGGCCTTCTTGGGTCTTGGGCTATGAGGCAACAATGCTGCCCACTCTAACACAGTGCCACTTTAGAAGGCATATAAAATGTAATAAACACTACTAATATGTTAATCAAATAATAAAAGAAAAGAGTAATAATAACAACAACAACAACAACAACAACAACAATAATAATAATAATAATAATAATCTGGTATTGGAGAACTAAAGTAAAAATATCAGAAAAGTTTATTTCTGGCCAAGTGGAATGGCTAAGCTTTGTCTATTCTACAAACACTGGTAGATAATTTACAGCAGATCGCTCAGGCTGAAAATATCCAAACCTCCATTCATCTCTAACGCTCTCTGGGTAAACACAAATTGCAAACACAAACAACCGATGGCTGCTACAATAAATAATTCTGCTAACCAATGGCAACATCAAGTGGGAAAACATGGATGTAATATGTACGCAAGTGGCATAATCATAAATAGATTATGCAGTACTGTCAGAGATAAATCATGCATAGGCTGAATGGCTAAGGATCCATCACTGTTTCTAAACAGTCTCGTTTCTAAACGTTTTGTTATAGACTAAGTTAATTGATTGATTGATTAATTGACTGATTCATTCCTCTAAATTAACCACACAGGGGTCGTAGTAGATGCGGACAACTGGGCATGATTTCACACACTCAGTCACACCAATTTATTGTAGCTAATCCACCTCCAGCCAATGATTTTGGAAGCTGAGAGAAAATTGTAAAACCAGGAGGAAACCCATGAGGGTCAAGGAGAAAACAAGGTAAACTCAGGCAATACAAACAGTAATCCAAGCGCAGGTCTTGGGTTAAATGGAAAAATACACCCATTTAAAATTGCAACCAAAAGTTAAAGAAAATAACTAACGATGCAAATGTAAACTGTGTTAGTTACACACAATTCACCAGAACAGCTTTTAACCAGCCTCTGTAACTTTCGATGATGATAGTGGAGACACTGTCACACTAACACATGGCTCCAAAATCTCTCATAAGTTGCAATCTGATGAGTGTAAAGATCATATGATATGATTTACATCAATTTTATTTTCTTTATCAGACCTTTCAGTGAGCCTGTGGACATGTGTGGAGTCATTCAGGAAGAGACAATGATCATCAGGGTAGAAATAGTTCATTATAGGATAAGTGATCAGTGAGAAGAATGTTGTGTTGATCTGTATTAATACTTCATTCTAAGGGGGCAAATGGAGGAAAACCATGGCAACAAATGCACAAGTTTTTCTTTTAAATTGTCACAATTTGTATGTTGTAATATTGGGGACACACACAAAGGACATGCTAAATGTATGCCGTAAAAGTGTACTAAAAGTGTAAGTAATTAAATTTAAACCAAAAGATGAAGCTGGAGGTGTTATTTCCTCCACCTCTTAGTTTCCTGCATACCTGCCCATCAGGATGATCCCCAAGCCTGAAAATGTCTTCTGGTCTTTCATTTTACACACACATTGCTATAAATTCTACAGCAATGACCCGGGTCCCGGAACAGAACATAAGTAGTGTTAGTCTTTAACAGTTGGCCAGACTGATTACTAATTGGTCAACTAGAGCAGAAGGCTGACTGCGATTGCAGAACCTCCCATAATCCAGTTAGATGCAGACAGTCAGTGAGCAGGTTGGGGAGCTAATAATCCTGCAGAGATTGTTTACTTCAAACTTCTGGTGAGCGAAGAGAAGAAGGGAGAATGCCTAGTCGGCTGACAGCTCTGTGGATTAGCAATTCACACAGTACTTTTTTCCTCCTGCTGCTCTCAGTCTCTGTCTGTCTGTCTTCCTATCTCATTATCTTTTTTTTTATCAGGTTAGCCAATTTCTTTCCATATTTCCACTGTTTATTAATAGTTATCATAGCAGAACATTTCTAGAAATCCTTTTTAATATTTTTTTTTTTCATTTCAAAGTATTTTTTTCTTTTGTCTTTCTGTGTTCTAGTCTGTCTGCATCATTCATAGCCTTCCAAACTGTCCTAGTAACTACAAAATACAGACTAAACCTAAGTAATGTAACTTACATTGTTCCCTTGTTTAAACAATGTAGTCTATTTAGAAGATTTTCTGTTGGGACAGTGGCTTAAGTTTTCTAGTGGACAGAAATTGTGGTACTAGAAATAATTCTGTTTTATCAAAGGAATGAGCATTCAATAAAAAATAATAACCAACTAGGCAATATTACACAATTTAACAGTCACAGAAGATGGTTGACTTCAGAGAGTTTGGAAAAATATCTTTAAATAAGGTACAGAAAACGTTCACTGAAGTGCCAGGTCACCCACCTGGGACCTACCAAATATTAGACTGGAGTCATCCACCTACTGAGATGTTTTGGGAAGGTTGGAGGAAACCCATATAGACCCACAGGCATAGCTTAAGACTACATTAGAGATCCAAAGCTGTAAGGAGTCAAATTCTACTGTCTGGACCACTGTGCTGCATTTATACTGGCTACAGATCATCCATGTCTTTTCCAAGATATTTTTCATAGTTTTCAACATATTACTATATTTTACTTATTACTACATTAGTACACTTATTTGCTATATATTCATCTGATAGTAAGGAATACAACAGAAAAAGATCTGACCCATTAGACATCTGTTCCAATGAACCACAACAACAGCTAACCAGAGGGTCAGGACTTGCAGCAGTTGACCCAATTTGCCCAGGACTGCTGGGGATCATGGGGATATGATGTCATCATCCTGTGACTGGTGGTGTGGAGTGACCTCGTTTTGAGTGGCTTTGAGCCAAGCGACATGACATGCTCCCGCACACACACACACAACTGTCAGGGCTATTTTTAAAATCTGATAATGCTCTCCGGAGTACTTAATGTTTATGGACAAGTGCTCTTAGCAGGCAGACCTTTAACCCTTGACCTTGTCTCCTGGCTGACCCTGGCGATGACCTGGATCGCCCCCAAGCTGCTGCATCCTCTGTGTTCGCATCTATAATTTGTTTTCCTCTGATCTGACAGCCTACGTGCCAGTATTGTCCAGCAACAAATTGGCAACACTCAGCCAGGTCAAAACACCTAAATCTACTGTAGGTTTGGGTCAGTGAACTGCTGTATGTGCAAGTGTGGCTCTGAGAACAGACTGGCCTTTATAGGTAACATTAAGGGGAAGGTTAGTTGTCTGGGGGTTTAGGGTGAGGACAGTATATATATATACACACACTCAGGAAGTCGCTACTCACATTTCTTGCCTAAAGTCTTAGAACAGGGCTTGTTAATCTGTGACAGTCCAGAGCCAGGTCAGACAGTGGAAAAAAAAAACAACTAAACCGACCATCTGTTAGCTGCCTTGAGGAGTCATTCAGGTTTCATAGCACTGAGACTGTGTCTGTTCCCAAAGCAAAAAAAAAAATTGGAAGTGTCTGAAAGTCTGTTCGAGTAATAAAAAAGATCACTGAACAGGGATTTAATGTGCTTTACTTAACAAAAAACTTGTATTAGACCTTATTAGTAAAATAAGATTCACTTTCCCAGATACAGTTACATACACTAACCTAATATGATTGGCCACAAAGGGGGTACTGCAATCAACAATACGCCATGCACTATCCATTATTAACATAAAAAAACACAAGAAAGTAGCCTACACAGCCACTAATTAGTGTTTATGTGCCAACACGGCTCTATTTACATGCCAACAGATCTACAGGAAATTGTAGGCTTCCTTCCAAATCTACTTATTTCAGTAGGAGACTTCAAATCTACACTTTGGCAACCCATAAGAGCATGTGAATACAGTGTATGTGGCTAGATCTCTTCTCTACTTTGTGTGATTTGAACTGTGACAAAATATACACAAAAGTGGCAGGAAAATTGGTACACCAGTATAATACTTGGTAGGTCCCCAGGAGGGCATGGAGTTCATGAGTCTGGGGAAATATTCTATAGGCAATGGACATTATACTCCCTGCAGAACGGTCCAAATATCTGTTATATTCTGAGGTGTACGATTCATGTGTTTCAAAGTGAACTGCATGGCATCCTAGATATGTTTGATAACATGGAGATCTGGTGATTTAGGTGGGCATGGCAAAACCCCAATCTCAGATGACTGTGTGTGTGTGGTGGTGCATAGTCCTGTTGAAAGAAGCTAAACCAATTAGAACGAATGCAGGATATGAACAGAGTGTAACTCATCAAGAAGGAGTCACACATAACGTTCACCTGTCAGAGACCTTTGTAGATGTATCATGGGTTCCATGGAATACCAGCTAAACAAACCCCATAACATTATGGAGACTCTGCCAGCCTATTTTGCATTAGATTTGTCTGTACCAGTTTTATTTGGCACTTCAGTGTATATGTGCCACATTAACTACACAACCACATTGACTACCCAGCTTTGTTGACTTTGATCGTTTTGCCCTCTGACCTTAGACAAGTGACTGAATGGAAATCAATGGTGGTAAAATCCTTCTATGGATACACTTGCATTTTAAACAAATCACTGAAAGACTGCAAATGGTGCCAAAGTAAACTACTAACTTCTATGCTTCCAAATTTACCTGTAGAGAAGCTGTTACCATTGCTAAATAAGCAAATCTGTCCATCAGGATAAAGGATAATAGTAGTTTAGTTAATATAATAGTAGTAATAGCAAATTTCACAGAATAAAAAAAAACAGTATGAATTTTTATCATACAGCACACATCCCCTTATCTTAAAGACAGAAAAGCATTGAGCTCATTCTAGCAACATCAAATCTTCTTTTTTTTAGTTTTAGTTTTAACACTTCGTATGAAGTAGAGAATTATGCACATTTTAATCCTACTGCTGTTATTATTGCTATCCTTTATTTACATCAAAAACATACAAACAAAAAACATTGTGGTTGCATTGTGACTAGGGCTGTATAAAAAAAAACAGCTTTTAGAGCCACGTGTTGCACATCACTACCCAACTGTCAGCTCAAATAGGATAATCCAGATTTGTTTTTTTATGCTACCGAGGCCTAAGAGGAAAATGGAAGAAAAGCCTTCCTGATGGTGCTGTAGTTATAGCATGCTCCATCCAACATTAAGATGTAAGGAACTTCCATGTTGCATGCTCTCAGTTTCAGTATAAGACAATATCAGTGAGCTGCTAGCTTTGCTGTTTGCTTTCCTGTTAAGAAATAAAATATAAAAAAGTAAAGGAGAAGAAAACGTGATATATGATTATGGGCAAGATTTAAATACAAGGTATAAGGTAGAGCATCCAATAATAATAATAATAATAATAATAATAATAATAATAATAATAATAATAATAATGTGCGTTTTTATAGTTAAATGTGTATACTAAAATGTACACAGGTTGCTGCACAAACAAAACAGCCTAAAACAATCCTTCATGGTCCCAAAATTCCTTTGGCTTTAACAACAGAAAAGACGACTATTTGACCACTTATTTGGAACACTGCTTGACTAGTAAATATTACATAACAGTGCACATACATTATACCTTTCAGGCAAGGTTTAGACCTCATTACACCACTTAAATACTATTAGTTACAGTAATAAATAACCTACCCTGGGTGTCTAATCAAAGTTGTATCTCTTGCTTGTATTACTTGTATTGCAGATTTTAATACCATACATTAAAATTTTCTTCTAGATAGCCTAGAATGGTTTGCTGCAGGGCTCTTCAGACCTTGATTGGCTCAGTTCTTACAGCTATGAGTCTACAAATGTTTATAGTGACTTCTTTATTAATACAAAAACAATAACCTTGGCATCCCACAAAGCTTTGTTCTAGGGTCACTAACTGTTTCCACTGTAGAGCCAGTTCTGTGTACAGTTACACAGCTCCCAATACTATGTAGTAGCTCTATGTTTCGGCCAAACCACATAACAGACACTAATAAAAAAAAAAAATGGAAAATGTTCAGACAAAGGAAATTGAGTAATGGATCAACCAATCAAAAAACAAAAATAATTTGTATATATG
>JAOVVF010000004.1:9544625-9555065 GCA_028565595.1 Duopalatinus emarginatus
CAGCTCATATGTACTAAATTATATATATAAAAAAAATAATAATAATAATAATAAATTTCTCAATGTGACTGTAAATCAAAGTTATTCTATTAATAATATATATATAAACAATAATATCACAGCCATTTACAGGAACAATACAGCCAAAAAAAAATAGTAGGAAAAATAGTGGGCAGAAGAAAGAGTAAATTATGCTTGTATGAACTACTCTGTCTATCACCCTGATCAAGATAATTTGGCAGACGATCACTATTTATCTTCTGCTGTAAAGGGAAAACCTGTGAAGTCCCAATATCACTTCCTTTCTGCCTCATTACTTTTCAGTCTCTCTCTAGTTAAAGGTAAGAGCAGAAAGAGATGGTGCAGGTAGTGTGTAATCACAGTGCTAGCTGATTGCTGAAGCTCGCTCTCTCTCTCTCTTTCACACACACACACACACACACACACACACACACACACACACACACACACACATCGAGAATAATAAATACAGCATATCTTCATACTCAATCATCAGCACTGCAAATCAGCTGTCACTCATGGTCTAAAACGATTCACCACATCTCTGTTCGTTACTAATCATCAAGCACACACTGCATCTCAATCTCGATCTCTCTCACGCTTACTGATTTAAAAGCGTGCCTATAAACACAGCAGTGTTTCATCACAGGTGAGAGACAGAAAGACAGAGAGAGAAAGAGTGAGAGGTGTGTGTGTGTGTGTGTGTGTGTTTGTGTGATGTACAAGTTAAACAAGTTTGATTTACAAAGCAATGAATCGAACAGAGCTAATACTCTCAGTCAAGGTTTGACATATGTATAACAGCCAAGCTGTATGAAAGCCCATATACTGTGTGTTTATCTGTGTCTGTGCGTGTTTGTGTGTATATATACCTTTCACGAAGGTCATCAAGGCAGCGCTGCAGGTGAACTTCTCCTGCTGTCACAAGTACGTGCTCGCCACTCTCCTGGATCAAAACCTCCACACACGGGTCAGCCTGGTTCAGGAGACGCATCCCACGCACCAGCTTGGGCATCTCGCCTACACACACACACACACACACACACACAGAGGTTTAATGCAAATACACAAAAAGACACACAAAGCCACACAGACAGGCAAGGACACATTAATTCAGCAGAGAGAGACACACAGAGTCAGACATACACAAACAAATGACAAAAACTTCCATACAAACAACATGCAACTGAAACACTATAAAGTCAACTCCGACATGCTTCTTTATTTTTGCACAGCTAGCTAACAAATAACACAAGATTAGATTTGTGTAATATCATTACACACTCACTTCAGAAGTACACACAAACATAAAATAGCATAATAGCAAACAGCAGCACTATTCCACTGTATATCAAGGCCACATGTCCTGCTTTGAGTCTGATGACTTTCAGTATGGAGCTTCTATATGATTTAGCTATTCAGTGGCACACAGTATTAGAAATCACAAGCATTAGTGAGAGAACACAGGAGTCTTAAATGGGACATATCACAAAAAACACACTTTTCCAGGTTCTTGTGCACATTCATTTAGGTATCTAATTAAAGTATAGTAACAGGCACTAGGCTAATGGTAGGAGTCTTTGCAGTTGGCTAGAAATGGAAAACCAGTCAAAACGGTGGGGATTTTAAGTCTTGTTTCTACCGCAGTACTAAAAAACTCATCTTTCTTTGGTTGAATTTTTATTTCATTAAGGAAAAGTGAAAATGTATAGCTATAAAATGCACTATAGTTATGACATGGAGTCTGATTTTGTTAAATTGTGTTGGATTTTGACTGATGGAGAGTAAAACTGTGCAGTCGTGGTTATCTTGTGACAACTTTTTATATTGGTCACAGTCCAAAGCAAAATTTATAATTACTAGGCAAGTCCGTTATGATGATTGTCCATGTGATTGTCTGTGTGTGAGCGATGTTCATTTAATTAAGGACTTAGTAGGTGATTATGTTTTGTTGTGTGTTGTAGTTGTTGCAACATGTTTTTTCCTTGTTCCAATAATCGAGTCATTCTGATCATGTCACAAGTGGCTGATTATGTTTGTGATGTTAGTTGATGTTAGACAGTTGAATACGACTTTAATTGAAATTGTACGGATTTATGTCAAATTCAATACAATTTCATTTGTATCATGATTTGACAATCGACACTGTCACGAATAAGCTTAACAGACATCTGAATGTGGATGTATATTTAGCTCCAGAAGAGACAGTGGCAAGGAAAAACTCCTTGAGAAGACATGGAGAAGAAACTCTAAAGAAATCTAGAGTGACTCACCAGTATGGAACAAGCTGGTGTGAAAACTGTCCAAGGCAAAACCAGAAATAAATGCTATGGATGATGTGTAATTTGTCAGGAGGACAGTTACATGGCAATTCACGCATGTTGCATCTAAAAACTGAAGGGAGCCAAACTGTTCAGTCACATTGATGGTACATGTGTATGCTCTGCAAGCAAAGCTCCAAATCCACAAATCATACTGCCACCTGTCTGGACAAAATACTCCTTATCTGAGCAGCTCTCTTCACTTTCAGACAGCAGGACGCATTCATGCCATCATAAAAATACCAAAATAACGTGGATGAGTTGGGGGGGGGGTGTCCCTCCCCCACAACATTTTTAATTCATTAGATGCCTTTTCTTGCATTCTGGTGTATTTTTAACAGATTTAAATGATATATATCATTAAGCTAGCTGATAGATTTCCTAACTGCACTAACATTTCCACTGGGAAAAAATTGACTTACTTTCCACTTCTTTATAAAGAATGTCCTTATGTCCAATGTGTCTGGGAGCAAATATTGCAAACAACTGATCATCAACCAAGAACAGCCTGCTGTTACTTACAGTAAACAAGGCAAAGCGTTAAAGCGTTAAACCTAATATAGGATATTAATAAAGAGATTCTTGGGGTTTGTTTTGTTTTTCGGGCCTGCAGCTTTTGACACACTTGTCGGGAATAGCGCTCCTTAGGCTATAGTCTATAATCCCGCAGTGTTTGTTTTAGCCGCCCATTCCCGCCCGCAGATAAGTACAAACCGCCCGTTCGGGTCTACCTCTAGCATGCACCTTTACTGTCTCTGTACTGAAGATTCACGTCACTGACATGCGGAACATTAATTTAACGTGGCCTTAGGTTAATTTTGAGGGCGTATAACAAAAGAATAATTTAGGTACTTTGTGAGGTGGCAATAGGGCTAATGTTACCTCCTCCAGTTTCGGACAGCCTGCACCGTTACTGCTTACACTGTGACTGACTTGTGTGTGGTGAGTTATTCTAGCCTAAGTAATGCGGACAACCCGGAGTAGATTTTCAGTGGTATATGTATTCTCTTATCGATGAAGTGGAATGATTATTTCGCGAAGCATTAGAAACAGTGCTGGATGAACTAATAATATTTTATATTAAAAGTGGAAGGGGGTCCAAACGAACAGTTATGAGGGGGTCTCATCCCACTCACGTTCAATGGTGGCGATGCCCATGGTGACCTGAAAAGGGCTAGTAGATATTTTTATAGTAGATGTTTTTGCAAGCTGACAGATTTGGAGTGCATTTGCAAGGAGGAGTGGGCAAAGATTACCAAGTCAAGATGTGCCAGGAGTTATGACAGACTCCTACCCCAAAAACTGAATGCTCTCATAAAATCACAAGGTGCTTCAGCAAAGTTTTAGTTCAACAGTGTATATACGTAAGCAACCAAGTAAATATTTTATTTTTCAGTTTGCTTTTCAACTGAAATGTACAGATTATAGGTCACATTAAAGGTGGAAAACATTTTTGAGATTATTCATCTTGGTCAAACATTTTTAACATAAGCAAAACCTGGCATTTTAACAAGAGTGTGAAAAGTTTTTCTATCGACTGTAGGTGTTTCCAGTCAAGGTATTTTAGAGAGCTGGGATAATCAACCGACATGTCAAAATATATATTTTTATTTCCAGCTCTGTCTATTTATGTATTGTGAATAGTTCCGTATTTGGGAGGAGACTATTTTATTACATATTTAGCTCTCTTGAATGGGGGAAGGAGTGGAAATGTGGGAAAAATTCAGTCACAGTGTCTAATGACAAGCATTTTATAACAAAAAACATTTACTCAATTCAGTGTGTATCACTTCACAAACTCGGTAAAAAATCTAAATCAGTAAGTTAATTAACACAATGATTAACACAGTGATTTTTAACAAAATTTAACAGTGCTTGATAAGTGCAGTGCTATAAATGATAAATAAGTTTCATTTTATGGCTTATTGTTTATTTCTGTGGTCTACTAGGTGGTGGACATCATTATGTTTTTGGGCTGTCCTATTATCCATGTATTTAAGGTTGTTGAGGATAAGTGTGTGGAATTACCACTTGAACCAGCAGATGAAGTAGATTAGATTAGATTAGATTAGATTCAAGCAAAGTTCTTTTGTCTGAAAAAACCTATTTGGCAACAATTTCCTTCCTGTTAGAAGTATATTTCAGCAGTATTTGAAGTATGCAAATTAGCAACTAGAAAGACTAGATACGTTTGACAACCATGACAGTGAGAGTCATAATCACGTATTTCAGCAGCAAAACCAGTGCTGAAATGTAACATAAGAATTAATATAATAATATATAATATTATATATAATCATTTTATTGAAATCATTCCAGTTGCAGCTTTAAACATCTAAATAGAAATCTGAACTATATATTTATACATTTCTATTTTTGAATGTAGTAAAGTGGCATAGCCTATAAGTGTTAACGCACCACCTAGTGTTAACATACCAACTTGTTTTCTAACTTTCTTCTAACTTTGAATGACCTCAGTTCACCTTATGGCAATCTAAAATAATCCTGCATCAGCATGGAACAAACTTTACCCCTACAATGAGTTGTGTGTGTGTGTGTGTGTGTGTGTGTGTGTGTGTGTAATCAGTCAGTTCCTTTGTGCTCTAAAATGGGAAACATTTATCCGTCATTGGCACTAATGAGTTCCATATGAGGCCAAGAATTACTGTGAGCTTCTTGTGGTTGGCATGGCATTTATGATGCTAAAGATACTTGTACCACACACATCAGGCAATGAGGTTGTGCTTTACCGCTAATTAAGATTTGAAACAATTAAGCTGTGTGTATATTTGAAATCAGAAATGTAATTTACACATTCTTTTTCTTTTACAAAGACACAGCTGGTATCTAAAGTTTGTAAAGTATCTTCCTTTATTAAAGGAAGCAAAGTGGGGAAACTTAACTCCAAGTGTTACAGCAATACTAACAACACGAAACATACATAAACATACATATACCATGTAAATAACCTGCATGTAGTACCCACATCACCGCTTGTTCCTTATTGGATTTTTTTTTTTTTGGTTTAATTTTATTTATTTTTATTTATATATCAACCAAAATCAAAATCAATCAAAAACAATCAAAATCTAGTGGACAGCCTTCCCAGAACACTGGAGCCAATGTTCCAATGTATTCATACAGTATTCAGGCAGATTTATTGTGCCCCTTTATCAACCAAAATAAATATTTATTGCCATAAATTTCCTGGGGCTTAATGTTTTTTAACTGGACTAGTATAGGTTCTGCGGTTTTATTTTCCATGTAGTCAAGTAGCAAACGATTTTTTAAACAGCCATTTAAAAAAATGTATCATTTAAGAAAAACACGCTTGCATAAGAGACACAAGTTCTGCTTTTTTAGCTAAAACTCTATTCAGCCAAACTCTATTTATCTCTGCTAAGATATAACTTGCACAGATGGACGGGCTTTCAACTGTTCACAGCCAAAACTGTTTCCTTGGGCCAGAACAGCTATCTTCACACTTCTGTTTATATCACTTTTTAGTGTGTGTGTGTAGGGGTGTGTGTGTGTGTGTGTGAGTGTGTAAGTGTGTGAGTGTGTATGAGTGCCATACAAACACTTACTAGGATGTTTGGGTTCAATTGCCACTCTGACTATGGGTGTGGCCTCAAAGTTGAGTGGTGTGAAGGGAGGGCATGCAGCAGAGGTCGAGATGGTGGCTGACTTTAGAATAAACTCCTCCATCCCACCGATTCCTACAGAAGCGGCAAAAAAAACAGCACCACACACTGTCAAGATTAAAATCACCCACACTGCAACATACACAACACATACAACACCTAATAATAAAAATAGAAATAATGTCTTATAGGAAAATAATACAAATAACCACCCAGAAGTTGAGCAAGTGTGTGTAATAATTGACATATTTAGGGGCTAAAAGCTTTCCTTATTTGTTAGCTAAATTAGCCTCCGAGCTTCACGTCTTGGATAACAGACGTGTAACTAATATCTATGCCAAGGGGAAATTGTACATGTCATCTTAGGCCAAACTGTCAGTTTAAGGCACCAACGGCTCCTGCAAGTTGAGAACAACATCTGTGTGTGCTTGTGTGTGTCCGTGTAGAAACATCTGTGCATGCTTGGACATGAAATAAAAACAGCTACACCACACCTGCACTTAGCGCACTTAAACTGTGAGAATAAATGGACAAAAGAAGACTCTGTCATCACACACCCCACTCATGTGTTCGACTAGATAAGCATCTTATGGCCTTCAAGATCTCCACTGAACAGAAAGAAAGGAAAGTGCTGAGTACAGCTATTTGACAGCTCTATGTGTGCTGGTACTGTATGGGACAGTAACGATCTATTAGTGTGACGGAATGATGTGATAAAAGAATCAGAAATCAATATGACATCCTGCTGGTACAGAACATAAAGTTATTAGAAATGTTTCCTCAAGAATGATGCACCTGAAATGCTATGAGATTTAAAACATGTAAAACGGAGGTACGAGAAAATGACAGAAAACAGTACGTTCAAGTACTTTCAAAAATCACAACACCACAATACATTTACTGGACATGAAAAAAACCTGTCTGAAGTTGCAAGACTTTGGATAAACATGCCACCACAAAGGAAAAATGCTTAACAAATAATTACTTATTTTTTGTTAAGTATTAAAAGTTCATTTCACTGCTTCCTGAGTGTTTTTAAAAGAATGCTTAATAAGGGTGTAATGATATACACCAGTTGCAATTTAAATAAATTTACAAGATTGGCTTCATGATTCAATTGAATACATTTTTTTGAGTATTTTGTACAAAATTAGAATGAAAAAATATATAAAATTATGACTAAAAAGCCTTTTTTCCTGAATCACAAACAATGCAAAACTATTTGCATTTCCGTCTATATATAAAAATAAATAAAAAAAATTTAATAATGTAATAAAGTAAATAAATACTACTACTATAGGTTTATAACGCCTTAAAAATCCATTCATTTTCCCCAAAAACCGATTAAATAAACAAAATCTCTGACCTGGGAAAAGGATCTACAGAAACAAAATCTGTAGAAAATGGTCATTTTAATCAGAAACAGAGCTCCAAAGCAGCTAACATGCCCTTTCTGAGTTCTCTTTCTCAGGAACTGTAGAATGCAGTTAACAGTTATAACTTGGTTGAGTAAACATATAACTAATAATAAATGTCAGCTGATAATATCCAGAGCCATCCATCACTTGCAGTTGTGCAAACTCTGCACTAAACAATGCAATAATGTGGAAAAGCATGCCTTTTGTATATTTTATCTATAGGCGTTTTGCAGATTGTGACTTCTGGTGTTCAAACAGTGTAACTGGCTTACATGCACAGTTAACAGAATGCTGAGCTCTATACAACAATGTAGACTTACAGCAGGGTTTAATTCCTGACTGAGCAGACAGAGTTTCTGTGTGGACTTTGCATGTTCTTGCCATGACTGGAAGTTCGTGTCCTGAAGCTTTGGTTTCATCCCTGTCCAAAGACATGCATTCAGGCAAGCTAAAGATACTAAATAGCCCCTAGATGTGTATGTATGTATGTATGTATGTATGTATGTATGTAAGTCTGTGATGGACTGACAACAAAAAAAGCTAGAATTGGAGCTGTAATCTGCATCCAAAATATTGTGATTGCTTAAAGCAGCATTATTTTATAGGAACCCAATGATCTGATTAGATACAGGGGAACTGTGAAAGAAGTTGTCTATAGTGAATACAAAGATGATCAATGACCATTTTTATTCCCTTTATCCTAGGTGAATAAGCTTTATCACAAGCACAGTAAATATGGGTTTGAGAAGGCTCAGTGACAGAAACGCTGACAAAGCTGAGCAAAGTACAGAGAGGTACAGCACTGTACTGTACTACATGTAACAGCAGAGCTGAGGAAAGAACACAGCTAATAGCATACATTTTATCCAAGCAATATGCACTTCCACCACCGCGCCCTTTCTCTGGGAATTTGATTGCCCTTGCATATTCTCTGCTGAATGAAATTAACCAAACCTGATAAACTAATCAGGGTTAAAATTGATCCTAATATGAAGCTCTGTTTTAAACAACATTCATGGTAGCATTCAGCTCTCTGTGCTGTCAGTCACAGTGAAGGAGGAGATATATATATATATATATATATACACACACACACACACACACTTTTCTGTAACTTCGTTACACTCCCCTGTAACACAGCAACAGCAGCAGCTTGAAATGGGTTGCTGAATTGGTTCATGTGTTTCAGAGGAAGCACAGATTAGCCCTAACCTACGCTGGTTGTTATCAATCATATAATAGGGGAGAACCTGCTGGTTGGCGAGAACTGAAAACTGTTAGGGCTTTGTCCTCACCATGTTCCAACCAGGATCCCATGTTCCACAGCTACACCACCCAGAATACCTAGCTGCCAAGCAAGATGGCCACGCCCAGGCATGATACTTTGCAGCACACTCGTTTTTCAGTTCCCTGCCCATCGACATTGTGTTCAGCACCCTTTTTGGTTTTCCTTGTTATAGTAAGTTGCTTTCACCTCTATTTAGTTAGGCCCTGTTTCAGTTCATGAATTTAAACCTTTAGGTTCTATTTGTTATTTGCAAAGTATTGGAAGCCCTCCTGTTCCTGTACTAAGAAGTGGTTTGTGTTTTTGTATTACCAGGTTTTAACCAATTACTCCATCTCTGCCTTGTAAATCATGCTTGTGCATCATGCAACACTCTGCTTGTTTCTTGACCACGCTATTGGAGTGTCTTTGGACTTTGTCTGCCTGTGTATTATCACAATCTTACAGAAACACTGAAGCATTGCAAATGTGTGATAAATAGATACAGACGTGTTCAAGTAAATAAGTTACAGGACTAAATAAATATGTTTATTTATAGCACACCTCCCATAAAACAAGCCAGTGGGTGGATTGGCTATGTGAACTGTTTTATCTTGATCAGGGTCACAGTGGAGCTATAGTCGACGGAGCACTTCCTAAAGATGAATAAATGAAAGACAAAAGCGAGTTAAGCTGTAGTGGGTTTGTCACATTTAAGGCCAAGCATAGCTGTGAAAAATAAATATCGTACCACTTTTGCTATTTGTTGATATTAAGTCCCATACTAAGATTTAACAGAAGTCCCACCATGGGCATTTACACCTCTAGCAACCAAAAGTGACAAATGTTGTTTTTCATTTTTTCACGCTTCTGGTGTCTTATTTCATGGATATGATAACTGTGCCAAAGGGAGTTTTTACTCGCATGTCATTTGCGGGCATAGAGATCAGGCTTTTCTTTAATACTTTTTGTTTCAGTAGCCACTTGTATATATACACACACACACGCACACACCCACGCACACATGCACACAGAGGTATTTTCTAAATATAAAACACTAATCCATTCTGCTTTTGACTGATTATTAATCAGCATGTCAGACTGAGCACATAGGTTCGAGGGCAGTGCTGATTGGGGTATTTAAGTCAGTCAGCCACCTGAAAGCAGCAGGCTAACTTTTAGCCTTTTAGTCATTTTTATGACCCACACTCAAGTCCCAGCAGGACCTGAGCTAAGTGTGTAATTTAACCTAAAGAAATGCGAGGGCAATTCTTGTTGCAATTCTTTCCACTGATCACTGTGCCTTTACTGTCCCAATGATAAATGGTCCAGGCTGTTTTCACTCTTTACACCCAAGAGCCTAATCCAGAATGTCTCCTCATTCTCTATTTAAGTGCCCTAAATAGGGCAGGAGGTAGTTCGCTATTTGTAGCGATTTAGCCTCTGCCAAATGATTCTGTTGGGTCGATCAGAACAATATAGTCATTTCCAAATGCAGTCAGGACACGGCTGCTGGTGACTAAATAAATGAGTCGATTTGCATGAAACCGAGGAGAGACAAAATCAATAAAAATGTCTTTCACTAATTCTATATTCTCTCCCAGCCAGAGAAACTTACTAAGACCTTTTATAGCACACACACACACACACACACACACACACACCTGTACAATTTATTATATAACATATTTTATGTTATATAATATAACTATATACCTATAACAATTTATTATATAACTATTCTTTTTGTTGTATGTTCTCCTTTGTTTTAT
>JAOVVF010000004.1:9557538-9573013 GCA_028565595.1 Duopalatinus emarginatus
TATATACACACACATATACAACTATGGGAATGTAGCCCAGATTTCCATAGTTGCTTAATTACATAACACCTGACTTTAGCTCTTGTTTACAATACTTGTATTGTTTACCATCAGCCACAACACAAAAACCTCATATTGTGTAGTCCCCTAAACATGCCACCAAAACATCATCAAGACCCCTGAATGTGTGCTGTAATATCAGGTACCAAATCCTGTAAGTTGTGGAGTGAGGTCTCCATGGATCGGACTTGCTTGGATAGCACATCCCACAGACATCACAGATCAGATTGAGATGTGGAGAATTTGGAGGTCAAGTGAACACCTTGAACTCTTTGTCATGTCCCTCAGAAACATTCCTAAATAATTTTACAACATTTTCATGCTGAAGAAGGACACTTCCATTAGGGAATGCTGTTATTAAGAATACAGGCACTCACAATTTTCCAGGAAAACATTACCCAGAGCATCACACTGCCTCGACTAGCTTGCCTTCTTCACTCAGTGCTTTATCCCATGCCTTGACTTGACCAATAACTATGTGCTTGTTGTTAAGCATCCCATTTAAATTTTAGAACAATTGATGTATAATCAGCTCAGATCTTCTGGGAAGGCATTCCACTAATGTTTAGAGTCTGGCTGTGGGCATTTGGGCTCATTCAGCCACTGGAGCATTAGAGGTCAGGTGAGGGGATCTGGGGTGCAGTCTGTGGTCCAGTTCATCAGTGTTCAGTGGGGTTGAAGTCAGGGTGGAGGGGTGGGAAAGTTTGAAGACCAAAAACAATGGATAAAGAAGAAACATGTCAGAGGTGAACGCCAGCTGTGCTGATGGAGAAAACACAGAATGCTAAAAATGCTTTAGCACAGAGAGAGAACTCTCAAGGAGCAAGTCGTATTTACTGTGTAACTTAGCGCTGAGTCAGAGCGCTTTGTCACAGACGGGCTTTATTAAAGGACTATTTTAGCCCAAGCCCTAATCCTATTCATGCGGCAAGCACCTGGAGGCAGCGAAGTCTGCAATAAAAAAGGCTTACCGCTAATCGCTCAGTGTTTTAACCTGCGCAGGCGGCATGAGCTTTGTTGGTTTGCTAACATTAAACACTGCTGTGTCTCATGAGATTTGTATCTTGACATACTGATGACATCATTACCGTACGAGCCTTACAGAGGAAACTCAAGCCTTACTTAAAAAAAAGTTAAGCACATGATGCTAACTTAAGTGGAAGCATCACTATCTAAAGGAACTATTATTCCTTTGAGTGCCTGAATATGAGTTTTGCTGGTAGAGGCTTTTGTCTGCAAGATGTTGCACAGATGTCACAGTTCACGAAGCATGGGAAACAGGCTCCTTTTTTCAAGGAAGAAAAGTTGTATGGGGTGAAGTGATTTCATCGCCCAATTTGAGAAACACGGACGACTGTTTCAAGAGTGTTTAGATCAGCGGAAGTGTAAACAACCTGATAACATTTCACACACTGTGCTTGAGAACACATTTCATAATGATAGCTCTCTCTCTGGGGATTACCTTGTGCCAAAGACAAATAATAATTCAGTGAAGCAAAAGAAAGCAAACATATTACAGTTATGAAGTGCTCTCAGGAAGGAAGAGAGAGAGAGAGAGAGAGAGAGAGAGAGAGAGAGAGAGAGATTTTACAAGTGACTGTGATAAAGGGATATTGCATGTCTTGTTATAATGATATCACCAGACCTAGTCATCTCCTCTTTTCCCCTGCAGCACTAAAGTCAGGCATTCTCTATTCAGATGAAGTGACCAGACAGGACACAAGACCTGTCTTGTGTGTGTGTGTGTGTGTGTGTGTGTGTGTGTGTGTGTGTGTGTGTGTGTGTGTGTGTGCACATCTATACTGTTGCTTATTGCCCCCTCTGGTGCCTGAGGCACACTGCTGTTTGTACTTCTGCTGATTCACAGTAACCACGTCACCTACAGTTATCACGGTGGGATAAGTACTGTGAAATAACTTGATGATTAAATAAAATATCGTAGTCTTACTCAATCAAAAGTAGGTGTATCTAAAAGCTACCCCAGAATCATATGGAACAAAGCAACTGCATATATTTAAAATATTAATAATGAAAGACAGCAGCAGTTGCTTACACAGTTAGGATTTCAAGCTGATGATCAGAAGGTTCAGGAGGTTCATCGGGCTGCTGCTGTTGAGCCCTTAAGCCTTGAGGGCAACCGTAGCCTTGTGGTTAAGGAACCATGTAACCGGAACGTCCCCAGTTCGATCCTCAGACAAGGCTGAAATGCTCTTAAGGGTAAGTGGGTAAGTATGTTCACTCGCCTTAAAGCCCTTCATCTACCATGAATTACTGCATGACAATATTCATAATCAGTATGACCTTATTTATATGAAACTCTTGTCATGTCCACCAATTCAATCATTCACCCCTACTCTCTCCAACAGCGCCCACCAATAAAAGAACAGGCCCAAGAGCAGCAGCTCAAAGCAAATTTGGCCTTGAGGATATAGACACACTGCTCACATGGCGTTTTAATGATTCCTACATAAATTCACTCAGACTTCAGTGCACACATGCTTCTTATTTCCACACTCCAGTTTCTGGGCCGGGGAAAGATGAAGAAAAAATAACACAAGCAAACTGGTAGGGAAGAAAACAAGAACACAGAAATTTGGTGTGCTGAGCTTGGTAAAATGGTCCTTGATGAAAAATAAAGACTTAAATGCCAAAACCCCAAACTGGCTGTAAAATATGTCCAGGATATATCCTATTTTCACATAGCAAATGTCTCTAGCAGAAACATGCATCTCTGACTTCAGCAGCCTGTAAAACACAGAGACTCTTTCAGTTGTCCAGCATGAAACGTGAGAAGGTAATTACTCAGAGGTGACTGAGTCTCCAAGGCATTCCTCAACAAAGTCTCAAAGACAGAGAAAGGGGGTGATGCTGAAATAATATCCTGAGTTCTGCTTATACATAGTGGAGCTGTTTAAGACCTTCTGAAATCTGTGGTATATATAAGATGATGTTTTTTTTCTAAAAAGTAGGGAATATTATCTACTAAGCACAGGATTTAGAGCAGAGCTATACCAGGTCGGTGATAATTCATCTGTAGTGAGTCACACCACGTGACCAGTCAAAGTGGAGACAAAACTAGGACAAAAAAAAAGTCTCGGCTCTCCTCGCTAACTGGGGTTGAGTACACAGATGTAGACACAATGATAAGAGCCAGGTGTGACATATTCATCAAGCACTAACAATGCAGTAACTACTAGCGTGATTAGCAGTAATTATATCAATCTCAATTCTGATTGACTGTAGTTTTATAATAATGTGTACATTTTAATATGCTTTGGTTTCTTGGGAAATGCAATACAAAGGGAATTTGTTTAGGTGATAATTCACATAACAGATTTAAAAACACATGGAACTGCTGATTCATAAGAGGAAGGTTATTTAGCAGTTATGGAAGGAGTCTCCAGTGTCAGTGCTTAGTATCAGTCAGAGGTATTCCTGTATAGTTTTCAACACAAGGGACAAGGGATGATGTTTATAGTTAATATAAGATCCGAAGAAATGGTTAAATGTCAGCACATCACATTATGTTTTTTACTTACCTTAAAAAATCTATTATCCAAAAAAAAAATCCAAATAAAATAGTATACTATTAGTGTATATATATATATATATATATATATATATATATGTGTGTGTGTGTGTGTGTGTGTGTGTGTGTGTGTGTGTGTGTGTTTATAACAAATACAATATGTATGGATTCATACTTCATGCATTAACAATTATGGACTGTTTCATCAAAGTCATGTAGATGAAACAGCGTTTGCTGCCGAGTTAAATCATTCACTGTGCATGACAGATGTTAACATCTGGTAACACTTATAATGACATCAATAAAACATTCCAATGCATAAGTATTTAAATTCATATGCTAATTGTTTACATTCACGTGCTCATATTGTAACAGTATCCTTGGCTTCTGTGTTGAATTTCACAGGTCCTAAGAAAGAGTTAAACAGTCATAAATAAGAACATTTCATAATAGCTTCTCATTTCCTGCCTTTTAAATAATGTGTCACGCTGTAGTCACGCAAACAGAGGTGTGAGGAGAAAGAAAAGTTTGGTCTCGCGCTGTCTCTAGATCCTGGGAACTTGTGAATCATAGCTCGCACACATGCTGCCAGGAGCTGATGAAAACAGAGTTCTCAGTCATGTCTGTCATTTCAAACGTCTTCCTTAACACTCAGCATATGTAATAGCGCAGGCCTCAGGCCCCCGCTGCTCAGACTTAAAGGAATCTCTGCTTGTTTTTACTTCTGCTCCTTCAAAAGAAAACGTCCGCGGCTCAGTCGAAGCATGGTGGTGGTGGGACGTATCTGTGTGCTGTTATTTGTCACAGTGTGTTGAAAGGCCAACTTGATTCCAAGGCAGTGTACGTGAATCTAAAGTGTTTATAATAATGGGCTGATTAATCAGGAGAAGATGATGATGATGATGTCAACGCATGAACAAAATCATCTCTGTTACAGGGATGGACACAGTCAAAGACTCTATACCTACTTTTTTTTCTATACTATACTTTTTTACCTCTATCACTAATAATACAGAGACGCCAGGGCTTACTCTATAATAAATGCTGTTTTTAACTCCTGTTACTGTATCAAAAATATTTTTTCCGATCTTGCAGACTCAAATCCACTGCTGAATAATGTTAATTCCCAAGAATTCTGGATGTATAAAAATAATTATTTTCCAAGAAACAAACTAAATCCTCAGAGCTTAAAATAGCACCTCCTTAAAAAAAAATACAATAAAAACTTTCATATGTATTTAAGTGTTTAATTATTTTCTGTTAGTATTGGGAAGAAAACAGATGGCGTGTATAACTTTTCCGTCACGTGGAAAACTACACCTCTTTACTTTCCCTCCTGTATGTAGAATGTGACATACTGTTTTGTGTAACAATTGATCACACAACATTATATTTAACTAGTGAGTGTGTATCTCCTCTTCCACCTTGTGTCCTGTGAGGAAAAAGCTAATGTATTTGTAACACACTGCTGAGTAGGTGTCTTTGTGATCTTAACATGGACTGCAATTTTAAATGGTTATTTAAACGCTTCAACTTCCTAGGAGACATATAAATTCAAATACTTTAAATTCTAAAACAATAAATGGCTTGGCGTAGTCTAGTAACAGAGCTCAGGCTTGTCTGCAAGAATGTAACCTGTCTTATCATAAGATGTTCTGTACAGCCAGCACACCTCTCTGTCTCTCAAATTCAGGTGCTCCATTCAGTCCCATTGCCAGAGGTGTATAAAATCAAGCCCTTAGCTACTCAGAATGCCTTTACAAACATTTGTGAAGAATAAGTCATTCTAAAGAGTTTACTGAATACAACTGTGGTACTTGAATAGGATGCCACCACTGCACCAAGTCAGTTCGAGAAATGTCTTCCATCCTAGATTTTCTACAAGTCATATTATTGAAAAGTTTTGTTTTCAGTTTGTTTAGAAACCACAGCAACTGGCAGACAAGCAAGGTTACAAGTAGGGGGTTGTAAGTGCTGAGGGGCAGTTACACACTTTTTACAGCGTGTTAAAGTTGCCGATGCTCTGCTGATTCAGTAACTGCAGAGTTTCTAAACCTTTTCTGGCATTAACATCAGCACAAAAACTTCACCAGGAGCCTAACGGCATTTATTTCCATGGCCAAGAAGCTGCATGCAAGCCGTGCATCACCAATCGCAGTAGCAAGCGTGATCTGTGGAGTGACTAATCACACTTTTCTATCTGGCAGTCTGACGGACATGTCATATGAGTGAGCCTTGGGTGCCTATGACCCTGATGCTGGTTTACTGGTTGTCCTGTTGTTTTGGAGATGACCTCTAAAGATGACCCATTTGTCTAGACATTACAATTTGGCCCTTGTCAAAGATGCTCAGATCCTTATACATATACATATACACACACATAAACACACACAAACACACTGTATATAGTGCAAATGTAGTACACTGAGTTTCCAACAAAGCAATCCATTACGACCAAGATCAGATGTTTCCAGGCTGTAGATAATTTCATAATCTAAGTATGACAGATACAAACTTCCTGACCATTACAGCTCTTTTGTTAAACAAACAAGACAACAGCCATCACATAACGTTCATTCTGAAGAACACTGACAGTGTAGCAGTAACTGATAATAGCTGACCAAATCTCAGAGTGACCAGCATGAAGCACAACTGAGCTGTGTGCTAATGTTTTCTGTCTGAGTTTAAATTAGTCTGTTTTGACCATTAAAATGTCCCACAGGACAAATAAATAATATCCTTTCTTTATCCTGTTCTATTATTGCCAGTCTGGAAGTCTGTTTAAAACTTTGTAAAAAGCAGCATTTGGCCTGCAGGCGGCTTGATGGATTTGTCTGGCCAGTACTATGCTATTGGAGATAACAGGGGAGCAGCACTCCTACAGCTGAGATTTCTTCTCAGATAACGAACAAACATTTCCTTCCATGGGCTCTTTTTTGAAAAAGACACCAGCAAGAGGACCTCGAGACCTGCCATAAACGTCTAGAGGGTCAGAGGTCAAAGGTTATCACCAAAAATGTGCCTCTTTCCGTTTTTTTACAAAGCTCTTTGAGTACTGGGATATACAATCTAGAGTGAGAAAAATAATTCATATATATATATATATATATACTCTTGCAGTGACTCAAGGCCAGAGAAATCTCCTCAAACCGCACAATTGGCCAAGGCGCAGGTTATATAAAGAGCATTTTTTCCTCGGTGCGCCTCTGGCAGCTGCTGTCGCTCTCAGCTGTGGTTGTGTGTGTGTGTGTGTGTGTGTGTGTGTGTGCGCGCGCGTGTTCACTTTCAAGCTGGCGCTGCCACAGCCCAGAAAAAAGCCCCTGAATAATAATCTCGGCTCGCTCCTTCTATCACACCGTCTCTGCTTGTTCCATCATGCACGGTATCCAAAGTGCACATTTTTTTTTTAACCGTTCATACCAAAGCTGCTTCAAGTTAATTCCATAACATGATAATAATACGGGTATGATAAAACATTAAAGTCATCATGCCCACCAGAAGCACGTGTTAGACAAATTAAGGAATTTCCCTCATGTTGTTAATCGCAACCATAAAGGCGGTAATAAGCAACTTCTGAAAACTTCTGGAGGAATTTCAATTCTTCAACACAGTAGTCTGTTGCTAATTAGCATAAAAAGAATGGAGTGTGATTGATAAAAAGCACTGAGTAGCTTTGTATAGTATAAAACCCATTTGTTCCAGTTACTGAACACGTCCACTAAACACGTCCTGCTGTTAACCTTTAAAGCCCTGCATGCCCCATCACCTTCCCTAAGGTCCTCTGATTCTGGTCTACTGGTCGTTCCTGGGTTCAGGTTTTCTATTATGCGTGGCAGGTCTTTTAGTGTTGCTGCCTCCACCCTATGTAACTCTTGATTCATCTATTTGCTCCTCGACCTCTCTCTCTACCTTAAAAACTCAAATAAAGACCTTACCTTTCTTTTAATACGTTTACTCCATTTTATTATTATTATTATTATTATTATTAAAAGTGACACTAAAAATAATTATGATTTGCTGACCAAGTCGCTTAAATTATATTAACAAATATACACAACAAAAATCAAGCTCTAGGTCTTCCATCAGGGAGACTTCTCATTTCTTGTCAGGACAGGAGATCTCCAGATGCAAAACAAAGATGGAATTAGTGATTAAAACACCCCAGTCCTGGTAAACAAAAGGTTGAGGTGAATCGCTAGCTGCATGTTCATGCTGATTAAATCAACCATCGTCCCAATGTGAAACACAGCCGTTCTGTCAGAGACCAATAATAAGAGAGACAAAAGAAAGTGGAAACAAGAGCCTCGTCATGTGCCATTAAGCTCTAATAAGCAAATCTCAGGAGGGAAGCAATCAGGAAGTGATTATTTTAAAAGGAAGGAAACATTTAAGCAAGGAAACAAATTACAAGGGATTTTTCCCAAAAATGTCTTCTGTATATTTTTATTTTGGAGTTTCTGGGTAAACAGTGAAAAATGTTTGATGACTTATCCTGCCTTCATCCAATGTGTGTCCAATGATAATTTCTTGAGAACTCATATATCCCACCCCCTCTAAACAAATTTACTAACGGTATCACTCTATGCTTCTCTTTCCAAATGATAATGATGATTCACTGATCAGCCATATCATTAAAACCACCTGCAAACTGCTCTGACCCATTGAGCCATGGACTCCACAAGACCTATGAATGTGTGCTCTGGTTCCTCTGGCACAAAGACATTAGCAGCAGAACCTATTGTGGATCTTCTGTAGGATCGGACCAGACTGGATAGCCAAATTTACACCCAACATACATCAGTGAGTCTCAGGGGCCCATGACCCTGTTGCTGGTTCACCAGATAACTTTTTGGACCACTTTTGTTGGCACTAACAACTGAATACCAGGAACACCCCACAAGACCCGCTGTTTTGGAGATGCTCTAACCCAGACATCTAACCATCACAGCTTGGTCCTTCATCTTTGTGCATGTGTGTGCATGTGCATGTGTGCTCAAACGCTTAATGTACCACACTCTATAAACACCACAGGCTGTGTTCTATTTCTTTGTGCACTACAAAGTCCAGTTAATATATAGCTAATGTACGTGTTTTAAACAGCGACTGTGCAAGCATTTGGAGAAACACTAGTGTGTGTGTGTGTGTGTGTGAGTGTCCCGAAAGCTTGTTTCTCCAAAATGTTTTATTTCATTGCCTTGTGTCAAACGGCAGTCTTTCACACCCTCAAGGGAGGCTAACTTTTCATGAGGAAAAAACGCTGCTGCGTGCTAGTAACAAACGACACACAGGCCGCTATCAATATGAGGTCTGCCCTATGATGGAGAAAATGCTAGTACGTAATCCTATGTAGCTGAAAGACTGTGAAAATATGAAAATATGTCACAATATAAAGTCAGGGGCCACTACAGGCTTGTGGTTAAGGAGCCATCTTGGGACACAAAACACCACTGAAGTGCCCTTGAGCAAGGCACTTAACCCCTAACTGTTTCCCGGAGTCTGCGGATAGGGGCTACCCACTGCTGTGGGCATGTGTGCTCACTACCCCCTAGTGTGTGTTCACTTGTGTGTACGTGTGGATTTCTCTCCACAAATGAGACAAATGCCAAGGTCAAATCCACTGCACAGGGGTCAAAAGAGTTCACCTTCAGGTTCACGTTACAAATCCTGATGGTTTTTGTAAGCCCCAAGCACTAAAACAAGCTCAAGCTCAAATATATGCATATATTGCTTTAATCCAGCCGGTATTTCTGCATTAATATTATTATGACACTGCTTCTCAGTGTACTTTTCTATAACTAATAAAAGTAAAATACAACTATTGAACAAATCCTTTTATCCTGGATGTATTTCACTTCCTCAATGCATTAACATACAAGTCAAATAAACATCACAACATAAGCTCATAAGTATCTAAATCATTATGCTGCACCACACGACTCAGACGCTGATAAGATTCTCTTGAAGCACTTCAGTCACAGTTGCACTGTGTGTGAGATTAACGGCATTATAATATTATAAACACTGATAGTGCTGATAGACAGTCCTGATGAATTTCCACAGAAATGACATTACGGCTCTTTAGATAAGACTCGGCTCCAGTTAAAAAATCAAAATAAAAAAATCACTAGTGGTTTGGTGTATAGATATTTCGTGCATACCAGACAAAATACTTATATATAAGAAGTAAAAATTCCGATCAGCCACAACATTAACACCACCTGCCAAATCAGCTCTGACCCAATGAGGCTTGGACCCCTCAAGATCTCTGAAGAGGCATCGGAAGATTAGCAAGATTAGGAACAGAACCTTCTGTGGATATTCTGTAAGATTAGGCCAGATGGGTTAGGGTTCACCCTCCCAAAGAAGATCACTGAGCCTTGGAAGACCCTATTGGTGGTTCACTGGTTGCCCTTCCTTGGACCACTTTTACTAGGTACGAACCACAGCACACTAGAAACATTCCACCAGACCTGCTGTTTTACAGACGATCTGACCCAGTGACCTAGACATCACAATATGGCCCTTGACAAAGCCTAAATTGAGGCTAAACAGTGTAACATATCTATAAAGTGATGATGTGATGTTGATTATTGTGGTAAGTCACATGTCCTGAACATATTTTAGCTAGTAATGAATATAAAGCACCATAAAGCTTTGTTAGTGGCTATAATGGAAGAGTGAGGAATTTTAAAGGATCTGTAATAACATTCAGAACTACAATAAATTCAAAATAGTAGCTGCATTTCCTATTTATAAAAATGACAGAAATAATCACTTGCATAAACGGTCATACTTTTAATTCATTTTTAAATCAGAAGTCCAATGGATTTGGAACGTAGTTACGTGCCTTATTTTTAAAATGTGCGTAAGATACCCAACAATAACTACATATTTCTAGTATTATACCCTTTACTTACTCTGTACTTATTTTATCTTATGCCTTACTTAACAGGTACTTACGCTCTACCTAGTAATTAGCGGGCTGTAATTTAAATTTCAAGTGTTACCAAAATTAATTAAACAAACGTTTTAATTACAATTCGTATAAATCAGATCATAGCTGATGCAATGTAAATGATTTGAATTATTCCGATCAGTATACATCAGTCTACTCCAATTCAGAACATTGATAATTGTTCTAACTAAAACCATATGCTTTGTAGGATGTTTTTATTTATTTCTCAGCTAAAACTCAAACTGATCCACACTAGAAATACGGTAACTAGTTTCCTGTTAGCCAGCTAGCTGCACACATCCTTTGCTTTGTAAAATAAAATGCCAGATAAACATGGCTAAACATGATCAATGTTCTGCCAGAAGACTGCGACGACTGCTTATGTTTATGAAGCTCTCCTGAAATATTTATACTGTGCATTCTGTGTTTATCTGCTTTTTTTAGGCTACTGTGAAACTTTTCACGCAATCAAGCAATCTGCAGTCACAAAAGAAACAACGTCGGCCAGAAATGATTCAAAAACTCCAAGGCGCTCGGATATGAGTCATGTGACGCATCTCCCACGGCTTGTACATTTTCCAGCAACTTCAGACAGAAACACTGAAATAAAAATAACAGTGTTGCATAGCATTAATAGAAGGAGTCTAGTCACAAGCTGTGAGATTATATGAGTACTGAAATAGACTAGTTCTGAGCTTCTGGATGAAGTACATCAAACACACAATGTTTATTCCTGAAAGTGGTGGTTTACATGTTTGTGGACATATTTGTATGATGTGTATAGCTTAGCTAATAAATGGTCAGCACAACAAGTTTCTTTAAAGCAGCAACAACATTTTTTTACTGTTATATTGACATAGGATTGCATTTTCATTTATTATTATTTTTAAAATAAATTTCTATTACCATTTATTTTCTTTACTCTCTACTTTGTCATTTATATTTTAATATGTGTAAAATGGTATACACAGTCAGGTCCATAAGTATTTGGACAGCGATGCAATTTGGGTGATTTTGTCTCTGTACTCTATTTAATTTTAAATCAATCAGTCATGATGGGCTTGCTTCAATTAAAGGGGCTTAACAACACATACTGCATTAACTGTTTAGAAATTACAGCCATTTGCTTAAAGAGAGTGCCTGTAAAGTGTTACTGTCCAAATTCCATTCTGTAAATAAAGTTTTTTATTATTGCTATTATTGTTTTTGTTGTAATTATTATTATTATTATTAGTAGTAGTAGTAGTAGTAGTAGTAGTAGTAGCAGCAGCACTAATAAGACGTAACTAACACTAATACCACTACTAACACCAATATTAACAGTAATAATAATGTTGCTGTTTTAGAAACAGCACAAGTAATAACAGCAATAGTAGTAATTGTATTAGCAATAGTGTTGGCAGTAGCATTATTAGTAGGTTATTATTATTATTAGTATGTCATGATTATGTTTATACTTTTTGCACTTTACACTATGTATCTACTTTTATGTTTACACGTTTTTGTATGTTTTTGAAATTAAAATGAATAACTACAACAGATTTACATTCTATTGCACCTTATTTTAACCTTAATTGTAATGTAAATTTGTACTGCACCCAGTGTAGTGACAATAAATCTTGAATTAGTAGCACTAATAGTAGTAGTTAGTAAAATTAGCAGTAGTAATAGTAGTAAGATCAATATTCTAAATGTACGAAATGAATACATTTGTGTGTGGACTGATGTGAAAGAAAACAATAAATAAATGGTATAAAATGTTGTGGGCCATGTTGATCTGACATCACTCTGTAAAATGGGAAGGAAGTGGTAGTTGACAAGTCTACTCTAGGGTGATGTGTTTGAATTCTGTGTTGAGTGTTTTGTTTGGCTTTTACTGGTTTGAGGGTGGAAATTAAACGTTACAACTGAGCCATATACAACGCTTCTCTTTTTTCTGAAATACTGAGAAAGCATCTGTTTGAACTGAAAATGTTTGAGTTAAAAAGCATTTAACTAAAAGGCTTATTTATATATAATCTACATCAGTAAAGCAAAAACTAGCCATTTCTGACAAATAGCACCGAATCCATTCCACCTCTCTCGATGTTCATTACTTTATTTTTGAGTGTGTTTTTCTGCAGCTGATGGGAGTGAATTACCCAGAATGCACTGCAAAGACACATCAGAAACAGCAACGAGTTTCATGCTGCTTTACAACATTTATGTGACTGTAAACAAAAGAATATTATAAAGTGAGCTACATATGTGTAGGATAGCATTCAATCATGTATCACAGTATATGATTTGTGTCTATTTGCCCTCAAAGGCTTCGGCTTTGTGCATGTTGTTTTACACACTATGCTAATAACTGGTTAGCTTTAAGAACCAGGCTAGCATAGCTTATCAGGCTATTGACTCTTGTTTGTAACTTGTTCAGTTTTGGAGAATCACACTGTAAAAATAAGAACATAGTCAATTTGGAAACTTGGCAAAAGGAGGAGGGGGAGAAAAAAGCCCTCAGATCCAGTCTCTCTCACGTGTCAGACGTCTCAGTAATTCGGTCACGGTTAAATACGATCCTTTTACAGAGACGGCCGAGACACCTGCTCAAGCTCAGATCATACAGGACCCATGAAATAGCCACAAAAGAACAGATATCAGATATCTTTCTCCGTCTTTGAGGCAGTACTACAAACACTTCGAGGCTCTTTCACTGACATCCTTCATATGACACTTTCATAAAGGACTAACACAACATGCTGAATCTCTCCCTGCTGTCCAAAAAGCAGGATATGAACATCATTTGTTTTATGGTTCGGAATCTCTTAGAGAATGAAATGCGAGGGATTATTTCTAAAATACTGCAAAGAGAAAGCAAAGAAAAACATCTATAAATAATGAGAGGCCATAAAAAACACAAAGAGCACTACATGAACTTTTGTGTGTTAGACTGAAACTATACCAGCTCATCCAAGAGGTATTTATTTTAATATTGTGGCAATAATGTCTACAAGTCTGACACTTAAGAGAAGCACAAGGTATAAATGGTGTTAGACCATATGGAAGCATGGAAAAGAGCCTATTAGAAAAACTGCATGGAAAGTCCCCTCGCTGGAAAGTCCCTCCGCTAAATGTGACAGATTGCCGAGGCAGAAAATCAGAGGGGGGGCTGAGGCAGACTTTTGCCCTTCAGCCAAGAAACACACTGCATATTACATTACATTAGCCTGTCGCTCGGACTCGCGGGGTCACACATGCGCTCTTCTCGCTCTATAAAACAAACCCACATCCATACACACATGCTGAATGTATTGCTGGGGTTATACAAGGCCTGCACATTAGAAAAAAAAGGTGGGGGGAAGGGGGGATCTCTGAGGTAATGGACAACAGGAGGCACTTTTTATCCCAGACGTTTGAGTCTTTCAGAGCAGTTGCATGTGGAGGCAATATGGCCAGGCAGGAAGAGGAAGTGATTCTGGAACAACATGGAGGCAGAGACAATACACACAGTGTGCCAAGTAGCGAAAGGGGAAAGGTAAAAAGGTTATAATCTAGGCTAATGCTATTTGCTATTCGCGGATAACACAACGAAACATCTTGGATAATTTAATACGTTTCCAAAAAGTACTAAAAAAACATTTCCATATCATGACAATGCCCCTTTATACCACAGTGCTGTTGAATTCTTAAATTTGATTGGTTGTTGAGACCAGCTCTAATACTAGAAACCAACACAACACCACTACTATAACAAGTTTATGATCTGGGATTACTCAAGAACAGTTTCTGCCACATGGGGCAGCCATGGCTCGAGTGTAGGGAACCGGCCTTGTTACTGGAAGGTCACTGGTTTGATCCGTTGTACTGAAAAGACATCAACGAAGTGCCCTTAAGCAAGGCTTATCCCTAAGTGCTCCACCAATGCTGGAAATAGGGGCTGCCCACTGCCCTGTGTGCTCACTGCCCCCTAGTGTGTGTGTGTTTCATTGCATGGATGGGTTAAATGCAAAGCACACATTTCTCTCTATACATATTGTTAAATATTACATTTCTTTCTATTTGTATTTTGTTTATAGCCTTTTGTACCATGTTTTATTTGGGATTAATAAAGCAATATCTTATCTTAGCTCCTGTTACGACTAACATTATAACAATTAAAGTGTCAAGTAAATGAGTGTATATAGGTGTAATATATATTACACAGCAAGTGAACAGTCAGTTCTCAAAGTTGATGTGATGCTGATGTCTTGGTGCCAGACACAATAGTACACCTTCAGAGGTCCTGTAGAGACCATGCAGTAGTAGTGTAAGTGGTGATATACTGTAAGTTTAGGAAACTTTACAAACACAGCTGGGTGTAACAAAACAACAGATTTTCTGCCACACTGTACAACAGTGTGTAAAAATGTACAGGTGTGTCTAACTAACCAATTTACAAAACACAAAGTGAATCAAATGTCATAATACATTCAAACCACAGCAGCCAGATAAAGACATGCTGCGGCTGGTGCTCAGGAGGCTGAGTGAAAGTCAGCCTGAAAGCCTCTGGCTTTAACAGAATGGCAATAAAATTATCACACAGATCAATTCTCATCGTACAGGTTTAGTATCCGGTTATAATAAACTCCTTTCTCTTTTTATCTCCTGTTTGATTTAGTTTTTCATTCCACACTTCAGTACAGAGAATTCTGTGACAGGTCGAGCAGGTTTGATTGAATAATTCACAAAAGATGATTGTGTTTATTTAAGGAGATAAAGAGAAAGAGATTAAACGTTTCGTGGGAAAAAATGAACACAGCTGTGTGTGTGTGTGTCCTGACAGGTTCTGTATGACACATTCAAAGCACTTCTGTTCATTGTGCTGAGTAAGCAACACACACACACACACACACACACACGCACACATAGACAAGACTTGAGTAGGGCACTAACCCTCCAACTGCTCCCCA
>JAOVVF010000004.1:9579986-9589992 GCA_028565595.1 Duopalatinus emarginatus
ACACACACACACACACACACACACACACACACACACAAACACACACACACACACACACACACACACACACACACACAAACTACCAGAACAGCTTCTTATTAATTCTACACATTAAACTTAAGTAATGAACACCTTCATTCCAAAAGATATTCACTCAGCTGGTGTTCTGATAGTGAGGATGATGATGATGATGATGATGTTTGTAGAGTGCTGTCTAACATGTCACATTCACTAGGGTAGGATCTGTTGGGTGTGAAGGCCATAGCATATGATTTATATCATTTTCTATCCTTATTAAACCATTTACTGTAGCCACCTCCTGGAGGAGACCATTCTCATGATTTTTTTTTTTTGCTGTCAAATTTTAACCCTTTTATTTATATAAACACTTGAGACTGCTGAATGTTAAGCAGGCAAAACTATGTTCAAGTGAACTATTTGAACTATTTGCCTACTGTGCTTGCACACAGAGGAATGTGACCTCTACATTTAACCGATCCGTGCAGTGAAACACACACACCAGTGAACACTAGTGGGCAGTGAACACACTTGCCCGGAGCGAGGGACAGCCCCAAACCACGGTGCCCAGGGAGCAGTTGGGGCATTTGTGTCTTGCCCTGTGCGGTGTTCGAACTTACGACCTTCTGGTGTGTTAAGAAAGAGAATGTACACGGTGCTACACTGCTAGATATCAATGTGATTAGTTTGGGATTACTGAACAAATGATTTTAGATCAGGTGTATAATGTTAAACTGGAGACTATAAGCCACACTTACCTCTCAGCAACATCAGCCCTGTATCTACTGTACAAAACTGAAGTAGAAAATTGCAGATGCTAGACATGTCGTTATTTGATACATTTGGGTAAATTGGGAAATTGGGCAGGTTTTTCATGCACGCTTTATGAGGAAAATTTGTACCTGTATCATGGTTAATGATGGTGGACTTTGGAAAACCAACACGAATTGCTTCTTATTCATTTGTGTAAATTTAAATGGGGAAAGTGGCTTCAGAAGACAGCTCTGCTATTAAAGCCAAGCCCACGCTGTCCGGCTCAGTCACTGACAAATCTGCAAATGACACAACACCCTACTAGAGAGATGACTGCCTGACTGAGGCTCACAGAGCGGCAGTCTATAAGCAGCAGTTAAGATCCGGAGGAAGCGTTGGCTCTGTGTTATCGGAATAAATCGCGTCATCTTTTGGCTTGCAAACAGCCCTAATGAAAGTCCTGATCAAAAAAAAACAACACAGGCAGAGCTGAGGCGCTCTGGACTGCATAGACAAGGACATTAAGGCTGCTGGGAGCCTAATGACTACAGCCGGGGAGGAGAATAAAAGGAGGGGGGGGGGGGAAGAGACCAAAAATGTGTGTCTATTTAATTCTTGTTTTTCTGTCTTTGGCACACAGTTGAAGCGAGCAACATCACACAGTCATGTTTAACCTGCTATATGGCACTCACAGACTATATACACATAATCCTGAGACAACACGTAAACAAGATCGCTCTCTCTCTAATCCAGGCATGTGCCAGTAATCAATAATATTAGCTCTAACACCCAGTGGATCTCTCTGAAATAATAAAGTGCACATTCTGACTCAAGGCGTAGTCTGTTTTATGTTGATATCAGGACATTTTCAGTGGCTGTTATCACACGGCTACCTTCTTGCATTGAACAAACGAGGGCTTTGTTTTCCTTACACACACTGTGAATAAACGTCATGAAAATAGCAAGCACACTTCTACTTCTAGTGTTTTCCCCTTCCCAGTAAGATCCCATTAAATCACTGTGGCATTATCTTACCTTTAATGAAAACATTTCAGGTATACTCGGCAATATTTCATCTGACTGATAAACATCTGCTAAATTATCTCAAGTGCTGGAAATCCTTGATAAAGCACCGATTCCTTTCAAATGTCCTGTACATTAGTATATGTGACTCTATTTTGAACGTCAGCCAAAACCACCATCATGTGCTAGCAGATGCTACACTGAATCAACTTAGCACAGAAATCGAAACTACGGCATCCTTAACCGCCAGTCAAGCCTGCTGTTTTTCGGCGATGCTCTGACCTACAGTTTGGCCTTACACTCGCTCATGTGCTTTCAATACATCAATGTCTAGAAGTGACTGTTCACTTGCTTTCTAATATCCCAGCCCTATCCAATATATCTAATAAATATAATAAACTTTAACTAGCTTAGATAGTGTTTACTGTTAGTAATAAAATAAAATAAAATAAAATAAAAATTATATAATATTTAGAGTTCAAACTGAGTTTTAAACATTAGGCCTACATGGTTCTAAGGATATTTGGAGTTCAATTTTATTTAAATAAAATTTTATTTATATGTAAATATTATACAATGTTATTGTATAATAAAGAGTGTGCAATGTTGAGCAGGCGGAAATAAAGTTGACATAAAAAAAACCCTCCATGTTCATGTTTTATTAGCAACAAACTATCCAGGTAGCTGTGCTAAATACTGTACATATACATCCTCAAATCTGTGAACTCTATCATCAGTGTTACAGAGCTAACAAGCCCATGCTTCATGCAGCCAGATTAATCTGACGTCACGTACCGAACTCGAAGGTAAGGATTTAGGTAAGGAGTTCCTGATTAGGAATTCCAAGTTGAAGAAAAGTTTTCTTTAGTTCTTCCAAGTTGGACCTTCAGTCAAAACTAATCAGTGATAACGTTAAAACCACCTCCCTGAACACTTGCCACAGCAACACTGATTCGTCAAGGCAGGGACTCCACCAGACCTCTGAAGGTGTGCTGTGGGATAATGTGGCACCAAGATCAGCAGCAAGATCCTTCTTGGATTTTTTTGCAGGATCAGACCAGCCAGGCTAGTCTTTAGCACCCATCAGTGTGGCTTAGTTGCCCACGACCCTGTTGCTTGCTCATCGTTTGTTCTTCCTTGAACCACTTTTGGTAGGCACTACCTACAAAACTGACTGTTCATTTGCTGTCTTGAAGGGAAGCCTTGGATCAAGGGTAGAGAACTGGTCATGTGACCAGAAGGTTGCCAGTTTAATGCCCCATACTAACAAGACATGACTGAAGCGACCTCGAGTTAAGGCTCCAAGTTCCCTGACTAATCACTGGGTACTGTGCATAGGATGTCCCACCCCTCCGGACCCTGTGTTCACCACCCCTAGTGTGTGTAGTGCAAGCACAGTAGATCAGTCACTTCACTTTCACTTTCACTTGACAACTGTAATGAGACCATGAATGTTATTCACGGCACCATTGGTTTTAATGTTATGACTGATCGGTGTATTCATTCGTTTCATGATGATGCTCATGCTGTGTATGGCGCTTTAGAATCAATCTCGTGTGTGTTTAGCTCTTCATTGTGGTTCGTCTGGGCTGCTGGGAACACAGCAATCGGACTTGGTTGAGGATCAAAACAGCTATCCTCAGCTCATCTGAGCAAGGTGGTTTAACTACAGTGAGAAAGCCTTTCGACCGCGAATTGACCCGACTGCAGGAAGTGAACCAAATACGCTGTGCTGCAGGCAGACTTTTCTTTTCTTTCCTTTAATGCAAGCTGTTAAACTGACATGTGAGGCACAAACTGCTGCTAGCGACAGGGCTGAAGGACTGAAACACAATACGCTTTTGATGAACAAAAAAGAAAGTAAATGCTGGCTATATTATTTATGAAATTATTTATTTATTATTATTAGTGTACACTCAGTTATCAGGTGAGTTCTAGGATTTCTATGTGGGTTTGCCAGACCTTGCTTTCGGTCTTGACTACTGAATAAAAGAGATTTACAAGTATATTTTCAGTATGCATAGTTTTTATTTGTCCTTCTATCCATTCTCTTTTCTACCCTTTAATTCTTTCTTCTATCGTTTTGTACATTACCACCACCTTTCCTTCAATACTTTCTTCCTTCCTTCCTTCTTATCTACCATTCATTCCTTTCTTCTATCCTTCCTAACTTTCCTTTCTTCCTTCTATACTTTCTTCTAATCTTCCTTTCTTCCATCCGCTTCCCCTTCTACCACTCATTTCTTTCTTCTAACCGTTCATTCCTGTCATTTCTGCTTTCTTACTTCCCTTATTTTTCTCTGTCCTTTCTTACATCCTTCTACCACTAATCAATCCGTCCGTCCACCCGCCCGCCTGTCCGTCCGTCCGTCCGTCCTTCTACCATTTCATATTTTTTTCTGTCCTTCCTTCTATCATTCCTTTTTTCTTACCTTCCTTCATTCCTTCCATCCTTCCACTCTTTCTTCTATAATTCCTTCTTTTTTGTTACAAATCTGTAATATTCCTGCACATATGTGTTGTTGTTACAGATTCAGATCAACAGTTCCACTTTTCCATCTTAAATCAGCCCAAAACACTGAAGCTGTTTCACGTGGCAACTTTCACAACTCACGCGAACAACATTTATCAGACCACCACAGATATTTGTAGATGGATGCGATGTGCTGCCAGTTTTTCACCGCGGATTTTCATTTCAGCTGACGAACCAAACCTCAGACATGAACACAAACACCAGTTTTCCTGAGATAATGTCCTCATTGTGTAACACCTCATCAGCAAATAATCTGGGTTAGCATTGTGCTTATTATTATTATTATTATTATTATTCATGCATTATATTACATATTAAAAATCTAAATAAATATAAAAATATTTTTTCATCATGATTTTATTTTTATATTATTATTCTGTAATGATAATGCTCAGTAAAGTAGTGTAGGATTTCTGTGTTCCACAGCATGTTGCATGGCATCCCAGATGTGTTCAATAACGTTGAGATTTGGTGACTTAGGTGAGAATGACAGAAACCAAAACTCAGATGAGTGTTCCTCTAACCATAATTTGGTGTCTCTAAATGTGTGTGGTGGTGCATTGTCCTGTTGGAAGAGGCCAAACCCATCAGAATAAATGTGGGACGTGAATGGGTGTAACCTCATCAGAATGGAGACACACACAGAGATTTGAGTTTGTAGATGTACCAGGGGTCCCATGGAATGCCAGCTAAACAAACTCCCTACCAATATAGAGGCCACCGGCCTATGTATTTTGCATAGCCAGTTTTTCTGGCACTTCAGTTTATAAAATTAAAATATTAATATTAAATATTTAAATTTCATTCACATTATGTTCATTTAATACACACATATGTATAATTTTCCTCAGGATTAATAAAGCTCTACTTACCTATATATATATATTCTATATCTTATTTTTAGTGCTAATATTATAGGTAGACTAGATTAGATAAAAATGTATTGATCCCTTTGGAAGGGTTCCCTCTGGGAAATTGAGATATATATAGACACATGACTATTGTAGGGGACAGAGGAAGACATATTACTAAGAACATTTTTCTTTTTGAATGACAGATACACTATGAAACAACAACAGCAAAAGGAGAGTTTCTAGAGCCGGAGTCAACCAGCGAGTGATTTCAACTTAGAAGAAACATAAACATCAGCATTATTATGTCCAGACGACATCACTGTAGGGAACAGGCAGATACTGCGAGAAACCAAGGGGAAGAGGATAAAAACCACACAGATTGAAGTAAAGAAAGCCAGAAGGACAAAGGGGTTCCTGGCCTGACAGCGACCAGGGGCTACCACCATACCCGTCTCACTGGCTGGCACGGATCCCAGAATGCCACTGTGGCTGTATCGAATGCCTGCAGCTGCAGTCCTGCCCATTAAAACTCCCAGCTATTAAAGGAAAGCCAGAGGGACAGCACTGCTTATTAGCCACCCTGCCGGGTTCGAGGGTTGCGCTTCCACTCGGCCCGCCAACAAAAGAGCTAAATTTAGCTCAGTGCTGGAACTGAGACAAGGGGGCGAACAGAAAACAGATATTACAGGCAAACACAAATCTATAGCAGAGTAAATGAATGTGATTTTTATGACTGTGGCTCTTCACTTTTAGGACAGGACAGAACTCAGACACAGTTGAGAATGAGTGACAAAACTGCACATTATCATGTTACACACACACCAATTACCCATCATCAAAGAGACATTTAATGATGAGCTCATGGCTACCATTCAGGAGGAAACTCATAATTAAGTCACCACTGGCCAACAATGGACATCACGGACATGGATGGGCAAAATGACATTAAATACACACCCGCTTTAGCAGTGGTGAGTCAAAGTAGAAATAAAATTTTCTGTACTGTATTTATAAATCTGACAACGCCTCATTCACTGGGACTGAAAGAAACAAAGCCAATGTTTGGGTACTGGGACTGGGATACAAAGACACAAGTTTAGAGGCTGGACCTCCTTCACAGGGACACAGGTACAGAGACCAGGAGTACTTTACAGAGACACAGGTACAGAGGACACACCCCCTTTACTGAGACACAGCTACTGAGGCCACACCTACTTTTACAGCGGCACAGGTACAGAGGACACACCCACTTTTACAGCGGCACAGGTTCAGAGGCCAATCCTCCTTTACAGAGACACAGACAGATACATATGCCTTCTTCACTAAGACACAGCTACAGAGGCCACACCTCACTCATTTAGATACAGGTACAGAGACCACGCCTAGTTTACTGGACCTGACAGGCAGAAAAAGGATTTGCTTGAACTTACAGAAATGGATGTCATGTCTCTGTCAGTAGAAACAATAAGCACAAAAGCCATGTTCCCTTACCAGACTATACATCTGCTTGTCACAGGGTGGTACGTGTAAAAGGATTGTGTTTTGCATGTATTTTTGATCTGGCAGGATGCAGGTGGTGTCCCTTTAAACACCTTTTAGAGTAAAGCTTTACCAAGTACATCACGTTCCTTAGGGTCAGGTTTCTGAGAATGTTTAAACACAGAAGTGAATTACAGATAGAGGAATGGCCGAAACATCACACTGCTGCTTAAAGCAGAGCCAAAGTGTCTGAAGGATTGTCTCGGAGTTGTGTTTTTAATTAGTGTCACTTTGGATGGAGAATAAACAACAACCCCAAACATTCCTGCTGTTTTCAGAAAGGAGCCATGTTTCTGTGCTTTGGCCCGAAACATCACTGATGAGATAAACCAGTCGACTTCACCATCATTTATTAAAGCCAGCTCCGTCGCATTTAAACACAAAGACAACCTTTTTACTCGCTCAGTATCTGTGTGTGGGTGTGTGTCTGTCTCTCTGTAAAACAAACACACACAAACATTGCCGAGCCATTACTAAAAGCTGTAGAAACTAAGCCCAAAATCCAAACAAGCCTCAACAGCCCTAGGCTTAGAAGGCTATTTCTGTTTTTGACCCTCAAACATCTGTGTGCATGTGCGTGTGTGTGCTTGCTTCTTGGATCTCATCTATGATTGATATAAGGAAAACACAAAACTCAAAACCGTGTCCGTCCACAAATCTATAGTTTGCAGAACCATCCCTGAGTCCATAAGGGAACAAATTCTCCTATAAATTCAGTGAAATGTCAATGTCAAAACTTAGTCACTGCAACAATATCAGACTGATGACAACTTTTGGCTTTATGTATTGATTAGTATTGTTTTAATACAAATGAACAAGTTAGTAAACGTTAGCTAGCATGCTATTTAACGTCACTACTGGATTTAAGTAAAAATGCTATATTCAAAATGCTTATCTTGAAAGTAGGAAGGTTTATAGAGAGCACTCTGTGTTTGCAAGTAGGACTTTCATGCTGAGGGGTTGTTTCATAGACAGAGGTTGGAAATAGTAAGTAATACTTTTACCTAATGGTAGCTTGTTTGCTGCTAAACCAAGCTATAGGATTAACTGGCTACATACTGTGTGAAGGTGTCTCAAATGTAAGAAAACACCCATATGAAATGAAGCTATGCCCAAAGCCTGTGTCTAAAATTGGATCGCCTTTTGCCAAACCATTTTAATTTTATATGGGTGTTTCCTTACTTTTGAGACCTTCTGTATTAAAGACTCTTTATCTAGTATGTTATATATGTCTCAGCTGCTCAAGAGGACAATGTTTGGCTAAGCTAGCAAGACAGCTGGTTAAGTTAGTTAATGTTACTAAAATATTATATAGGGGCAGCCATAGGCTTGTGGTTAAGGAACCAGCCCTACAAGACAAGTCCCCTTTAAGCAAGGCACTTGACCTCTCAACTGCTGCCCAGGAACTGTCCATAGGGTTGCTCATCACTCCAGGCAGTGTATTCACTGCCCCTAGTGTGGGCCTTCAATACTGTGTATTTCACTGCATGGATGGTTTAAATGCACAGGTTTAAACTTTACTTACTTATACAGAATTGTATAAATGTATCCAGAGGGCCCTGGTGGTGGTGTTACATCATCAACTTTGCAATTCTGTCACTCGGCAAAAATCAGGAGGCATGGTTTCGTCTGTGCTAGCAGAAATGAAAGGCGCCTGGAGGAGCGTTTTAATAGTAATTTTCCTACCTTACATAACCTTTTTAAATTAAGTCAGTGTAAATGTTGTAAATTTGGCAACCAGAGTGTATCATTTTCAAAAGCCATTCTTAATATACAACCAAAGGCCCAAAGCAGGGAGAATGTCAGAAGGGGAAAAAGTATGAAGGAGTCTGTGGACGAGTGCATCTGTAGAGGGTGTTTGTTTCTCGTTAAGGGCCGCTGTAGTCGGACATGTGGAGAAGTGGAGATTGAACTGCCGGGCTCAGCAATCCATCCTGTTTAATAGCATTCGCATCTGTGCTCAGCTTCCATCTCTCTCCTGCTCCTTTTTCTTTCTCCCACTTGCTCGCTCTCGGGTTCCTGCAAAGCTCTTCTCATAAAACACGCTGCCAAACACAGCGGCCTACGAACCTCCTGTAGCCTGAGCTTAGGTAAACACTGCGATGATACACTCCATGGGAAGATCAATGAAGTGTCTTCTTGTAATCACAGAGCAAAATGCTTTTATTGTTCTCTGTTCTTGTGCGGAGGAACCCGCAGACCACATCCTGCTAAAATTAGGGAGAACATTACTCTTCTACTTTTACTCATCTTCTACTGCCTAAAGGTATATCCAGCTCTCTATATAAAAACTATACCTCCCCCTACATAATACACTGTGTGGCCAAGTTGTCTTCTCCAAACGGCTGCCAAAGTACACAATTGTCTAGAATGTCTTTGTATGCTGTATTTCCTTCACTGGAACTAAGAAGAATAAATATGTTCCAGCATGGCAATGCCTCTGTGCACAAACAGAGCTTCACGCTCTGCCAAGGCTGGAGTGGGAGAACTGGAGGATCCTGCACAGAGCCCTGATCTCAACCCCATTAAACACTACTGGATTGAACTGAAACATTAACTCCTGCACCCCAGACCTCCTCATCCAACATAAATGACTGATCTCACTAATGCTCTTGTGGATAAATGAGCACATAAATCCCCACAGCAACTCCCCCAAATCTACTGGAAAGCCTTCCCAGAAGAGTGGAGATTATAACTTCTCTTCATCATACAACTTTCTGTCACACACATGCAAAGGAATGTGTACAAAATGTGATAGCTTAAAAAATCTTTAATATAAAAATAAACTCAGAGCAAATTATATTGTTTTCTGTGCATTTATGATTATTGTTGCTAAAGCTTCAGCCTAGACCGGTCAGTATTGGTGGTGTTTTTATTCTTATGCATATTATTGTATATATGTGTATAGTATAGTATATACTGTATATATTATTATTAGAGCTGTCGAAGTTGACACAGTAATAACGCATTAACGCGATCTCAAATTATCGTGATAAAAAAAAATAGTGCCGTTAATGCAAATTTTAATTTGACCCTGTGAGTCACCCGTAGTTCATGTTGAGGCTTGTCGCACACTGCTTCAGTAAGAGTAAGGCTGCGTATGAAATGGCATACTTAGGACATCCAGGAACCTTTCACATACTACCTGTTATGTACTAGATATTTGGACACACTACATCGTGTCGCATACTAACTAGTATGGGAGTATTCGATTTGGGACGCAGCCTAAGTTTGAGTGATGGTGAAAGATCTGTTAAACGGGAAGTTTCATTTCATTTGTGTTTTG
>JAOVVF010000004.1:9642644-9655626 GCA_028565595.1 Duopalatinus emarginatus
AGTGGTGGTGGTAGTAGTAATATGAACAGTAGTGGTGGTGGTAGTAGTAATATGAACAGTAGTGGTGGTGGTAGTAGTAATATGAACAGTAGTGGTGGTGGTAGTAGTAATATGAACAGTAGTGGTGGTGGTGGTGGTGATGCTGTTTATTTGTCATGTACAAGTATTTGTCTCTTCCTCACTCAGATCAACACTAAAAACACAAGTCAGTATCATTTAACTTTCCATCCACCAAAGGCCTTTTAGTGAGTCACTGCAGTGGCGCTGACGCCTTCCAAAATAACACGCTTGACAGGAATATAAGTCTTCATAAAAGAAGAACATGACAGGAGGTCACTGCCGCAGAGCTGATAAAAGCCCGGGGCCTAGAGTCTAATCGCTGAGGGGATTTCTTTATAGTGCACAGTGCACCAGCAGCACAGACACAGACACGCATGGCAAACTGCTCAGACAGAGCAAAACAAAAATCCAGGTGTGGTGCTCAACATTCATACAAATGAAATCTAGTGTAAACGTAGCATCCAGGCTCCTCTGATCAGGCAGTATTACAGTCTGGGGGAAATCATCCAACTAAGATTGTCTTTAGACCAGCCTCACATTCACACCAGGAGTGATTAGTGCTGGTCTACAACAAAAAGCCTTTGTGAAAAGACACAGGAATAAACCACTGAAAACTACGACAAGCAGAGAAGTCTGTTTCGAACAAATAGCTTTTAATTAGAAATATTATGTATTATATAATTTAATATTATAATAATAATATTATTATAACAATAAGAGAAAGAGAGAGAAGAATCCGGGGGCAGCCATGGCCTGAAAGTGAAAGTGAACTATTTGTCGACTGTGATTGCAAACAGAGGAATGTGACCTCCACATTTAACCCATCCATGCAGTGAAACACACACACTAAGGGGCGCACACTTAGGGGGTAAGCACACTTGCCCCAAACCACAGCACCCTGGGAGCAGCTGGGGGGTTAAGTGCCTTGCTCAAGGACAACTCAGTTGTGTCTTGTGTGTTGCAGGGCTTGAACCCAGGACACAAGACCGGTTCTCTAACCTCAAGGCCACAGCTGTCTGTCTTTCTCTTTTTTTTTCTTCCTTTTACACCTTTTTTAATTCTTTCTACCATCTAATATCCATCATTTTGTCTCTCCATTTTTTTTTTAACTTTAGTATCTTTGGTATCTTTTCCTGTCTTCCAACCTTCCCTTTTCATTTTTAGTTCTTCTAAAATTTCTTTCTTTCTCTGTCTTTCTTTCTTTTCTTTTATATCATTTTCTTACTTCCATTTAATACTTGCTCCTTTCAATCCTTTCTTCCTGCCATCCTTTTTTTTCTTTCAACATGTTTTCCTTCTTTCTGTCTACTTGGCTTCCCACCTGTTTTATTTTTATCATGTCATTTTCTGTCTTTCAGTCCTCTTTGTCTTTTTACATTTTTTTATCCCCCACCGTTTTTTTCTTTCGTCAAGCACTTTTTTATACTGTCTCTATACTATGTCCTAGAAGATGCTGAGTGGATGATTTGTTGAGTGTAAATTCACTCTCATCACCCTGTGACTCAACATCCACCCACTCTGTCACTTTCTTTCCCTCCATCATCACAATAGACACCATTATCTCTTCTCTGTGCTTGTAAATATTCACCTTACTGTGTAAGGAACTGTTCAGTTATGTAATCTAAACTCAGTCTTTCTTCCTCCCGTCTCCCACCTGTATTCCTCACACCATCTCTCACACCTGGCTCACTTTCACTCACCGCTCTTAAGCTGCTGTGTTTTCTCAGGCAGGGAGTCGAACCTGCGCATACCCACGCTCATCAGCTTCTCCACCCTCTCAGAGCTCACCTCGGTAGGAGCCGGCAGTTTCTCACACACCATCGCTGAGCCATGCGGTTAAAAATACAACACACATAACGCTATAGTCACATACACCTATACACAGTGAGACCCACACTCCACTATCAGTGCAGACAGGAATGTCTGGTAACTCTGGTGGTTGTCTGCGTGCAGGTCCTCAGTGTGTGAAGGTGTTAATTACACACCGTGTGAAAGGAGCCTCCTTCCTTTCAGCTGCCAAAGTCGAGGCAGGTGCTGAGGAGCTTCTGCCATCATCAACTAACATCTCTGTAGCTAATTTCACACATCGTTCCTTTTCCTTAACATTAAATTCGCATCATGTTTTCTTCCTCTTCTACCATAACAGATTCTCAAAAATTATACTCAGTAATTTTAGCCATTTACTGATAGAATCACAAAGTAATAATACACAAGTATTACTGGAGGTACCTCCAATCCCACTGAATCATTTTCTGTCTTTCTCATAATCTCCATCATTTTCTCAACAAACTTTAAACCTATTTCCTTCTATCTCATTTATTTTTACCTTTTTCCCCAAAACCCAAAATTCATTTCATTCACTTTTCCTTAGCCTTATTTATCTAAAATTAAAGCAGCATAAAAGAAATGTAACCCGTGTTACACAACCCCACTGTTCGTATGACTTTCCCATGATGCAGCTGACAGTGGTTCCTTCTACAACACTAAATAAATCATATCATCACAGAATATCGAAATATCTATAATTATACATCTTTTATAGGCTTAATCTAAAACCCATGTCTAAGCTATTACACTAGAATAGGGCTAATAACAGGGGCATCTCTACATAAGGGACGAGGTCCCACGAGAGGTTACTGTGTAGCATGAACAACATGATCAATAATTAGTGTATATAGAAATAATTCACAGTTGACAGTAAAATTGTATTCAAATTCTCTTTTCGTTCCCCATATTCCTTACAATTTTTTGCTTTTTATTCTCTCATTAGAATGTTTTTTATGGTCTTATTTGTTCCATAACTATAGGAAAAAACACTATTTAATAGTTAGTAAACTAGCCTGTATTTAGTACATGTAGATCAGAGTGAGAGATCTATATCATTTCTAGTAGTCAGTCGAAAGAACTGTATGTCTTTCACTGATTACAGCCAATAAACCAATTTATTAATTCAGCAGATTACAGATTATTTATATTCTTTAGAGATTCTCGACATCTTTGTTTTTTTTTATTATTATTATTATTTATAAATAAATAAGTGTTAATACTTAGTGGTTACCTTAGGGTTTTTCACTCCCTAGCTTGTTACGTCTTTCTACTGAATTCCTTGCTATTTCTGTGTGAATTGCCCCACTGTGGGACTAATACATGCTTATAGTGATCATGAAATAAAAGCAGTCCACTGTGATTGATTAATGGTAAAGGATACAGAGCACCACCTGAGACACAGGCAGCCACTGGCTGCAGATGGCACTCAGGAGCACTTTGGGGTCAGAGTGACGAAGGTCACGGGGCAGGACCTTTAACCCCAACGAGGCCACCATCTTCTCCACCTTCTCTTTGTCTCTGTGTTAACAGTATTTACAGAAGTAATAGTTACTGATGTGGCTGGCAGATACTAACAGCAATCAACATTGGGTGAAAATACAAATAATTGGGACTCTAGTGATATTTACACTTGAGTAAAAAATAATCAATTAATAACCTGACAGATAGACAAACAGAGACAGAGTTTCAATTTCGTGAACACTGTAGATACTCAGCAATAAAATATACATAAGAAGATGGGGGAAAAGGAGAAGAAAAGAGAAGACAGGGAAATGTACTAATACAATAAATATACAAAATATGCGGAAGGTTTTAGTCATACTGATTACGTATGACTTACTGTAGAGACAGAAATACACACAGTATACACTGTCTGCCATAACATTACTAACATTACATTACTACATTACTAACATTAAAACCACAAAAACCACTAAAAGGTAAAGAGAATATTATTAATTATCTGTTTACAATGGCACTTGTCAAGCGGTTGGATATACTGGGCAGCAGTCAGTTCTCAAAGTTAATGTGTTAGAAGCAGGACAAATGGGTGATTGAAAGGATCTGAGTGATTTTGACAAGGCCAAACTGCGAAATCTAGACAACTCAATCAGAGGATCTCAAACACTGCAGGTTTTGTGGTGTGTCCCAGTATGTAGATGTTGGCATGACCAAAAGTGCTCTAAGAAAGGACAACCAGTGAACCGGAGTCAGAGTCATGACAGCACAAAGCTCACTGATGTGCATGGGGAGTCAAGACCAGATCCAGAGAGGAATCTGTTGCTGACAGGGTCTTGGTGCTAGATACCACGGAACACCTCCAGAGGACATGGGACGTCCATGGCTCAATGGGGCAGTTTTAATGTAATGGTTGATCAGTGTATACATAGTTTACACGTAAACAGACATAAATAGTTTAATAAGTACTTAAATGATAATATTTATAATATATTATTATATAGTATTATATTAGCTATTTGTTGACATTAGCATTAACTGTCTCTAAATACATAAAATACAGCAACTTGGCTGCTGAGTTTGGAGTAAATACATAAACAGATCATTTGAAGTCTGCAGATTTAATAAAACGCTTGGATTACCTTCTGATGACCACAGCATCATATAAACTCCAGATATTGTCCAAGACCAGCTGGACAAAAAGTGGCTTCTTCCCTTTAGCCTAAAAGAAAAGCAGCAGAAAGTCACCAGAAGCCAAGCAGCGTCATCTGACACATTTTTAAAAAGTCTGACTCAGCAACCTCTTTATTTCATCTATTACTCAGCTGATGAGTATGAAGCATGCATTACTTATACAGGTCAGACACATCCATTTATAACCTAGCAAGATCATCAGAAACTAGTTTGATCACCCGTACTGACAAGACACAACTGAAATTCCCCTGAACAAGGCACCTAAACCGCAAATGCCCCCCCTGGGCGCTGTGCACAAGCTTCTCCACCACTCTGGTCAGTGTGTTCACTGCCCACTAGTGTATTTCACTGTGTTTTCCACAGTTGTAAAAAATGTCTGACTTACTGTAGCCTTTCCGTCAACTCAGCGCAGCCTGGCTATCCTTCTCTGACCTCTTTCATTAACAAGGCCGTTCCGTTGTAAGCCCTCCTCTAACTAGCCACTATCTGCCACAGTTCAATAATGCTAAATCGGTATCTGAGCCTTCGCCGCCTGGAGACGAAATGACTTAAAACAGCCGCCTGAGCTCTTGAAATCAATGCACTTGACTAGAGGTCATACATTCTGTCTGCATAATGATGGAGAAAATGCCATGTGGACGTCGGAGCAGGCTGACCAGACTGATCGATCAGTCTGAGAGAAACGACAGCAGACTGATTAGTCTTGGAGCTCATTCTCTTTTGTCTGTATTCATGAATCAGACTCAATCTTCTGGCTTACAGTGGTTTAAACTTAAGACACTTTTCCTTAGCCATATTTATCGGAAAACTAAAGCAGCATAAAAAAAATGTAACCCGTGTTACTCAGAAAACCACAACCCCACTGTTCGTATGACTTTCCCATGATGCAGCTGACAGTGGTTCCTTTTACAATACTAAATAAATCATATCATTACAGAATATCGGAATAATCTATAATTATACATCTTTTATAGGCTTAGTCTAAAACCCATGTCTAAGCTATTACACTAGAATAGGGCTGATAACAGGGGCATCACTACATAAGGGACAAGGTCCCATGAGAGGTTACTGTGTAGCATGAACAACATGATCAATAATTAGTGTATATAGAAATAATTCAGAATAATTCAGTGTAAATAGAAAAAAAAATCTATTTTTTTCTATACAACTAATTTTGTTTTATTATATTTATTACATGACAAGGGTCTCACTGTCCAATAAATTCCAAATAATAATAATAATACACTTCTCATGGCACATAATTATATAGTGCTTCTCATGACACTCAAAGACGCTTTTAATACAGTGCAAATATGCACAAAGTGAACATAAATAAATTATTTAAAAAAATAAAAATAAAAGCAACAACAAGCCATACACTAAACAAAAACAGAGTACAAATATAAACAAATTACCATGCTACAAATTAAAAGCAGATCTAAAAAGGTAGGTTTTAAGCAGTGACTTAAAAATGGACAGATCAGAAAAGTTCCATAGAGAGGGCACAGCTGTGGAGAAGGCTCCATCTCCCCAGGTCTGGTGCTTAGTCCTAATGTGAATGGACACTAGGCTGGCATCAGAAAAGTGAAGGCTAAGAGAAGGAGTATGGCAATGAAGCAGGTCAGTAAGGCAGGATGGAGCCTGGTTATGGAAAGCTTTGCAAGTGAGTAGAAGAATTTTATGATGGACGTAGATGTGCTAGATTTGATTTACATGATGTTCAGAGGATCAAGATGGACACAGCATGACATTGCCAATGGTGAGCTGAAAGTTATTTTTGGATTTTGTCAGAGCCTTAGCACCAACAATGATCATGTCAGATTTTTCACAGTTTAGTTTCAGAAAGTTTAGTTTCATCTATGATTTCATTTCTGTAACACAGATTGTCAGAGTAGAATGAAGTAAAGCTGAACATCAGCAGCAAATATCTTCCTTTTGCTGTTCCATAAAGACCAGTACTTCCTCTAGCAGTCTTCATTTCATGAGCATGGGGCCAGCCTGTCAGTGTTCATCTAACCAAGTGAGCAGGTTAAAACAGATTGTTGCTTATGCAACACGCTTTCAATAATGAACCATGGTGTACAAGCTCTTTGGCCCTGCAGTCAATAAGAAGCAATAGATTTAAATAGGCCTCAGTCATGATGTTTAATAAACAGTGTGTACTGGTGTTGCTACATAGCTAGCTTTTACACAACACCTAGACAATATAATGAATCAAGTTAACAATTTAAATAAAAAAATAATTCATTCATGGATTAGTGACTTTAATAGCAACGTTATCATGTTTGCCCAGATTATAGATCATCGTGCATCTTATCTTTTTGAGCAGTGAACATTACGAGTCTTTTCTGATTATCTGAGACATTTTTTCTGTAGGTTACGGCACAGAAAGCACTGGGTTTCTATGCTCTGTAATGTTGCTTTGGGTTGTGTTATTACAGTTGTAAACCACACAGTATTTGTACTGCTGGATAACTTTGTTATGTGATGCTTTATAGCAAGGTAATATAGCACCAGTTGTGTGAAATCCAGTGCTGTTATTGATGAGATCACTTATATTCCAGTGTCCACGTCCAGTGTCCACACTGATAACTCCTGCTTTATGTGTGCATTTGTCACTTTACTGTTGAGATGTGTTTATGTTTGGATTTGTTGAGCAAGTAAAAGCGTGTGTAGTTTCACTGGCAGTCAGATATTCCCCATACAGGTATTATTGTACTGTGACTGGCTCACTTGTAAAGAGCAGATCAAACTTTATTTCACACTGGAACCCCCTTTCCCTGCGATATATAACGCACAACCTATTGACTTACTGCCTTAATTTTACTTAAGCACACTACAGTGCCAGAAAAAGCCTTTGTAAAATACATAGGTTGGTGGTGGCTCTAAAATGGTATGCATTTTGTTAATTGCCGTTTCATGGGACCCCGGTACATCTACAAACATCCCTGTGAGCCTCCTTCTTAGAGGGTTATACCTGTTCATGTCCTCATTCATTCTGATGGGTTTGGCCTCTTCCAACAGGACAATGTGCCGTCACATACGTTTATAGACGTCAAAGTATGGTTAGTGGAACGCTCATGTGAGGTTGGGATTTTGCTATTCGCACCTAACTGACCAGATGTCAACGTTACTGAACACATAGGATACCATGTGATGCAATGTGGAAATCCTACAGCTCAGAATACAACGGAATTGTTGACCGTTCTGCAGGACCTATGGTGTTCATTGCCTAAGCTCTATACTGTCATAGTCCCACTATAGAAAAGAGAACACAACAGAAAGAAAGAAACACACTAATATATAGCTATGTCTTGTCCTGTCAAACTTACAGGGCTTCTGACTGATCAAAATTCAACAGCACTGTGTTATAAAGGAACATAATTAGTAAAAGTATTTATCACATTTACATCAAATCTCCATTGATCTTAATTTTTTTATAACCACGCTTTTATATGCTCACATTTTTAAACGTTCTTTCAATCAACCTCAGAAATAAAAAAAAATTTTAAAGGGCCTCAGACGTGAAGAAGGAAAAAAAAAAAAGAATAATGGAGAAATATGCCATGAATGTCATTACTGGAGTTAACGCAGATGTTCAGTTAAGTGGTGATTTGTGTCCAGGTCTATTATCTCTGCTTCAGTTGGCCCCATGGCTTGAGCTGGATGCTAATGAGACCTCCTGTGCTAGCATGTGTGTGTGTGTGTATGCGTATGTGTGTGTCCTCTCGAGGCCATATAGTGCAATTTTAGGAGAAAAAGTGCTGTCCATTAACATAACTGAGTCTGGACAGTGAGATGAGTGGACATTCTAAATGGTGCTTAAAAAGTAGGATGGCTAAACAGAGGACTATTACTGTCACAACACACTTTAGACCACTTATCCCACCACTCCACACACACACACACAAACACGCACACACATGAGGGGTAGGTGTTATAAGCCTACATTCATATCACTATATTTTCCAGTGTATCCCTATAATCTAAACAGCTATTTGGCAACATTTCTGAATAACACTGTAAAACACTCTCTCAGACTATTATCGAGTGCATTGGCACAATTTTACTGTACCTGTGCTCCCTTCATGATCTTTTTGGCCTTGATATTCAGATAGAAATCCCCCCACAGGGTCTTCTGTAAAAGCTCGAAGCGGATCCCCATCTTCTGGCTGTAGATCTGTGCAAACTGTCGGACGCTAGAATAACAAGATGAACATTTGCAAAGTCACATAAAAACATTTTTATTTCACATTTAATAAAAAAAAAATGAACTTATACTGCTGTGAACTGTACAAGCCAACTAATGTTGAACTCACACTGCTGTACCATACCCAAGCATGATTGTACCCCCTCCGCATTCCCATGCTGCGCTTGCACTCACACTGGACTTTTTCATTCTGGGCCTGAGCACGCTTACGTCACAATGGACTTGATAGTTATTATTGCTTTGCGGTTTTGCCTATTTCTCAAGGTTTTACTTGTCACACACACAGTCATATGTGGTACAACCTGCAGTGAAATGTTTTTGACTGTCTGTCCACAAGAGTAACTATAGAAAGAAAGAAAAATTATAAAATATTTACAAATGTAAAAATGTGCAAAATGGGTGGCAGAATGTCTTCTTGCAATGTGCAATATGTGCAGGGGTCCATATGTGCTTTCCTGTTTTTATCTAGTCTTTCCTTTATACTCTCGTCTGCCCACATTCCCAGCAGACACCTCATCTCTTTCGTAGATCAGAGTGATCCCTTTGCCACCATGTTTCCTAAATGGCGCAGTCACATAACTAACGTCATGTTTGAATTCCATGCTTTGGCACAGTTAGCGATCACACTAGATGCATACCATGCCGGGTGCGAATAAAACGCACCTGAGCCCATGTCTTCAAGTGGGCCTGGTTGTAGTCCAGTGTACTGCGCACCTGCACGGTACAGAGCAATCACTCTAGACAAACAAACTGGACTTAGGGGGTCAAACGTGTTTGGACAGATTTCCTAGTGTGCGTACACCCGAAGTGTGCTAAGGCTGCTTATCATGTCAGACCAGTGGAAAAGCCTTCCAGCATGCGCGTTTTATATTTTCAGTGATGGTAAAAATGCTTGCTGTGAATAAAAGTGTCCAAACTTGTAAATGGTCCTGTTTATCACAGAGCTCTAGATACAGCAGGGTCCAAAGTCTCCAAGCAAAGAACTGAAGAAGTGTTTTTATTTCAATCCGCTCTTTGGTTTCGGCTGTTTGAGAATTCCTGCACGTCCAGCCTGCCTTCAGTCAATAAGATCTTACTTTGCAGACTTTTAAACTTCCAGGTGAAGAATGACGGGAGACCTGTTTGATAAATATTTTAGTACTAGAGTCTTAAATAAAAGCAGTTCTTGGCAGGTTGAAACTTGCCTGTACTGTCTATATACTGTATAGCACTGTGCTATTCATTGCTTGTTAATCATTAAGCCCAACCCTGACTTGGCTATAGTGATAATGTAGAAGTGTGTAATACAGTCGAACATCCACAACCGTATTTAATATATACTGTAAACATTCCCCTATGTTCTAGATTGAATGAATCACAACAATTCTAGACCTGGTGCAATCCAAATAAATTATACAATTTGGTTAATGGGATTGGAAATAAAATCATAGGACATGATGTTACAGGAAAAATAATCAATAACCAGAAAGATGCATAACCACCCCATTATTTTCCTATAACACAACATCCTGATGAGTTTTATCCCTCTTAAACCAAATCAATGCACTAACGTGCCTAAAAACTGGTACACCAATCAAATACTTGGTAGGTCCACCACAGGGCATGGACTCCACAAGCTTGCGGAAATATTCCATAGGCAATGAACACCACACTTCCTGCAGAACGGTCCAGAATTCTGTTGTGTTTGATAACGTTCAGATCTGGTGACTTGGATGTAAATGGAAAAACCCCAAACTCAAATGATTGTTCCTCTAACCATATTTTGGTGTCTCTAGACGTGTCTGGTGGTGCATTGTCCTGTTGAATAAGACCAAACCAATCAGAAGGCTGCATTCCTTCTGATTGGTTTTGTCTTATTCAACAGGACAATGCACCACCAGACACGTCTAGAGATAAACGAGTAACTGGTCAGAAAGGAAGCACACATAATGTCAATCTGTCAGAGATGTTTGTAGACATAATAGGGGTCCCATGGAATGCCAGCTAAACAAACCCTATACCAATATACAGCCATCATCAGCCTATGTGTTTTGTATAGTTTGGTTCTGGCACTTCAGTGTACACCAGTGCTGACAATTGCAATTGTCTCTGCTGTTAAAAACAAACATATCACGCATATTATCCATTTAGAGTTGGGTTTGAAATCTTGAAATATCAGAGAAGTTCTCTGACATTATTGCACTTGTACATTTGCTCCCTCACCAGCTTCACTTTCTCTCTCTTCAAGTCAGAACAAGACAAAAAATAAACTGTCTTTCATGTTATCGAGTAAACTGCAAGATCCTCTGTCACACATTTAAATAATTAACAGTACAGCTCTGCCTCTGGCTCGTACGCTGATGCCAACACTGGAGATTACTTCTAAACATCTCCGCAGAGAAAACATCACCATACCAACAATTACACGCTTTAATTATCTGTTTACATGGAGCATCTCTCCACGCATGATATCTCTGAATCAGTTGTTACTATAGAAATGATAACATACTAGAACAAGCACATTAACATACAGCTGGGATTTGCTATGGAGCCGACACTACTGTCCTTTCGTGACAAATAATCAACCAATCAAATCTGAGAATTCTTGTATATTTGGTATCCGAGAGCAATAGAATTACAATGGTGGGGCAGCCATGGGCTTGTGGTTAAAGAACCAGCCCTGTAAATAGAAGGTCCCTGGTCTGATTTCATACCTGAAATGACATGACTGAAGTGCCCTTGGGCAAGGCACCTAAGCATCGACTGCTCTCAGGGCACTGTCGATAGGGCGACAAGTGTGTGTTCACTGCCCCTAGTGTGTGTTTTTTCACTGTATGCATGGATCATATTCCTCTGCATGTACAAGCACAGTTGGTTGATCACTTCACTTTCACTTCACTATTCTTACTTTTGTCCACATCACTTATGTAATGTTGACAGACTGATTTGAAAAGTAAATGGCACAGACATGGTTTAATTGTCTTACATAAAGGTTATGACCTGTTCTTCCTGCTCTTTTGACCTATTATAAGCATTCAATGGAGCAACTGGTTCACTGATTAAAGCTCAGCTTCACATGCAATTTATTACCAATTTACAAATGGATGCACTGAGACATCCGAGTGTCTCTTTTCGAATACAACACACAGACCTTTATTGCTCAAGAGTGTTAATATAAAAACTCCAATCCATCCATTATGACACTTCAGTCCTGAGTGCTTTCACAGCATCTCTTGAAAACCATGAAACCTGACGCTAAAGAGAAAATCCTTTAAAAAACAAAGCAGAACGAAACCCTCGGAGTGTAAACATTATTATTAGGCTTTTAGTGGTAGCCAGCAATATCAGGCTATTTGTAATTATACACATTAGAGAGGTAAAATTACTGTGTTAGAACAAAACATTACTGAGGGAGAATGCCGGATGCTGCCGAGGACAAAACCTTAGCAAAGAGCATCATCTAGTGGACATTTACAGAATTGCAGCAAGGATGCACACTGCAGTGTCAAACAAGGGTTCCTGTTCGTAATCAATACCAGTGAGACAAGAGTCTCAGTCTGCGACAGTCAGCAGTGTCTCCTGTTTATCACCTGGAGGAAAACTCCATACAGACTCACTGCTGTGGACAAATTTCAAGTTTCAAACTTCAAGGAGGGAATAGTGTGGTTCTTGCTGTATATTTAAAAGAGCTTGTTTCAGCCTTGTGCAGGCACAGAACAAGAGTACAGCTTTCATATTTTTTGTCTAGAGCTGTGAGTGGCCCATCTTCCAGCTTAGAGTGACACACTGCAGAATAATATAACTGGGTGTAGAACTGACTCAACCAGACACAGACCCCATACACCCCGGCCTACACTACACTAGTTTTGATTTCACATTAATACATAAGAAAGGTCATGGTAGTGATTTTTCCCCATGACAGAAAGCACCAGTACATCTAGAAAGCATAGAGTGTGAAACATGCACATCAGTAACAGGGATGAGGAGACTGTTTTTATTATATTTCTTTGTTTCTCTGTGCAACGAACAGCAGTAACACGGCATCAATATTCATTTACCTAGTCTGCTGACACTATAGCATGCATGCAGCTTATGTGACCATCGTTAACCATGCTTAATGTGAACGGCCCTTTATAGTGGGTATTCAGCACGTTATGTGCATGCATATGAATGCAGGACCTTTGAACACACACATGCAAACACACACACACACACACACACGCATGCACATATTTATACAGGGGTGCAAATCCC
>JAOVVF010000004.1:9697156-9718146 GCA_028565595.1 Duopalatinus emarginatus
GGAATATCCTATTACGTGTATAGATGGCGTTGATACTGTGTGTATTGTTTGCATAGGCTCACCACTATAACTTCAAATTAAAAAATCATACTGTTCAACAGTACATGTTTGCAGCATGTGGTGTAAATATACCTCTGCTCTCTGTGCATTTACTAGCCACTTGAAAGGCTGTACAGGAATTGAATGTGGAAGCATGTATATATATATACATATATAGACAGATTTTTCCCCTGTTTTCTTTCTGACCAAAGCAACTTGCACCAGTGCCCCCTCACTGGATAATGATATAATTTATGCCCAACAGTATTCGCACACCTGCCTATCACCACATGTGACCATGGGCATTGAAATGGAATTGGTCTCCTCACTGCAGTAAAACAACCTCTACTCCTCTGGGAAGGGAGGTCAGGCACTGATATTGGATGAGGAGGCCTGGTATGTCCACATACTTCTGGCCATATAGTGTACATGACTAGAAAATATAACTGATAAGCAAAACCATATTTACATTTAATGGTCATTTAGTAGAAAAAAGCTTCTATTTTCAAGAATCAGTAGCATTGGATTCACGAAAAGGAGAAAAGAAAATGAATTTCGGGTGTTCAAGTTATTGGGTTACTGGATACATCTTGGTGTCAAATAATATGAATGTATTGCCTCCTAGTTCTTTTTATACATTACAGTATATAATGTACATGTAGCCCATTTTGAGACGGATCTGTTTTGACATAAGAGAAAAAAAACATCCTGAAGGCAAATATTCTGATGAATGTCTGATAGCAATTTACAGTACTGATATATATCCTGTATATACATATTGTTTACTCAGTCGTTTTAATTTACTGTTGCTAACATTCAAGTCAACATTTTGGGACTTATTTGAATATACGTTGAACATTCAGTAATTATCAAAGGGATTTAAACCAACACTGTTTTATATAGCACCATGCTGGTGGCTAAAATAAGTGCCAAGTTGTGCCAGTCTCTACTTCGTGTGGTCATAATAATATTAATATTAATAGTGTGGTCATTTTATAATGCAAATGATTCAAAAAAGAGCTAAAAAAGTAAGAAAAAGAATGTAGTCTCACTGTTGCAGGGACTCATTCGGCAGCTCCTGATTAGAGGTGGAGCTTGAAGGCCGATGCACACCGATCTGTCCAGAGTGACCAGCTGACCAGATGCAGTCTCCCTTCTACACACAGGCTCTCTGCGCTGGATTCCCTTGCCACATGTCACAGAGCACTGAAAACATGCAGTGATGAAACACTGATTAGATGTTACCCATATACTAATTAAAACAATTCAGAAATATTAGTAGGTTTCAGCACAACAGACATACCCACCTTGGACCACTCCCCGCCTACTAGGTGGGGTTTTAGGCACTGAGTGCTGACACACGGTCGATGTGTATCAGGTTTAATTCCGTCACACTCTTCATCTTGTAGTGGGCGATGGGACCCTGTTGCCAAACGTTGTGTGCAGTAAACCTTACGCCACTGTGTTCCTCTCCCACATGAACTGGAGCACTGAAATGCATTAAACACACAGTGTGGTCACACTAAACACTAGGAAAGTTAATATACATTCCAGTCACAATGATACTCAAATCTACTCTCAGAATATTTCGAACAAAAAATAAAAAAAAAAGCATAACTGAAACTAAAAAAAGAGACTTATTTTTATTTTCTGATTCATGAAGAATGTATTTTTATCATATGCTTAGTTTAAGCGGCGCCGGGGGTAGGGGTTAACATCCCTGTTCTTTTGTAATTGTCCACGTTCAGTGTAATGGAAAATTAAGATAATTGCAACTTATTTGCGTTCATCCTTCCACAATTTAATATGAAAATCATGCGGTAAGACAATGTATACGTTTCCAAATTAATCATTTTGGTTCAATTGTACATAGTTTGGAGCATGTGAGGTGACATGGTAGCTATTAATGAATACAGCATGGTTATATGAATAAACAGGCCAAAATTTAAAAGAGACACCAAAGTTGACCCTAACATTTTTTCAGTCCAAGCCTTTATGGGGCTCTAAGCAGATTTTCATTTGAGGCCCCCCATACCCCCTCCGACCACCTCTGCATATCGCTCAATTACCTTTCTCCCTGTGCCAGAAAAAACTAAACAAAAAACAAAACACAAAAAAGAAGTAGAAGGCCTAAAGCGGGAGCTAATTTTTATTTATTTATTTATTGTAATTTTATTTTATCTTCTTAGAGCGATTTGCCCAGAGAGGGATATTGTGCAATACGCTGAAGTGCCCAGGCTTTTATCGTCCACCCAAGTGATGCATATTTGCGGTTGCCCAACAGTGGCAGCAGCCAACAGCAGCAACTGATTAACCTATATATAGGTGTGCCGACTATGAAAATAAATAAATATAATAATCAATTTTACCTGTGTAGTACCATTTCGTTTTATTATTCAATGTTATTTTTAAAATATATATTTTTTATCACAATATCTTGGTGCTCTTGGGGCCCCCTGGTGGTGTAGGGGCCCTAAGCGGCCGTGTATTTCGAGTATGCCAGTTGTTTTTCCCCATGTCTGCATTCATTTTGAAATAGAAAATGTCATGAGTTAAGTAATCACAAAGAAAGACTTGAAAAATTTGTAAAGCTTGTGTTTGAAATATATTCATCAAGATAAAAAAACATGTGATTGTGTACATTAATTGTAAAATCCAGGTGAATCCAGGTTTACATTTACACTTTCAATTAATAGTAACTGCAATTCATATTTATCACATGATCACAAAGGTAAATAAGCTGACTCCAACTTATTTATAAAATATAATTAGACACACTCAAACATAATAACTGTACTCTCGGAATGGCATAAGTGGCTGTAAATACATGCCTTTGTGTGTGCGTATGTATGTGTGCATGCGTGTGTAAAGTCACCTCCTGCCACTCATCTGCCTCCCAGGTGGGGGGACACTGCACCTGATTGCAGGCCTGAACCTCTGTAGGACGAGGTCCTCGGCACTCGGAGTTTGACGCTGGCTCGCTGTGATTGGCTCCTACAGACCTCACACACCACACACTGCGAGTCTGCAGCCCGACGCCGCATGACACTGAGCATGCATTCCACATGCTCACCTCCCATCTGAGACAGGGTATAAATACACACTTACCGGTCAATGTCAAAGTTGGTTACTCTCTCTCTCTCTCTCTCTCTCTCTCTCTCTCTCTCTCACACACACACACACACACACACACACACACACACACACAGATGAGACTTAAGTGTTTGTAAGCAATTCCTTAAGATAGCAAATATGTGCACGCAAGTAAACACAAACATGTTGGGGGAGAACAGTGCTGGAAGTGAGAAACACACACATCTGAAGGAACAGACTGGTTTGACAGACTGTTTGTGAAGCCAAGCCACATCACAGATGATATATTCAAGTGTTTATTTGCTCATAGATAACATTTGCTCACCAGTATCCTAGTCACACCTTCATTAGCCTCTACAAAGATCAAGCTCCTGCTTTCTCTCTTCTCTCTCTATCTCTCTCTCTCTCTTACACACAGAGATACATACACACAAACAATTTGCACAATATCAATATGAATGAGGCATGTCCTCTGGCATGATTTTTGTTTTTGTCACTCCCAGTGAAACAGGCATGTTTTCCATAGCTGTCAGTCCATGTGAATTAGGTATGACCTCTGTACCTGCCAGTCCTAATGATGGAGCTATACCTTTCAATCCTAGTGAAGAAAGTATGGTCTGTGTACCCATCTGTCCCAGTGATGTTATGGCCTTGCTTCCCTAGTCTGAGTAAAGGATCTTTCCCATCTTCAACATTTTGTCTATTGTCTGTGCTGCCTGTATCACACTAATGTGTATAATATAATAATCACCATATTTCAAATTAAATGAGTGACTGTTTTCAATGTATACATCACACATCACTACATGAATTGTAAGATATATACGACTATGTTCACAAAACACTCAAATACAGTAGAACAGTATAAAATACAGTGGTGTTATATATTTAAATATTTCACATAAACTGTGAATTCAGGTTTACAAATACAACCTGATACTGGCTACATTAGTACAGTTGGTCTTATCCTTACTGCTTTTAGTCAATAACACCACGCCCGGAAATCTACACAAAAACTGTGGACTATTTGCAAAAAGAGGCCAGAATCCAAGTACAATAACAATTTATTCTGATGTCACTGTAATACGTATTCATTACACTAACACAAAACAAGTGATGACCGCTCTGAACCTTACTACCCCAACAATGGCAAGCAAGTATACTCAACTTCAACAGAAATTGTGAGTACACTATAGCAAAGATAATGAGAGCTATAAAACATGAGGTAATGATGAGACTTTATCTGAAGCTCATAAAAGTATGATGCTTTCTCTGGATCTCATGAAATACAAGAAAAGGAGTAATAGAAACCATTAAAACTCAGAAACAAAGATACAGTCTATGACAGAACTGTTTTTAAATCAAATGCTGGTTAAAAATCCAACTATAACATGTGCTTCCCAAAATGTCAGCTGGCTGATGCCGCTAGGAAAAGGTCAGTTTTATTTTGATATTTTATTAAGCTTTAATTTGAGGTTTAGTCATGAACATGGTGCACACCTGCATTTAAAAATGTCGGTGAATTGTGTTACCTGTTATTCTATATATAGGTTCACTAGCTACTATATAGCTACACTTCTGCCAATTTTATCAGATACAATTACCTCGAGAATTATTGACACCCTTAATAGTTAGGTTTTCTTCATACTGATAAGATGAGAATCTAACATTTAATTAGTACTTACATTCTAAATATACTTGGCATTCATGCATTTACAGTATTTCTAAAGCTCCACTGGCAACCCAGCAGGGCCGTGATACTTGAAGAGACTGAAGAGGGAATACAGAGCAAGCAGACGGACATTCTTAAATACAGACTGTTTCCAAATCTTTCAAGGTCTAAGATCCTTTCTCTAATGGTCTCTTCTCTTCAGCTAACTCAACAGATTTTCAGTGAGGTTTGCGATAGCCATATCAAATATCTTGTGCGGATCTTGTAAGGATATTTAGATCATTGTCCTGCTGGATGATATTACCTTGACCCATTTATAACCCCCTGGCAGAGGCAGCCAGATTTTCCATAATGCCAATTATTCTAGCTTTGGAGGAAAAACAGCTGCACAGCATCACAGATCCTCCACCAAAACACTACATTTTTGTCTCATCACTGCACTTTTGTGTAGTAAAGACTAGGTAATGAGGTTTGTATTTAGTGTGAAAAAAACACACAAACACAAACAACAACAAAGGAACAGATTTATTTTGCTACACCTTCCAAAAAGGTTGTTGAGATGGAGGTGGTTTCCCTATCTGTGATCCTTGAAATATATATATATATATATATATTTTTTATATATATATATATATATATATATATATATATATATATATACACACATGAAGTATATATGAGTATTTTTTCTCAGTGTGGGCAAAATACACTCTTGTCCTCCTTTCATTACAGCTGCAGTATTAAACTTCTGAATGATTGTCCTAACAATGGATATGGATTTTTCCAGTTCCAGTGTGTAGCTCTTTTATAATCAATGCCTGATTTGTAAATGTCAACACACTTGCTTTTCATTTATTTTCTAATCTTCTCCATGATGAATGACTAACGGAATTTAGCCTCTGTGTCGCCTCATATTTATATCATCATGGATGATGGCTAAAAATCTTAGAAATCTAAAAAAAATCCTACAGTAACATATGAATGGATTTTATATTTTATATTCTACATATATGTATATATACATATATTATGATATACAGCTTTTATATATTGTTTGTATGAATGTCTAGATCTAGAGTTTAACAAATTGAAATAATGAAATTTCATCTTTTAATAAATGTCACTTTAATTAAAGATTAGACTTTTTTTTATACTTCAGTGTGAGATTAAGCTAATTAACATCTTTCCCAAGGGTGCCAACAACTGTGGAGCTGACTATAAATGTGTGCATATATGTGTGTGTGTGTGTAGACTATATATGTAGTCTATACTAAGCAGTAGTTATTTGGTTAGTAGATGATTAACTACCTTAATATCATTGCTGGGTTTGCTTTACAGTTTTTCTAGCTGCCAAGCCTTCAACAGTGTCAGTGTATTTCCTGATTTCAGCTTTAGTGGAAAGTCATCTATATAGTTCACTTGAAAATCTCCTTACAGTTATAAGCATGCAAAGCATACAATTGGAGAGCATTTAGAAAAGGCCTGGTAGTATAACACTGGGTTTGTGCCGAGACCAAATGCTACAGATATTTCCTGAAAGCAACCTGTTAGAGCCATTTCACGGATCAGGACAAGGCCAGGGACACTGAATATCAGAGAAGGTAAATTAATGGTATTTCCGTCCTGGGCCTCTCACAGTTAACTAAAAGAAAAATATTCATTATTTGCATTTATTTGTCCTATGCAACTATGTAAGATGTAACTGCATCGATGGCTGTATACATCATTGTACTGTTTCTTAGTTAGTCCACAGCACAGGTTGTTTATTACCTGATCTGGGATTTTTCGGAACATAGCCATGGACAATATTATAATGGGAATGAAAACATTGGAAGATTTTTGGAAACACACATTTCTTAGATGTGTTACTAATTACATCCACTAATTCTATAGATTTTGCTTGAGCCAATACTACCACGTGTTCATCTTAAACTATATTTGTTTCCCATCTTTCCTCGGTCAACAGAATTATAGTGCCCATCATGTACCCAAAAATCAGTTAAGTTCACAGAAAGGTCTATTAATAATTTCCTCCAGAATAATTGCCTGTTTCCTTTAGACACCACTGTCCTTATATGAAATGTTAGTTCCCAAACTACAGAATTTCCAGTTTGAAGACTAGATGCAAATAGGAAGGAATCTCTTCATAGCAGGACATTTTCAGTTTACAGGCATGTAGAAGGTATACATGACTAAGATGCTGTTTGAGCTGTGATCACTTGTAGTTTTCATTAACATAAATATCCGTATGCCAGATTGCTTTTTTCAAGAAACTCCTCCTAAACCAGGTTCAGGTTCTCATTAGTCAGATCATCTGTGGTTGGTTTTACCATGTGATGAGTGCAGTACAGAGCAATTTAGCAGCATGTGTATTTCTGCTTCTCAATCGGAGCCATAAAGATGTCCTGCCAATCTTTCTGTAATGTAGCTAAAGCACTGTGATTGTCCCAACTGAAGAACGGAATGACCCAGAATTCTCCATCAGCCATCTGATCCAGACTTTCAGTCTAGCATTGTGTTTCCAGTTAAACATTTTACAAAATTCAAGTGAATTTAAAAAAATATGACAAAAGACAATGCGAAGGGACATTTGTTTCCATAAACTACTCTTATGTGAAAGTTACAAAAAAGACAAATATGACATCATTGAAAAAGCACCAGCCAAAGGCTGTAACACTACATTCACTATGTTCATGATGTCATAATTTATTTCACAATTTGTTTTCATCAGCTTTTATTGCATCATCCTTTTGTCCACATGGTTGTAGACCTCAGTAATGGTTCAGAAGGTCTGACTTTAACATTCTGGTTTTTACGTGTTCAAATTTTTCAGTGGAACCCACATTACAGGTCAAGAAAGCCAAGTTATTTCCTGGACTGAGGTAGCATCATTCAGCAGATGTTTAGCAGACGTGTACTTGTTTGTTTTTATTTATTCAGTTAATACATACAGTATGTTTGCCATTAATAATCCAGTAGGAACGAAAAAGCAACCTGGTCTTTTATAATAAGTAAGATATGTTGTGGTGATCCTCACTACTGACCACTGGAAATGTAATTACCTGGGATGGGGAAAAGCTTCAGGGTTTATAGGACATTTTGTCCTTATAAAAACTTAGTGACAAGTAGGTGATGTAATCAATAGAGTGCCAGCAAGTCTCTGGTTATTGACAATGGTTTTCAATCTTGCAAGTGACTGAAGTGTCTAATTAGAGTAAAGTAGAAAGAAAAAGTGAACTATTTTGTCTTACTGTGTTTGCGCACAAAAGGAATGTGACCTCCGCATTTAACCCATCAGTGCAGTGAAACACACATACCAGTGAACACTAGGGGGCAGTGAACACACTTGCCCAGAGCAGGGGGCAGCCCCAAACCACGGCACCGGGAGCAGTTAGGTGCCTTGCTCAAGGGCACTTCAGTTTTGTCTTGCCCTGGGTGGGGAATGAACCCGCAACCTTCCGGTCACGAGACCGGTTCCCTAACCACTAGGCCACGGCTGCCCCTAGGCCACGACTGCCCAGTAAGTGGACTTGGCAGAGTCTATATTTATATATATATAAACTGGGAAAAGTCCAGCCATATCATGACGAGTAAACTTGGGATTTTAGCACTAATTTATTTACCAGCATGTTGATAATTGACTGAAACAACCATACTGAAAACGTAACAGTATTCCAATGCTGGAAAAAGTGATTGGATTAACAATGTTGATGGGTTAAACTACTTTTATTGGCTTAGATTAAACCATTTTTCTGTGTATACTGTGTACAGTATACTGTATGTAAGTATTTTACATTTTGTACTCTTACAACCTGCTATTGACATAGACTTATGGGATAAGTCTACTACATGAAATCTTGTGTGTGTGTGTGTGTGTGTGTGTATGTGTGTGTGTGTGTGTGTGTGTGTATGTGTGTGCACGCAGTATTTGGCAAGAAATAAATATCACAGTCATTGGGCTGTGCAAATTTGCAAGTATGAATAATAAAAAATGCAGGGCAGAGCAAAAAAAGGACAGTGCATGTATGATATGCACAGTACAGATATGCCACTATAGATGTGTGTGTAGTGTGGTGTCCATAGCCGTGTGGACAATGTGGACATTGTTGTACCCAAAGAGAATGTTAATTCCTTCTTAGACAAAATTACGTATATTACAATGACAAGCTTCAATACAAGACTGTATGCAGCTCCTGCTGTGTTTTCATCTCTGGTCTTTTGCACATATACGATTCCATCAGCTCAGCAAAACTGTTTAGATATGCCTGTCTTCTAAATTTTAAGCCCAGTGGCACTGTTGTTTTACTATTTATTATTAGACCTGTGTATAGTTGTAGTGAGGCATTACCTGGCAGGACAAGGCTGAGGGTTGCACATGCGCATGATGGTAGGGGGTTTGAGTGACTCATCGCAGAGTGTATCCTCCACTCGTCGTCCAGCCCTTACACAATAAATAACAGTTGTCTGCCTGCCTGAAAGACAGAGACAAGTAATAAATGGAAGTCAGAAAGTATCTTAGAATAAAAGGATTTATTCCATTTCTTATGAACTGACGCACTGAGATTAATGAAAGTTTATTCAGTAAAGAAAATTTAATTTTTAAAAAGTATAAAAAAATGCTTAGGTACAATCACAGATTACTCATCGAAATCTCTCTCCATATACTGTATGCTGAGATGCCTTTATGCTGCCTGCTGAGCTGAGAATAGTTTCACCATCCAAATAATACCTGCTCAATGGCATCATTCATCAAAGATGGACTTTTTACAGTAATAGCTGGATACAGTGTATTGCAACAGATGGGCTATTATCACTAATAGTATACCTACAAAGAAGACCTGCATGGCAGGTATAGATAATAAACTGCTAAAATGTGTCAAATGCTTAAGTATGCATACATCATCCACAGTCATATGTTCCATTAATTACATGCGTCACATATTAAACATTATATTAACTGCAGTCAGCAACACATGGAAAGATCTATGAAGATCTACTTCTTCCCACTATCTGTTACACTACTGAACTCCTCAATACACACTTAACTATCCACTACACCACACTACATCAGGACAACTACTGCCCACATTAGACACACTAGACTAATCTAACACAATACACCCACTGTTCACTGGACATTGTAAATACTATATAATATTTAACCATTTTACATATTTATTTTGTTTTCAGTTAAATATTTAACCATTCTACATATTTATTCTGTATCTACTGTTACTATTTTTTTTATCCACATACCCTTATTTATTGCATTTATTTATTACTCTGTGTTAAGTGCACTATGCTCAATTTCAATTGCACAACTTTTATATGTGCACTTTTCATATTTGCACAGTTTTACATTTGCACAGTTTTTACATTAGCACTTTTGCACTCTGCACATTGCTACTATTTGCACTTCTGGTAGATGCTAACTGCATTTCATTACCTTGAATTTTTACTGAGCAATGACAATCAAGTTGAATCTATCTATCTATGAACTACTGCTAACTCTGACATGGAGCACAGTTATTACAGTGATTCAAATTACTTCCTGAACACTGGTCCTGCATGTTACACCAGTTTTAAAGCTCTTGTAACCGTGCACACATATCACCTGTGCACAAACTTTAAGGGTATCAAGAGTCTGGATATCCAGAGTATCCAAAGCACATATGCACCAGTATTATTCTTTTTAACTGGGATGACTGGAACAGCCTGTATACAGACTTACCTAAAGCACAGGACACTGAGCATGCTGTGAAACCCCTATACTCCCAAACATAGTTTTTCTTGGAGGATTTATTCTGATTTTCTTGTGGGTTCTGAGGAGGATCTGGCACTTTGAAGCAGGCTTCAAGGGTACAGGATCTCTGGGGGAGAGGCTTATCCCCACCACACTCCTCATCTGGAAGATCGACCTCGGCCTGGGTGAAGGAGAGAAACACTCTGCACTTGACAGTGCGTTTCTGTATGCCTACTCCACAAGACACACTGCAGGGTGACCAGGGGCCTGGGATGAAGCTGAACACACACATGAAAAAAATATATATAATTATATATTATAATTATATATTATTATATAAACATGCACAAGAACGATCCCAGTCAATTAATTAAAAGGACAGGCACTACACAGATGTTAATTGGGCGGTGGCCCGTTCTCGACAAAGCTGTGACACTGACATGGTAATGTGTGTTTTTGGGAAATCAAATCAAGTGCTGTGTGTGGGGTGAAACTGACATTGGTTGAAGGGATAAAGAACATTCAGGCACAGTTGTATGGGAATTACAAATACCCCAGCAATACTGATGCAGCTGATATCACTCATAACAGTACCACAAATACTATAACATCAGTGTCACGTTTGCATTTTGTTGATGGGGAAAACTACTCCCAACAACAACTGGACTACAGGTAATAACACCAACTGTGCTCCTATCTGACATGGCACAATGGAGCTAGAGGGTATGGATTTAATTCATTCTTATATCTACAGTCACTAAACAGTGATGTGTATGAAAATGATTTACATTTACAGTATTTGGCAGATGCTCTTATACAGGCTGACACGTAAAAGTGCTTTGAAGTCTCTATCAATACATTGTGATATGGGTCAACTAGGTTACAGGCTAAGACGATACTCTGCAAATGATGTAAATCAAATGCTATGATGTCCACCCAAAGGAACACCTATGGGAGGTTTTCTAGCGATATGTCACACAGTGCTTTCTAATCCCTCAAATAACATTTTGACAATAGAATTAACAATAAAAATTTGGATGGCTTGTGGTGGCACAAATTACTAACACATTACTTACTTTGTTGGTGTTGTATGTATGCCATACTGATGTATGCCATTAATACATTTGTATTGTAAGGGATGAATCAAGTCAAGTACTACCATTTTTCTATAGTATAAACATGATGATGATTTGTGCATGTTAACTGTAATCACAGTCATCTGAGATATTTATATACATTCTTGTACAATGTGCTTTTACATTGTCTATGAAAAAGATTTAACAGCTATTAACTAGCTGGATGTGAATCAACATGGAGCTGGTGGCACTGAGCATGCATAGTGCCAGTAGGGTTTGGCACGGTCTTAGCCACCAGGAAAATCAATGTAAAACAGATGTATAGTATAGTATGTAAAACAGATGTATAGTATGTGTGGTTGTTATAGCTGTCCATGTGGAACTGGTGGTGCTACAGTTATGAAGTTGCATAGGTCCTAGGTTTGTGTAGTGAGCTTGGAGGGGAGTGGTTCTAGGGTGCCAGACTTCATTGTTGAACCTTCTGTGGGTGTCATGTGGTTAATTCGAGAAAACACTGTAAAAGGAGAGGCACTTTGATCTGATGACCCCTGTAAGCATGCAAGGTATTGTCTGTTTAGAGTATTAGTGCAGGGAATGGGCTGAGCCCTGTGTGTAACCCCAATTATTTCAGTCACTCTCAGCCATTAATTAGCATGTGCTTGGCGTCCAACTGCCTAACCACAGTGTCTTCACAGCCACTTCATCGTCCCATGTCAAAAACATACATTTAAAATAATATTATACAACATACATGAAAATATCAATATGAAAGCAGACTAGATCATGTGTATTTGATTAAATAATTAAATAATGCATTATTTATTATCTATTAGTTATAACAATCATAAAATAAATCTTATATAAACAGTGTAATCAGGACAGATATGTTATCTGTAACTATTCATTTAGCATTATTTTTAATTCATTCTGTCAACTTGGACCAAACGCTTTACAGCCTTGAGAGTTCAAATCGGCTAAAATGCAAACCACAGATTCATATAACCACCATAATAATACAAAGAGGAATTCTAATGAAAGAAAAGTGATCTGAAAATAATGAAGGAATAATACGCCACTAAAAATAGCCATAATTCAGGCCAGAAAACCATATATGCCAGAAAGAAATTGCAGGAAAACAATATTAATAGAAATCACAAGGACTCATAATGAACCACAGAATGAGTTCGCCATGCAGCATTACAGACGAGTGGAAAACAGCCTTTACGGAAAAGCGCTGCCGAAATTTAGAGCCTATCCAATTCGTATGTAATGTGATTCGCTGTAGGAGAAAATGGAGAGAGAAGGACACAGAAAGGGAAGAAGGAAGATAGATAGAGAAAAAAAGAACACTGAGACTGTGGAAGATATCAGCATCCACTGGGATGTTAACCAGGATAAAGAAGCTACTAAAGCTGAGGAAAGTATAAACATACTGTATACTGCACATTATATATTGCATATGTTTTGCTGTTGTATACTGCAAACCATGTTGTACTGTTTATACTGTTTATATTTAAAAAGCATGCCAAGTAGAAACGTGCATGCTATTGCAGCTTGGCTGGTGTACGACATTTTGTCTATGCTCATCACTGGTCTTCTGCACATTTCCTCTTTCTCTATTATCCTGATTTTGCGATATATAATTAGAAATAAAACAGACTTGTGATGGAGAATACAGACCTAAGCAGTAATTTAACAAAATTTTAAACTTACTATTCCTTTTTTCAGCATGAAACATTGTTGAATTTTTGTTTAAACTAAAATATCATTTTGAATGTAATTTTCATTTGTCAAAGATTTAGGCACACATGATGATCATTATTATTACTATTATTATGATAATTACAATTATTGTTATGCTTATGCATTGTTATTTATAAGTATTGTAAATTTATACTAATCTCTTTGTGGTGAGGACCAGATGCTACTTGTGTCCTTTTCTCAAGTCAGTAAATGATAACAAAAAATTATATGCATAAGTTTATTTTATCCATGCAGTGAAACACACTTAGAGAACCCTAGGGGGCAGTGAACACACTTGCCTGGAAGGGGAGCAGTTCCAAACCACATTGCAGTTGGTGGGTTAGGCTTGCTCAAGTGCACTTTAGTCATGTCTTGTTCGTTGTGTGGATCGAACCTGGGGTCACAAGACTTCCCTAACCACAAGGCTAGAGCTGCCCCCAAAATCAGGGGAGAGCGTGAACACAGTCCCCCACTACTAGAAATTATACAGTCAAGATTCCCATGTTTGGGGAATTCACAGGGGTCAGCACAACCAGAATGAAATAGCTGAGCCTTGCCCTGGAAGAACAACCTCCTCTGCCAGGTAAGGAACTTACAGAGAGGAAATGGATGAGTCAAAAATCAGACAGAATTACAAAAAAAAAACAAAAAACATAATGCTTCAGTACACTCTGATTATTTTGCTCTTACTTTGTTTGGGTGTGTGTCTTGGGTGGTGTTTTCTGTATTAGACTGCTATGTAACCTCAGATTTAACTTACACATGCACCTCACCATTTACATTGACCACTGCAGCTCTAACATACATTTTTTAAATTAAATCAAAGCAAGGCTAGTAATGTTAGCTCAAGTATAAGATATTCAGCACAATTTTAGGCATATTTATCCAAACAGTCATATCCATAACACAGACTGAGGAGCAGTATAAAAAAGTATAACCACTGTCAGAGGAAGAATGTGACGGTATTTAATATACTGTAGTAAAGTACATAATGTATTTAAATGAATAAATAAGAACTGGATTAATGTAAAGAAATTACTCTGTGCAAGAGGAGAGAAATAGCAAACAGAAAGGGAGCCAGAACAGGGATTCATCAGTATGACACATCCAAGTCAAGACCACTTTTCTTGCATTCCTGGGCTAAAACCTATGACACATTATGTCCTGGAGTCACATGGCTGTTGTCCAGCAGAATTCCACACACTTGGGTCACTCTCTGATGCCGCTGATTACTGAAACAGCATCTCACCTCCCCAGACTCTGCTAAATTAAGCAAGCACATTGACATAGCAGAAACAGGATGGGAGGCCTGCCGTTGAATGATATATTGCACTGAAGGGTGCAATTCAAGACCAGATATCAGGAAAGCAGCAGATCTTAATCCTCCTTACGCACACACATAGACTTAACAGCGAGCTCCCTGTGCTGCTCTATTCGACGAAGCCCTTAAACACTTTCACCCCACATGCTTCTGTTTTATGAGTCTCTGTGACAGAAGGTTTCGGTAGACCGCAGGATGTTGGAAGCCTTCAAGTCGTGGCTTTTTTTCAATGGTCCGGAGATGCACTGAGCTGTTTTCACTCCCTTGGCAGCTCTTAGCTGAGGTATAGTTTCAGAGATCGGGCAAGATAGCACCAACAATAGCACAATGCTTTCGAATGAAGAATAAGGTAATAAGAGCAAACGAACACCAAATCCAAACTCTGTTGGGGTCATCACCCAACTGAACAAAAGCTTTGCCTTGCCAGTGTATTGCAAATAATAAAGTAAGAACAACTTTGTGTTCTGAAGATGTCTTGGAAATGTTAGCAGTCAGTTAGTGGTGAAAGGATACACAAACCTGTACACTATAGCAATTGGTGAGGAAAAGCGGTAAAAAAAAATGGTACTGTAGAGGTACTTTTTGTTATTGAAAGCTTCTTTAAACTTGTGTACTTATTTTATTTCTCTAAAAACATGTTTAACAAACATTTGTACAGTAAATCCCTAATTTACTACCTTTTTTCCATCATACTTTTCTTAAATAAACTGTCTACAGAGTATTTGTAAAAATTCAACAGCTTACTAGTTGAGATTTAATTTGAGTGTAGATATTTAACAGATTACCTACAGGGTATATGTAAATTTTTTACTTTTGAAATGTATTTGTAACATTTCAACAGCTTATTATGGTTAGGTTTAGCACTGTAAACAAAGATAATATGATAATACTTTGTTTATATTTGTATATATATTGTTGAACATTTGCATAGCCTAGGTTGCTGTTAAAATGTTACTTTGTAAACCTTCTATAAGTGACTATCCAAGTGTTACCCCTTTTTTCTATAAAAGTGTACAAATTGTGCACACTAATGGTCAATTAAGGTCTGAATATTTATCAGCTAAATATATAAAATGCCTGCAGCTTTAGCATTCAGCTTATATCTTGAGATCTGCTAGGGTGAGAAAAACAAAATTATAGCAACAAAAGGTAATGGAAGAAATGTACCACATGGGCTGTATTTAAAAAAAAATAAACTTACGTTGGCTCTTCAGTGGCCACTCTGATCTCCTCCAATTCTTGGGCTTGTTTTAGCCATGGGACTTTGGCTTCCGCGGGTACACTCTCTGAAAGACCAGGAGAGCGAGGTTAGCAACACAAGCACATGTATATCAAAGCAATCAAATACCAAAGTACCAAATGACAAGCTCTTTAAGGACTCCAATGTTATAGCTACCTGACTATCTGAACACTTGTTTTCTTAAAAAAAAATTAGGACAGACATTCAAACCATTGAATACAAAGGCTGCAGTAAAATGCACAAAAGATCCACTCCTTACATTTTATATTGGCACAAAGCTAGACAATAAAGAAATTCACAAGAATAAACATGCAAAATATATTCTACAGATTTATATATTTACAGTAAATACACAAGCTGAACAAACACTTTTCAGCGAAAAAAAATGACAAGTTGTGTTTTCAGTGTAGGTGATAAATACTGTATAACACTGTCCCAGGTATAGAGCTAAGTCCCCCACAATTCTTATCAGTCTAGTTTATTGGTTTGCATTCCAAGCACAGTGTAAGAGGATTAGACACAGATAGAACTGAGCCTATGTTGGGAAAAAGCTGGACAGTCAGGATAGAACACCCTAATACACGGGATGGCTTCATCAACCACCTTCAAGTCCCTTCACCAACAAACACTATGTTCAACAACAAAAAGATATATAAAGCACCCAAGTCCAAATTTCAACAAAATTCTGCAAACACAAAAAACAACACCAGCCATTTACAGATCCTACCAACTATAAATCCAAACGTCTATAACCATGTCCAACACAACTTAACTTCCACCCCTCAGTCTATATCTCCTATTAATTTTATATGTACATCCATTAACACATCATTACATCACATTTATACATCACAATAATCAAGCCTGACCACCTGTCTAGTAATTTTCTCCCTCAGCACATTAAAGCACTAATGAATTTAACCATCCATAACGCATACAATACAATATGCACAATACAATATGCACAATAAAAAACAATAAAATGACATCGTCTACAACCTCAAACATCTTAAATCTCTAAACTACAACAAGAGCAAACTCTCAACAATTTACAAACTATAATTTTAGCTAATCTATAAACCAAATCATAATAATTCATAACATCTACAAAAATCTATAAAATTCAACTTTCAAAAAAACTCACGATTACTGACCCAAACTAAAACAAACACAAAACACTTTTTATTTTCACTTTTTATATTCACTTATTATTTTTATTATTATTATTCTGCTACAAATTAACCCAGCTACAAATCCCATTATATACAAATCTAACTACCAATAAACCTTACAAATCAATTAACCCAAATAAATTAAGCAACACCATGTGGAATCAAGAAAATCTACAACTCTACAAAGTACGCCATTTCCAAACCCAGCTGTCTACAAATTTCATAAGCTTCAAACATAACAAACTACGAAAATAACTATAAGAGCCCCATCATTTTAACACTCAGCCATAAACATGCAGTTGCACATTCAACCTACAACAACCTACAAACTCATTTACAAATTACATCATTAGCATATTTTATCTGCCAATTAAACTCCACAATCCAATACCCAATTATCGTACCCAATCATCTACAAGCCCAACTGAAAAGAATCTTCAACACTTCATTTACAAATTCAGTCACCTGTACTATTTACCATTAAAATGAATAATTCTCTATCATCAATCCACCCACACTGCCCATCTCACTCTGCAAATCCATCTCACTTTGCTTAAATTCTACTCCCATATCCCACAAACCCTAACAGTATCCAAATATGGCTAATAAAACCCCAAACACCAATCAAATATTCATGAAAGCAGGCATTTACTGAAGTACGTAATGATTATTATGGTTTGTAGGGGTTGCAGTAAAACAGACTGCTTAGCACAGAGGACGTTCTGAGGTCTGAGGCTTTGGCTTTCAAGTCAAGTCTTTTGGGGACTTCTGAGTTTTGGTAATAGTGTTGGTAATAACAATCCCACAAACATTTGCTGTAAAACTAGGCTAATATAATTCAACACTAAATATAATCCAGACATGGCTCAAGAATAATAATAACTTATTTAAGATAACTGTCAAATAAAACATAATTGTATATGTAAAAAAAAAAGGTTCAGTACTTCTATTTATGCTAGTTTTACATTTTTAACTACGAATATATCACTCACAGCACAAACCTGTTATAGATTTACAATTCAAACTCTGAAAAAATTCTGGGGAACGCAGCTGCAGGATGTTAAGAGCACAAGGAAATAATGCCAATGGACTGAGACTGAGTGTGCACTTGCTTAGGCCTTCATCAATACATTTGGCAATTCTTTTTATGGACTTGTGCAGATTATGTGATTCAGTTATGCACTCTTGAAGTATGACACATCATTCATCTTAGAGAAGAGCCTCCCAGAGTGGCCTTAGCACAGGTTTGACTCATTCCATACAGAAAAGAGCAAGCGAAGTCTTTCACCAGGCTCAGTCCCACAAAATCCTTTTGCACTGTTGTCTGTGCATGGGGGTTTAAAGTGATGTCTGAAAACAGCAAAACTTATTTCTCAATAATAATTATAACAAGAAAAACAATTATAATAATAGTAAAAAGAAGAATTACTACAAGCAATTAGACTTAGTACAGACTAATTCTGTATTAACATAAAGTAAGTCGTAACTTTAGGTGGACTTTATGTAAATGTAAGTCTCAAAGTCTATAAAGTATTTAAGTTACATACTCCAACATATTGCAGCATATATGAATATCACTATCTACAACAACTCAACAAATTGCAAATGTCTATAAATCTGAAAATATTTGCTTAGTGTAAAACATGGGGCAGTCATGGGCTTGTGGTTTAGGAACCAGACTTGGGCCGAGAAGGTTGCTGATTTGTTCCCACCAAGTGACAAGACTGCCCTTACTTGCAAACATACTATCACTGAGAATACATACGTGATTAAAGATTAAGAATCAGTTTACTGTAGGTAGCCTTTCTACTGTTCAAGTCACTTTATTGATGTGAAATATTGTAAACACTTTTAACTATTATGTGTATTTTATTATTAAAAATATAATGAATACTATTATTTACGTTAAACCAGACAACTACATTTATGAATATGGTCATGCCGACTGTAGGCAGGTGGAATAGCCGACTCAAATTATAACATCTTTATAAACCATTTATTGCATTCTTATTAAGCTAAATTAGATTAAATTACTGCACTCAACTGTACTGAATGTCTGAATGACTGCAATAAATCTCTGTATGGCTTTCTTACCAAGCAGACTCAAAAATGTCCAAATTAGCTTGCCGCCATCTGTGTTCCATTTAACACCGCATATTACTTGATAGTTTGAGCAGTGTGGTATTGACTGCCAATATTAAGGGTAGCCTTTAGTGGGTTATTTTCACAAACCCTAAATGAAAACCTAACTATGTTTCTTTTGTGTCCCATCTTTGAATTGTCATTTAATAAAAATACACAAGTTGTTGGCAGGTCAAGAAAACCTTTATAAAAATAAGAATGCCACAAGTCATCAGTGTGGTTTGGGATCCAATTATACCAAAATCAAGTTTTTTGGCTGTGTGCACCATTTCAACTGTAAAGTATGACAGTGAATCATTGCGGTTTGGTGGCTGCAACTGGCATATCTGAGCTCAAAACCTGGCTGCCAGGAAGTTACAACTTGGTTCCTCTGTATATGTCATTTAGTGAATATGGCCTTTTGCATTGCCATGTAACAACTGTGACCTTTTCTGTCTGTCAGACTCTCCACACCACTAGCAACAATGTAATTAACCCACCATCATTCTTTATGCTTTTTTTATTGCTATCTTACTCTCACATTCCTATGAAATCCTCTCCGACGTTTCTACTTAATTCGATTTCTAAATTGGTGGATGGATTGGGAGATATTTTCATGACTAACCAGCTCTGTAACTAACCAAAAATACTATAGAAATTATTATTAATTAATTATTACTATTATATAAATATAATGTGATTTCTCAGCGTCAGTTATTGTGTACGTTTCCTACCTCTGGGTTTGTGACATGCGATTGGCACTAAACACTCCTCTTTGATGTGGGGTTTGAGTTCAGAGGTGCAGCCTCCTGTATGCTCTCCTTGGTGATCCACACACACAACCACACGATAACGCAAACCCCGGCCACAGGTTACTGTACACTAAAGAACACACACACAAACACACACAAAATCATTGCTTGACATGTCTAACACACAGAACACTCCACTCTTACTGATTTAGGTTCTTTTACAAAAAGGTTGATAGACACCTAGGTGCATTATGTACATATGCTGTTACTGAATGTTAAGCACAATAGAGGATACATGCAGATTTATTAATAGATTGAGGATTAATGGATGGATGGATAAATGAGTGGATGGATTTTTAACTAATTATTTGAGTGTGCTGGTATTTTGTAACCAGCTTTGAGAAAAATACTGAAGAAATTAAATAATAATGATAATAACAAACAACTTCAATTCTAATAATATATTAATATTAATTCTATAATATATAATATAATGATATTAAATATAATTATATAAAATAATATATCGTTGTTGTAATTTATTAACTAACAAGCACAGCTAGGTAAATGAATACACTCATTGTTGAATAGATAGATGGATGGATGTACAAATGCATCAGCAGGATGTGAACATGGTATACCTGAGACCATTCCATTGCCAACCACTTCGGGCACTCAAAATTGTTGCAGCTCTGTTTGGAGACAGGCCGTGGGGAGTGTGTGCATTTCCATTCCTCAACCTGAACAATTTGGCCCTGCATGTCCTCCTCCACACACACCACACTGCGCTCCTGACTTCCACCTCCACAAGATACCGAACACGATGTCCAAGGGTTCTGCTCCCACCTACTTGCCCACAAACACATGAAAACATAGATTAATACGCACGCATCGACATATTGTGTGAAGCTTATAACCATCATCATCCTGATAACAACAAATATAATAATAATAATAATAATAATAATTATTATTATTATTATTATTATTATTATTATTATTATTATTATTATTATTA
>JAOVVF010000004.1:9729335-9761075 GCA_028565595.1 Duopalatinus emarginatus
GCAAAGTAGGAATTTCATTGTACAGGGAAACTAGTTTCCTTACTGTGCATATGACAATAAAGCTTTGAATCTTGAATTTTGAATCTTGAATCTAGTCAGTTTATTCTTCAAACCATGCACATCATAGCACATTACATTAGCCAAACCTTTGACTTAACTTTATCAATTTCAACAATCAGAAAAAAGTATTAAAGTATTAAAGGTGAAATAAACTGTTACACATGTTCTGATATTGTGACCTCAGTTTAGTATTCTATGTTCATAATGTTTTGCACACAATTAAAAATGTAATAGAAAAAAAATAGGATAATTATTAGGATAATAGGATAATAACATGTCTTTAGAATAATGACAATGACTATACTGTTAAATTGATGCATTTCTTTTTACAATTATGACAATTAAGTGGGAATATATTCATAATATACTATCCTCCATTTAGGTGCTTTTATGTTGCATCATATTACATTTCCACATTTTATATCCCTGAATGTATTTCTTGATTTAAAGGACACGTGCTTGTGTTTAAAGGTGGTTATCTACACACTATTTAAAAATGATTGCTCAGGAAGCGCTGTAAATATAGGATTAGTCACTGTCTTATTCATCACCTTATTCTTTGTCAGGGTCAGAGTGAATCCTGAGCATATTCCAGGATCATTAAACATGAAACACCCATATAAAATGAAAACTGTTTGGCAGAGGGTGATTAAATTTTGTATACAAGCTTTGTTGGCAGGGGGAAATATGACAGTCACAGCTTGTGTCTAAATTTGAATAACCGTCTGACAAACGTCTGTTTCCATTAGGATAATAACATGTCTTCAGAATAATGACAATGACTATACTGTTAATATAGTATATATTGATGCATTTCTTTTTACAATTATGACAATTAAGTAGGAATATATTCATAATATACTATCCTCCATTTAGGCTTTTATGTTGTGTCATATTACATTTTACTGCTTTAGTCCACATTTTATATCCCTGAATTTATTTCTTGATTTAAAGGCAAGTGCTTGTGTTTAAAGGTGGTTATCTACACGCTATTTAAAAATGTTGTCAACTTTGGCAGTGTGAATTACATGCAGGTGGTTCGTAATAGTAGTGCATAACGATCTGAATGTACAGCTCACAATATGAACATTTTAACAGATGAATGAACAGACAGACAGACAGATAGACAGACAGACAGATAGACAGGCACAATAAGATCCACAACGTAAAAAAAACCCAAAAAAAACAGACTGCTGTTATGAATGTTATTCTGTACTCATCTTTCAGGAACGCAGCAGAGAGCCAGCACGGAGCAGAGGAATGGAGCTTAAGTGCCAGTGACTCATTAGAAGCGTTTTTACTACTTATCAATAACACAAAAGCAAAAATGACAAGCCGGCAAGATCCTGAATGTCAGCCAATAGGAGAGAAGATGGTGGAAAGAGAAGCCTATAAGATTACTCCGGCTTACTGTGAAGTATATAGAGGAAACCTGAATGTTGTCATAATGAGCGGTGAAGTATTAGCTAGACGCTATTTATTAGAGGGAGCGCAATGCTTTTGGATGGAGCATGCGGACACTTCGCTTGACAGGAAAAGGGGTTTTGGATGAAGAAAAAGAGTTCAGTATGAACTGGCAGACCAAATACAGATGCACGTCTTTCCAAGGGCAATATGAAACTGTGTCTCTGCTGTAGAGTATCGGAGCCCATCATCATTTATAGTTTATAGTGTGTAATTTTTAACCCAATGGAGTTAAACAAAACTTGGCATTGGGGTATTTTATGAGCAAAATGACTTTTTAGCTATGTTACGGTTCAGTGCAGTGGTCTACATATTTGCATAATATGTAGCTACGGAGATAAAGAATGATGTCTATGAAGAATAAAATGTTCAGCAACTGTGTCTGAATAAGTGAGCACTTTTGGTGTTAGGGTATTGTTATTTAGCAACATTATTAAATCATATAAATGTTAAAGCTCATTCAATATAATGTGTGGCCTCTGTAAAGCTGGCTGAAGATGTGGCTAGCAATTTGTCACTTAAAATCAAACCACTTAAGCAATGCTGCATTTTGACAACTCTAAACTGTATTGTATTAAAACACTGGCAGCATTAAATGTATGTCTCACACCAGGTCATACTAGGATCCTGTTGTCTGAGAAAAAAGGAAACACACCCCTACTTTGAGTTAGTTATTGTAAGATTACAAACTCAAATACCAGAACAGCTGGAGAGCCGTTGTTGTTGCCCTTAACCAGTAATTGCTCAGCTCTACACTTGGATTGGATTCTGCCTCACTTGTAAGTCGTTCTAACAAATAAAAGTTGAGCAGGCAGATGGAAAGAACTGAGGTATGGCACTGAAAAGGCAATTCAAACAACTGTAACAACCAGCGAGGCCTTCCAATCATATCAAACGATTATCAAAGATATCTACAAAAGTCTAAAAGTCGGTGAGCAAATCCAAGCGCCCATGATGCCAAGAAAAAAGAACTACAGTAAGCGTTATTATTGGTCTTTTCTAAAAATGCAACCCATTAGTGGCCTCACAAAGAATCAATAATTCTTTACAAGCACCCGAAAATATCCATATTTTCCAGCATGTGTAACAATATGTCGGCTGGTTGAGCTGTAAAAACCAGTATGCAAATAAACCTGCCAATTCTTGCAAAAGAACAGAGAGCTCAAAGAATGCATGACTGGCCTAGGAATGTTTGCAAACCCTCTGCGCCCTTCAAAGAGCCCTTTATCCTTAACCTGCTTACATGAGCTCACAGGATTGTCACAGCTTGCAATTAATAGGGGATGAAGAATATGCCATCCTTCCCACACAGACGATTACATATATGCATATATTGAATTATTAATTTCTGAGGAGTGTATGTGAAGTGTGCTTGTGTGTACAAGTGTGTTTGTGTTTGCCTGTTAAAGTATACTGTAGGTAAGTAAATGCTTTTAGTTTGTGTTGAAAAGAGTGTACTTGTATGTGCATGTACATACGTTCCTCTAGGGAGACGTGTATCTGTGATTGGCCTCGGATCAGGTGGCAGCTCGAACCATCTCCTCCACACACGCCACAGTTATCTGGTTTAGTGTTGCTGCCCAGCTGCCTATCACAGCCCACTTCCTGCAGAGTAAAGAAAGAAAGAGAGCAAAAAGCAATCAAGCTCAGTATAGGGGAATTTGTTTTCTGATTTTAAACAACAGATCAATTGCCATTTCATCACGTAGAATTAAATAAATTAATACATTCAAAAAAGCCAATGTGATTTTCTAAACACAGGTTATGTGGCGCAGTGGCATAGCGCTTATACCTCACCACAAGAAAGGCCTTGGATTGATTCCTACACTTTAGCTGAAGTTTCAAACAAATTGGTACAAAAAACCTGTTACAGATTGGTGGTGGCTCCATAATGGTATGGGGTTTGTTTAGCTGGCATTCCATGGGACCCCTGGTGTGTTTCTGTTGAACTCTATGTGTGCCTTCTTTCTCACCAGTTACACCCGTTCATGTCCTGCATTCATTTAGATGGGTTTGGCCTCTTCCAACAGGACAATGCACCATCACACATGTCTAGAGATGCCAAATTATGGTTAGAGAAACACTCATTTAATTTGGGGCTTGGCCATTCCAAACATAGTCACCAGATCTTAACATTATCGATCACATCTGGGATGCCATGCAATGCGCTGTGGAACACAGAAATCCTACACCTTGGAATACAACAGAAAAGTTTTGCAGAAAGTATGGTGTTCAATGCCTACAAAATATTTCTGCAAGTGTGGGAAGTTCAGTGTGCCAGTGTTTCTGGTACTGTATTGTAACTAATAATCTGTTAGGTCATAGACTCTTAGCTTAATGTGAGAATTAATTAAATTACAGTGTAATACAATGGTCAAACACCAATGCCTTTAGGAAATACATTTAAAAAAGGGATTTTTTTGCTCAAGAAATCTAAAATAAGGGTAGACGATGTATGTTTACACTGACGTACAATTATACACTGATCTATTATCATCAGAAGGTAGATTAGTGTTTCAGAGCCTTTATTCATTCGTTTTTTCCCTTTTCTCATGTCTTTGAGAAACAGTTGTTATTGTTCTGATATCTATTCCTGTTAGTCTGTCAGGTGGGTGGAATACAGTGGAGAGTGGAAGGGGAAGGACTATATGTATGTATGTATGTGTATATGCGGTACAGCTGCACTGTTCATCTACGCCATAAGAAATGTATTTTAATCACGAATCGATAAACTGAAAGCCAGTAACAGACATGCCTAAAAATACAGTATCAAAGATACTTCTAAGATTAATGTAGTCACTTTCTATTTTAGTCTTTGATCATAGACCACTACTAAATTATGCTATAGTGGCTGAGATCAATGGCATAATCTATAAATGAAGTATGAAGACATTACCCATGACCCACCATGGACATGGACAGTCTACAAAATACCATAATGGACAGATGTAGAAACCATGAATTAGATTACAGTCAGATTACATACTTTAATTCTCTGGCTACCTGCACTTTTATTTATAACTGCACTATCTGTGTCACCCAAATGAGGATGGGTTCCCTTATGAGTCTGGGTCCTCTAAAGGTTCCTTCCTTTTCTCAAGAAGTTTTTCCTCGCCACTGTCGCCACCGGCTTGCTCATTAGGGATAAAATTTCTAAAAATTCTATAAATGTACAACCTTTTTCATTATTTCTGTAAAGCTGCTTTGGGACAATGCCCATTGTAAAAAGCACTATACAAATACAATTGAATTGAATTAAATTGAACTATGCATAAAACAAAGTGGGCTTAAAGATTGCCAGTTTAGTATTCGATAATGGCCCTAGTAGATTCTTCCATATTGGTTATATATTAGTTTGTAAATTAAGAGGAAATCTTTTCCATAAACCTTTACCATAGGAATTACATGGCTTTGTGTTTAAACAGTGGTGCCGATTTTCCCCCTCAGACCATCCATTCTGTCTGAGGAATAGCTAATGGTATATTTCTATGCATTGTATTTAATGCGTGAGAATGCATTTCGGAACCCAGACTTTAGATGTTGTACCCTTTTGCCTCACCATTGTGTGTGCTCTGAGATGCTCAGCTGAGCACAGTTGTAAAGTATGGGTATTTGATTTACTGCAGCCTTCCTGTTAGCTCAAATAAATCTGGCAAACCCAGTCAAAGTGTGATCACCCTTTTCCCAATCCTGATGTTGGACATAAACATCAAGGGAAGTTCTTGAATTTTGACTTGCACTACTGCCATATAATTGCCTGATTTGATAATTGAATTAGAATTAAGGGTGCTTGATAAGTGGCCATTAAAAAATAGATAGACAAAAGTGAAAGACAGACAGATATAAGGGATATAAGACTTATATCTTATAATTTGCTTATAAAATGCTCTGACCTAGCCAGCCCAAAATGTTAATTTCTTGAAACCTACTTTGTTCCACATATGTTTAACCTACAGAGAGTCATAACGTGGGATAACTCACCTGGCATATGCCATTAATGCACATATCCAGAGAATCTGCTTTACACCGAGTGCCATCCAGGACTTTAGGTGCCAGTTCCACCACTAAGCTCTTCCCTCGAGCCTGGCACTTCAGGGCACAGGGTGAGATCGGGTCATAACTTACTGGAATCCACTCATATGTCTGCCCCTGGTATTTGATGTCATTGTGGGCAGAGCACTGCTGAGCTCTGAAGTCACCAGACTCGGCAGGGCAGTCCTTATCAGAGAAATAAACACTTATTAATTTTCTTAATTACTCTCTTTAAACATTATCACAGCAAAATATAATTATACATCAACATTCCTAAATATTAAAACAGCACATTCACTGAAAATATTAATAGCATATTTGATATGATAAGGAAAATACTAAAAACAGTTTAGCTAACCAGCCTGTTATTACATCCTTTACAACATTGTGCTAGAAGTTTGTTTACATTTAGTCAAAGTCGTCATTTAACTGATTTAATATTTTTCGTGCTGATTTAATGAAACAACTTACTGTTTTTAATAAAAAGACAAGAATAGGATTTTTTTCATATTCTGATAACATGTTTTATTTCATATATACCACCAGCCTGTTTTACCTCCCAAATTATCTTGCTGCAAAAATCAAGGTCCTGGATAGTAGTGAAAATCCAATAAATTAAATTCATTTTTTTTATCTCAATCTTAACATATTGTATTGGAAGAGACCAAATATCAGGTGTGGGATCAGACTAATTGTCATAATGTGTATTTTTGTATCGCCACTTTAGAAAACATATTATTTACAGTCAGGGATTTGATATTTGAAAAGTAAATAGATTACAAAAGAAAGTATGTGTTTAATCATTAACTGTCTTGGCTGTTTATCTCATGATGATCTCATACATGTGATTAAAGCACACACTGTTAAGCCATAAGATTAAAATTACAAAACCACTGACAGGTAAAATGCAAACATTGATATATTCATTACAATGGCACCTGTCAAGGGGAGGGATATATTAGATAGCAAGTAAACGGTCAGTTAGTGAAGCTGATGCGTTGGAAGCAGGAAAATTGGGAATGAGTAAGGACTGAGTGACAAGTGCCAAATTTTGATGTCTAGATGACTGTGTCAGATAATCTCCAAAATAGGAGGTCTTGTGGATTATTCCCAGTCTGCAAGGAATACCTACCAAAAATAATCCAAGAAGAACAACTGGTGAAACAGAGACAGGGTACCCAAGACTTACTGATGTGCTTAAGTGGTAAAGACTAGACTGTCTGGTCTGATCCCACAGAAGATCCACAGAAAGTTCTATTGCTAAAATCTTGGTGCCATAGGACAGCTTCAAATGTCTGGTTAAGGCCATGTTTTAATGTTATGGCCAGTCAGTGTATATCACAAACACATGCATAAACACACTACCAAATAAATAAAAAAATCAGCACAATTAACAGGATTTCTGTTAATAAATAAATAAATAAATGGAATAGATTGAAATGGAATAATAAATAAGAATGGAATATATATACACGCTGCACACACTTTAAGTATAGTTAAGTACAGTTTCTCTATATTATATATTATGTATATTGGTTATTTGACTATTTTGGTTATTGTCGTCTTCTCTTTGCAGGTTGACTAGTGTAGAAAGTTTTGGATAATTGATACTGCATGACTCTTTTCTAGTAGGAGTTCTTAAATCCTGATTTGCCTTTACTAGTTTCAGATACTCCAAGAATTTAACTAAGCACCCTTGTAAGTCGCTCTGGATAAGGGTGTCTGCCAAATGCCGTAAATGTAAATGTAAATGTATTTTGGGTGTGTGTGTGTGTGTGTGTACTTAAGTTAATATATAGGTACTATATCAAAATAAAAATTTAATATATGCACAGAGGCAAAAATATTCTTTAGTAAGAGTGAAACGAATTCAACATTTAAAATTGTAAACTACTAATAAATAATTAGTATTCAAAAATAAAAGTAAAGATTTTATCCAAAAAAAAAAGGCTGATTAGGAGGAAAAATATTCTGCTAGCTCAGACATACAGACTTTTGCTTCCTGGTTTATTAATGTTTATTTACCTTCTAACTGCAACTAGTTTAATAAGTTTAATAATCTTTAGTTTAATAATCTTTAGTGTAATTGAATGGTAAATCTGATTAAGCAGCATAAATTAAACCTAATAACTACTGCAGTTTTACAGTTTGCAATTGTACAAAACTAATGTACAAACATAACTAGCAAGCTATTTAAAGTAGCTAAACTTTAACATGTAACTAGATAATTTTCCAAACTTCCAAACCTTGCTCTTTATTTCTAATCTTATTGATGCGTAAGCATTTTCACCACTTTTTAAATAACAATTTACACCTCAAAGACATGTGTAGAGGTGCTTCCAGTTTGTGTGAAAAGCTTCATCTTTTAACTAAACAATGATGTCAGCCACACTAGCAGTTGCATCAAGATGTGCTTTACACAAAGAAAAAAAAAAGAAGGCTCTGTCACACTTTTTTTTGCCTTTCACACTTAGAGGCTGTGTTTCCTAAATCACCCAAAACCTGGCAGTGTGAACAGTAAATGGGTGGCGTTTCAGACACACACAGCTGGATGCTGAAGCTGGATAAAGTCTAGTCTTTATTTAGACTTGTCCAAAAATCTGCATCTTAATCCAGAGTGCAGGTCAGTAAAGGTGAACCTTTAGCAACATACCAGCACTATAATTGCAAGTTACAGTTGCACAAATGTAGAGTGTGTTTATCTGCATGTGTTTATTACTAATTTGGCAACATCAGTGCATGTACTCAATTTATTTAAAAAAATCACCATCAGGTGCTTTAGAGTGACACAACAGAAAAGTGCTCTATTGCTGGATGGCCATACGTTTGAATCCCAATTCCAAATTTGAAACTGGCAGCCACACACGCAACAGACAAATCGCAAGGGACAGGGACACTGACCAATTATTATCATCTGTGGGTTCACTTATATGAATGAGGGAAGTGCGTTATGTCAACCTATGCTTTGAAACACATGAAGAAAAGATTTCAAAGGATTAGTCTTCACTGTTCCTGGTCGCCTATAATAGGGGAGAACTGGCTGGTGGGTGTGATTTGGAAAATAATCAAATCGAATGAGAGAAAAAAGGGTTATTGACTACAGTATGCGCATAAACATGCATATGGTATAGGACCTGTGCTGGATCCAAGAACACATGCGCTTTTGTCCAAAAGCTTTTTTTGTCTGTTTCTGGATCATAATAAAGTACAGAGGGGACAAAAGTAAAGATCTGTAACCATAAAAAAAACCATAAAACCCCAAAATATTATCAATAATGAGTGAAAAATTCATCTTAGATCCTTCTCCTTGGATTGAACTGAGTGATTGAGCGATGTTTTCCAATTACCAAGTTTGTCGATTTATTTTGCACATGTGAACATAACATTTGGTGAGAACGATTGGTTATGTGGTTAAGGTGGGACTGAAGCAGCACTAAGGAGGCATGCATTTACTAAATCTGAAAGATCTGAAACAGTTGTGCACCTGAATAACCGAGCCTAGAGCTAACTCCATCAATATGCTGCTAAATCAGGTTTGACACACAAAGACCCATTCTTAAGATCCACGTTTTTAACACCATCATTTTGAATATTATCCAGTAACTGGCTTTGACCCTGCAACCACAAAACCATTCAAAACCACTTCAATAGTGGAAAAAGAGGCCGCTGATTAAAATGGATGGAAAAGGGACAGATGGCTTCTTGAGTGTTGATGGAGACATGGAGACTGGCTACACAAGAGACATACATTAAGATGGAAAACTTTTCTTTCCCATCTATCTTTGAAAGGAATGAAGCAGCAGACTTTACCATATGGTAGACCACAAGTTATTATTTTTTTTACAAAATGAACAGGAAAATAAAAGAGATTTCTGTTTATGGCAAACTTATAGGGGACATACTGTGCTGTAGTGAAGGTACAACTATAACTGAATTTCTATGGACTATAACAAACACTGTAAGTTCTCCTCACCATTTGTAAGAATTTGTATTATGAAAATGTTCATTGATTAAATGAATTATTTGATTTAATATTCAAAATTTTACTATTTACATTTAAGCAGGTTTGTGATATTGAGAAGATATTTTAAGAAGACAGTGACAGATTCGATCTATCGTTGATTATCAGGTTTAATACAAACATGTAGGGGACTAAAATTCACTCATTCTAAGACTCTACTTTTACTCAAGTTGTTGCTGGTAATATATGTTCTGAAATCGTTGGTTTTAGAATTTTGGACCCTATCGTATGAATATAATTTCTTGCATGGTTCCCAAACTAGTCCAATGTTGGGTAAATCTGTCTATTCAGCCAACTTTGTGCAATTTCTATCTGTTGGGCACACTGCAGTTGACTATTGTTCATGCGCTCACTGTTAGTAACTTTATTTCTTGCACTAATTCTGGTTAATTTTGAGACCAAATGTGTAAATTTCCATAGCCATAGCCATACTACTAAATCTAGTGGAAAGGCTTCTTATGGGACTAGAGGTTATTATAACAGCAAAGGGAAATTGTGTTGGTCATATAGTATGTGTGTAAACATGTGGATATAGACTCACTGTGTTGCTGCATGTTCTGTAACGGATGTTTCTGCCTTCACAATTCCTGCAGAGTAAAGAAAAAAAATTACAGACATACCCAGTGTTAATCTTTTGATTGTTGTGTGTGTCGGTGCTTGTAAATTTTGTCATAATGAATCTGATACTGAAACCAAATTAACACTAGGTTCACTACTTGTCAATATTCTGAATTGACCAAGGCATCATTTTGCCCCTCCTAGATTTAAAGAATCCTCTACCACTTAGAGTAGAATCACAAATACCTTTTTAAATACCTACTTCGCATCTACACAATGACCCCGTAAATTATTTCTGCAATACAAATGTGCAATTTCTGCAATACACATTTTAAAACAGAGCTTTATGCAAATTACAATAAATGACCTAAGCTTATCCAGATATGTTAGGAGAAAACTGTTCCTCTGACTCAGTTTTTGTTTTACCTAAACAAAACACAAGCATTAAATTGCATCTCCTTATTCACGTTTGCAAGTGTTTGTCATCTTCAGCTAGACAGCTATGCCTTCATTAGACAGGCAAAGGGTGTGCTAGCTCTGTGCTGCCAAGGTTCCTTTTTAAGTTTTCACATTCTTTCATAATGTGAAAGAAAATGCTGGGCAGATATGCCAAATTCTTCTCATCAACACCCAAACCATGCAACTCGAAGGTGCCCTTGACATAGTCAGTAATGTTAAAACAGGAAAGTAAACAAGGTGGTGAAAGTCTAACAAAATGCAAAGTGTCAGATATGATCAGCATAAAGATGAGTTTTAAAGTCAGAGTATATTCTTTCATCAATCCTGAAAAAAAAAAATCCTTTTTTTATATATATACTACATTGCTTAAGACATATTATTGCAAGTTATATTCATTATGTGTGATCATCCCTATAGATTTCTGTCAGTGAGAACAAACTGTTTGGGATTTAAATTATAACTGAATTCTTGTTTGACAAATCTCAAATCTTAAACCCAACTGCATGCTGATTATAGTATCAAATGCTGGAACCCACAGTATTTTAGAGAAAGAAAATTCTACTCATCAAAATGTTTACGTTTAATGCATGAGGAAGCAGGTGGGCAATTAGGAAATTGACAAGACAAAGAGCGACAGAGTCCACCCAACTGCTTTTAGCAAAACTTAAATACAAGACTTAGTGATAATAAACAAAATACTTTTTAACAGTTTTTAGAGACAGCATCAGTTTGTCCAGCATGAATCTGCATGGCAGATGTGTACAAAGTTATCAGCACTAGGCAGTATACAACACTGAATAAGATGAACTTACGTATACTTATTGAATAACTGGACACTACAATATCAGTGAGGTCACTAATGATTAAGCAGCCACTGTGTCAAGGCTGGTATGGTTGTGGAAAAAAAGAACAATGTGCGACAGCTGCAGCTCATATGAAACACAAAAATACAATTTTGCACATAGGAAATATTCTGTTATAATGCACACATTCTAATCTGACAATTGTGGGAACATTTTTTATTCTGAGGCACATCCAGGCCAATTGGTTTCCTCTACAGCAAGTAGAGGTGTACAAATGATGCATGTCTATCAACTGAACTGTAAAAGATTGAGTGCTAACGGCTTTGACCTGAGGTTTCGGACCAGTGGAAAAAGGCTCAAATGTTCTTCCATAAAACAGAGAAGTACTGTGAATGCCAGTATTGTGCATGTTAATATATTACCTCAGCAAAAATAAACAAGTATAAGTTTAAATAAATAAATATAAAAAACCCTCTTCATAATGGGTGCAGCACTCATCATCATTGTGCCCTAATCATTGATACTGATATCAGGTGATGCACTCATTCATCCATCCCCAGTAACCACTTTTTAAGGGCTGTGGTGGATCACAGGAACATTGTGTGCAGAGCAGGGATACACCGTGGTTGGGGTGCCAGTGCATAGTAGGGTATCACAAACACACACACACACACACACACACACACGCACACACACACAGCACAGAATTTAAAGCATCAAATTCTTTGGATGGAGGAAATCCTCACAGATCCACAGATATCATACATAATTCAACATAGACAATAACCCAATGTTGTGTTATTGTTTGTGACTGGTATTGTGGAAAGTAGTATGGACGAAAATGAATAACTGCTAGAAAAGTCACTTTTTAAAATTTTTAATTTTTTAAAAAAATTACCAGTGCAGCCTTATGCATCTAAATGAATTAGATCCTTCTCAGTTATAAATACATTAATTAATTAATAACATATACTACTATTAATACCACTACTACTAGTACTTCTTATAATAATAATAATAATAATAATAATAATAATAATGTAATAATTGATGTAATATTTTTTGAAGTAATATCTTTGTTGTATACAAAGAACACCTCAGGACGTACAGTTACCTCGAAAATATTTAAATTCAAGGTGATAACAGTAACTCCACTTTGCGTTAGGCCACTCCACACTACCCTGCCAAGGATTCATTTCATTAATGCTGCCACAATGTCCAGAAATGTCGTTGTTTTAGTTAATAATACACTGTATTAATAATACACTTAGACTTTTGACCTATGATTAATATAAAAGAAGGAATTGTTCATTACTAGTGTGCTTTATTTAATCCCTACAGTCAGTACTACAGTGAGAAACCACTTTTTTTTTCAATAAAGAAATCGTACATAGTTACCATAATTTAGCAAGGGAGCTATCTTAAGAATGGAGCTTCTTTTATTATTTCTGGAGATTCAGCAAGTTTTAATGAGTTTTCCCTATGACACATGGTAAATTATGCACATAATGAATGCGGTTCTGACAGTGCTGGGTTCTCTATTATCAAATGAGCACTTGAATGCATAATTAACAATGTCTTTTCATAGCCTGGAGAGAATATTAGCAGAAGTTGGAATGAAAGGCAGTGAAAAAGAAGCATCAAGAATGAGAGAAATTTTGGAAATGGCCAACTGCTTTTCCTTTACCCATGCCAACCAAAACTGAGAAGGCTTTGACTGTCAGCTGTCATTTAAGCTGTACATTTCTTTTCACATAAATTACCTGATGACAAAAACACTGAACTGTGGAAAATTAAGGATAGGTAAAAAATATCTTTAATATAGAAAATGTTGCCAGAAATAACTGTATGGTAACAGTGTCTGGGACCATGGCATGGTTGTTGCTGCCAGAAAGGCTGTTTTTTTTGCATTTCAGAAACTGGATAATAGTCTTTAGTGAGTGTTGAGTCATGGTTCTCATAATTGTAGATGAGAGAGGTCAGAGTAGAATGACCAGACTGGTTCAGGATTGCCATGATTACGCAAATAATTTCTCTTTACAAACATGGTCAACAGAAAAGCATCTCAAATGCCCAGCACTTTTGAGGTAAATGAGCTACAACAGTAGAGTGATTATATAATGTTCCACTCCTGTCAATCAGGAACATAAAAGTAAGGCTACAGTGAGCACAGGATCACCCAAACTGGACAGATGAAGACCTCATATTGGACTATTTGAGGCGGATGGCTTTTGTTGACTGTAGATAATACATACAAAAATGGGAGATGTTTTACATTTCACAGAACTTACACACCACTGTCTATATTTTACTGTACATGAAGGAATTCATATTCATCCTTGCACATGAAGGAAAAATGCTGTGATGTTGCTTAATGTTGTTGATACAATGCCATGGAGAATGTACACCATAATTGAAGATAACAGTGTCCTACAATATTAGTAGTGTGATATTTAGTCAGACAGTGTTTTATAATATAGTTAAGTTTGGTTGCAGTCTTTTGGGAGAGTTCATTTTTGTTTTTTTTTGGTTTTTGTTTTATAATTAACTTTCAGTTGGCAAACTATGTCACACCTTTACTATTAAGTGACTGACAAACCTCGGGTACAAAGCCAGCCTTATAAGTAATAACAACATTATGTCAACCATACCAAGATTTTTCACAATGTGTTGGGGTTGTGTGTGTGTGTGTGTGTGTGTGTGTGTGTGTGTGTGTGTGTGTGTGTGTCATTGTACAAACACACAATAAGTACAGTGGCATTTGTAAATAAATGTAGTTGTGAAGCCCTACATTTGTTTATATTCTATTATCTTTATACAACAATTTTTATTTTTATCATTTAGTATACAGTTGGATTTGTTGCAAATGAAATATGGAAAATGTTCTTACATTTACATTGTAGCCTCAATCTACATTAATCTAGATCATTTCTAACAAAATAATGTAAACAACCTTTATTTATATGGCACACTGTCATGATATTTAAAAAATGACAATTAAAAGAATTAAAACTTTAAACGAAACCTTGTGGTGTACAAAAGAATATAAAGAAATATATAAACTGATGGATAAAGTATTTGGTAGATCTCTAAATGTCCAAAAATCTGGGAGTAGCAAAAGTGATTGCCAGGCAAAATCATCAGGCATGACTCATAGAAGAAATGATGTGGACCAACAGGGAAATCTATAATATATATGGTGTAGCTATTGTCATTAATCATATTCAAACTTGCTACAAAAAATAGTAATATAGACAGTTCTGAATTTGTAGAAGTGGACAAGTGTGTTTGTGTGTTGGAAAATGACTAACCCTCCATTGAGACATCTCCGTAAAGAGTAAGAGGCTCCTCCACCACAGGTGCGAGAGCAATCACTCCATGTTCCCCAAGCATCCCATCCAGTGTCCCTCTCCTCATCAGAGCGTGTGGTCCTTGATGTCTGAAACACACACACACGGTTTCATTCCAAAACCCATCCAAAGACATTCCCAACCATGATTATACAATAAAACCCATTAATCCTATATGCCTTCCTTCATATCAGTGAAGATCATTAACAAGAACAAACAGATAAAGAATTTAAAAAGGACGAAAAAAATAAGACACAAAGACATTTTACTGAACCAAAACTAGACCAAGCTCAATTTCATGAAGTCCAAATGCCTCTAACTGAAGGAAACTACATACGAGTTTGCAACAAGACCTCGCGGTATGCAGAGTTTATGAACTCCATGAGCTTTGTATCTAAAGAAAAGATCTCAAGCACTCGAGACACACACATGGATTTCCTGTACTGAGTGCACAAAGGAAACTGGACTGTAGGGGTGTTGTGAGGTCAGAAAGAAGCCTCACAGACACATTTCACACAGTAGGAAAGAAAGAGAGAGAGAAAAACCAATAGTATGCATATTTTAAATGCCATACCTTTTTTGTGCCCCTCTACCTCACAAGTCTGGAAGGCAGCCTTTACTGAAATTTAGCAAAATATGGAACTGGCAGAAAACTAAATGTAGAACTCCAAGCCCAGATCACAGTCATACAACATCTGCTATGTGTAGTGTAAAGGGTGGCAGTTATTAGGAAAATCTGTATTTAAGTGTCTCAGATCTAAATTGCGTTCTTTTAACAACTGAGAAAATACAGGAAAAAATGGTCTGGCTTTCTGCTCAGTGTACCATTTTTATTTTTCTAGTTGTGACTGAGGTTTTTAACAGCATCCTGCACATCTGTCAGGCTGACCACTATACTATACTGGCAGTGATCCATAATGAAACAGTAACTGATACCCTGCAGATAGTGTGCCATTGGCTTGTTATACACCAGTTCTCTAGATTACCCATCCTACGATCAGCCACATTAATTCAGAACTGATTCAGTTAATTGTCTTTGAGATCCTTGACCATCTTTCTTTTCTGGGCTGCTGTGATGTTACCAGTGTGGTCCTTGCTGCGTCGCACATAGCTGTTTAGATCTGCTGTTGCAGCCTCAAAAAAAAATTGTGGTGCAGACAAGTGCCTCAGGGTAGGCTGTTGCATCATGTGTTTTGTTTACATCTCCTTACATGCTTCCTGGGCTACTTTCCAGGTACCAATGGCAGCTGGTACAGCCTATTTTTACTAACTAAACCTGTCTGAATTTACCAGCCCAGTGATTTGCGTCACCCTGCTGCAATGAGTCCTGAAGCTGATGCCACATGTATGATCTCTTGCATCTCTTGCTTAAGACCTAGTTTGCTTAAGACCTTATTTGCTTAAGACCTAGTAGCAGGTCTGCCACTAGACAGATAAACAGACAGACAGATCACTTTATTAATCCCCATAAATTTGTTAAACTCATACTGACACTGATGATACAACTTGAATGAAGCACCAATGTGTCATATACTTTACAAAGCAGCATATGAGATCTTTTATTTGGGATCTATGTACCATGACATATCACCCTGAACCACTGAACAGTTATACAGCAAAAACTAATAATAATAATAATAATAATAATAATAATAATAATAATAATAATAATAATATGATTTGTAAAAAGATAAAACTTATTAGTTTGTTGTCAGATGGAAGGATGGACGGACAGACAGACAGACAGATAGATAGATAGATAGACAGATAACTTGATTTATTCCATAAAGGAAAGTTGACATTGACTCTTGTGAAGCACTCATTTACTATGGTTATCACTGTACTTTTGTCAGTTGCTCTGAATAAGAATGTCTGCCAAATGCAATGAATGTAAATGAAATGTAGTTCAAATTTTTGTCCATATAACTGAACAGGGCAGTGTCTTTAAAAAAGATGCTGTGACTTCTGAAAGAAAAAAGAAAACATTCCGATATTGTGCAAGGAACATGAGACATGCCTCTGTTTTGGCAAATCTTTGCCAAATGCATGAAACTTCCGTAAGCATATATTTTATCTAAATACTTATTTAAATATTTTGGCTTTTTGTATTGCTCTGGTTCTCCTCTGGCTCTGTCTTGGCCACACCTATGTCAGCTGCATGTTGTAAGTCTCACCCAATCAAAGCATAAACAGCTCATGGCTCTATCTGTAATGACAGCATATGCCTGTTTCTTGACCCCAATCCCAAATCTTCCTTAACATGTGTTTTAATATGATAATTGTGACCAGTTCTGAAGGAGATCGTCTCCTAATTGAAAACAAGCTAGGCTTTCCTAAATCCAAATACCATATGGTGGTATTCCAGTTTACTCAATTGTTCCTCAGATGTCTCAAAGGCTTTGTTTCATTAGCCAAAGCATGCAGCGTAGCTAAGGAATAAAAAAAGAGGGATCTTGTACACTCCTGTATACTCAAGAGGGAGGTGAGTGTTTTCCTGTAATGTCGTTCTCCAAACACCACCCTATTGGGTTTTAAAAGCCGAAAATGATCCATGCGTTCTTGCAACCTATTGTTCCTGGACAGTCCTTTTACAGAAAGTGAACTCCAGATCTATCCTCTGAGTACAAAACACTAATTTTTCCACTGACATTATTTATAATTCACATAATTCACCTTTCAACAAGTTCTGACACCCCCGCCTAAGAGCTAATGCCCCCGAATCCACAGCCTTGAACATGAGCTGGACTTTCCCTGGGTTTATTATCCACAATAAGTCCCATACATTGTTATTCCATTTATTCATGAAGACATTTCCTTAAAAATGTCCTGAAGGCTCAGAGAAACTCTCTTACTTCATCATGAGCAGTATATCTTATTTTAAAAAATATATAAAGAAGAGATCTTGAAACATCCTGAACACACATGGGGCAGGTAAGTATGTGCTGGAAGTAAAAACTGACCAGCTGGAGGAAATTTGGCTCTGTAGAACGGCATGAGATCATCATACAATCCTACATTTCCATAGAGGAATAAGGATAAAAAAGATTATGGAAAGAAAGAGAATCAGGGAAAGGACAACACAACATTAAATCCTGCTCTCTGTATTGGGACTGTGCATAAAAAAAATCACATCTTTTATTAAGTTTGGTGTGTGCTAGATGCACTTTCACATCATTTACTTATGACAATTTTATCCAAAGCAATGAATAAGGCAGAGTCACAATGCATGGGTTAAAGGTTTTGTGCAAGGGCCCAACTCTAGTTTTTTTCGGATTTTTCTGGTGTTACCACTAAGTGGCTAATGCCCCTTAAACCATGGCCTTGAACATAAGCATAGCCTTTTCACTGTGTTACTTACCAAATCCAAATCCCATATGTTGTTATTCCATTTACTCATGTAGACAACTCTCTGAAAATGTCTAAACTTTCATTCACTTCTGTGAGCCAAGGCATACAGTGTTTGAAGGATTTCACTGCAAATTACATAAGACAAACACAGCACAGATATTTCGAATATAGCTGTTAAAGCTGATCATTGCATCTAGATAACTGAAAATAAATTACTGGATTATTAGGTATTAGGTAGATGAACATACAATATCTCTAACCGTAAGCTCAATCGATTGGGCTATAACCAATAAGCTGTTTTTATTTTACACAACAATTCAATACCACTAAGGGCATTGCATAAGTTTTGTAGCTCCTGTGTCATTTGTCCTTTTTGAATGTTTTAGCATGTTCTAAAATATTACAGCTATACTTACATGCACCCAATTTTATTTGTCATCACTGTCAAGGTAAATGCACCCTAGCAGCATCTAATTTCATCAGTTTATTAATTATGTTTAATATATTACAATATATCTGATTATCACGACTGAGCGATCAAGATATATTCTGGAATAGTATGTGAACAATACACAGAGTTTCTGACCTCTACTGAAACAGCTGCACTGAATTCATAGGCTTCAATATAGTGTGTGCTATCCAGTGTTAAACATGTTGGCCGTGTGTGTCTTCATTCCCGAAGTTGGACAGCCATGCTGGAAATTCATGAGCTTGTTCTACAGCAGCTCAGATTAAAGAGTTTATCAGCAGCTGCCAATGAAAACATACTGTTCCACAAGACATGGGTTCAAACCATTGAACGAATTCTCTGCTGGCAAACTCGCCTAACAACCGTCAGTTTATATTTATTTATTTATTTATTTATTTGAGGTGGAAACATATCTGCTTGGACTTCCTGCCATTGGACTCAGTAATGAGTGCCTAAATCTAAAATGCACAGTATTTCGGTGAGCAAACTTCATTATTGCAAATAAAGCCAAAATACTCACCTCAGTAACTACAGACAGCAGTGTTCCTCTACACCCTTTAAGCTCAAGCTGGTTATGTTCAAACTGTGTGCTGGAAGCTGACAGCTACTGTCATAGGGCCATTTATGTTTATCTTTAATAATTTACAGATCTTTTTCATTGTGCACTATTCTGCCAACTCATGTGCTGTTGCCCCCAATATTAAGCCAATGCAGTAGAGGATTTGATCCCATTGTTTATGGACTCACACGGATCATTTAAATTTTTTTAAATAAGGTTTTGCATGGTAGCGACTGTTTATTTTTAGATCAAAATCCCAACCCCTCCAAATTTGGGGAAAATTAATAGTAGACACTTAAGCGGTGTTGTTTTTAGATCACTGATTGCAGTTTAGCTAGGGGCAGTTCTCAGTAGTGGTCAATTAGTCACTGTACAATGACATCTACAAGATTTTAGTGTGAGGGTGACTGAATTTATAGATTGTCTATAACACTAGAACAGCCAAAATGCCAGAAAAAAATACAAAAAAAAACACTATATGATGTCTCTGTCTAGTCATCCAGTGTATACACTTCCTTGTAGTAAGGGAAGGCTCACTGCAAATTAGTACTTAGTTATACTGACTGATCATCTTTATCCTGTGATTAAACATTTCTTGTATCTTGGCGGGCTTCCAGAATGACTCCACCTCTGTCCACAGGGCTATACAATAGATGAGAAATAAAATGGTATAAATCTAATATGATGACTTTTACAGTTATTACGCTAACTAAGGGAATATCTTTTGCAAGAATCCTGTTCATCCCTTCAGTATGGTTTAACAAACTTGCAGCATTGAGTCTAATGCACACTGGGTCTGATTCTGATGACTAACAGTGGCTTAACTATATAGTAAAATACTTTTTCCTTTATTCTGTCACTTTTCTCTATGTGATGTGGGGTGTAAAAACAGCTACACAGAGCTATATAATATATAATACAGATAAAAATGAAATATTGTATGAAAAGTATGAAAATAAAATATGTATGAATAAGTATGAAAAGAATATTCAAGATTAATGAATTTTAAACCAATAAGTTTCTCTACCCAAGAAAATTACAGTAAAATGAGACAAGTCAGTCATGGAAGCAGAACTGACCAGCATCAAAGAGGAAAATGAGATGATCTTTCTTTTAAACATTTTTAGTTTATCCCCATTTATTTTCAGTGGTTTCTAAAGAGTTTTCAGACCTTCGTTAAGGCTGTTTGTGCTTGAAAAAAATGTGTTGGATAATTGCATTTGGCATTGCATTGCATTATACAAATGCAATTTTCTTTTTTGAAAAACAGGATCTCTCTGTGTGTATTTTCACATGCTTGTGTAAATGTCTTGGGCTATATAAAACTAGAGTGCTTGAACACCATGCTTGCACAGCTGAGAAAGTTTTCTGCATGAAATCTTTCTCAGTAAATTGTATGTAATTCATGAGCCTTGACTTTAATCTCCAGGGCTCTCTATAGGCATCCTAGAGGTAAATGTAATGCAATGCTTGTGTATGATATGTAATTTAAATGACACTAAAAATAAAATATGTTTACCTAGTGTTGTTAAAATGCTTTTAAAGTATTTTATGAAGTTTTAGACTTTACATATGGAGAAAATTTAATGTTCTCTAGCCACGTTCAGTAGAATTTACATTTTCAAATATGAATATGTCTCATTAGCTGAATAGCCTCAGTTCAAAAACCTTTACCTTTTGGGAATGACCGAGTGTGTGTGAATATTTCAATTATATACGAACACCACTGGATTAGAAATAGCCTGTAAAGCCCAAATTATAAAGTATTAAACTCAATCCTCATTAATCTCGCATTTATGAAATGAGAATTTCAGACTTGAGGCGCACTCTTCTTATATTTGATCACCATAAATATTCTGATTCTCTCCCAGATTTACCAGAGCATGAAAAAAATACGTTCTGGGGCAGTAGTCTTTTTATAATTATTTCAACAAGACGCCCAACAACGCAATGTGACTTCCAAAATTTGTAAATGCTAATAAAACAGGAGCCGTCTGGCACCTTTACTCCTACTGAACATTTTCTTTAAAGGTGTGAGCCACACAAACCGACTGCTTGTGTGGTACAACACAGTGAACAGAACCAGAAATGCATGACAGAGAGAGAGAGAGAGAGACAAATATATGGCCCACAAAAACCCACAACCCTCAGGAGTACCCATTAAACAACACTCAGGAAAATACAAAAAGATCTGACAAAAAAAGAAGGATGGAGTGAGAAAAAGTATGTGAGATATTTTCTCATAAAAAATAAATAAATGACAGGCCACATTTTTGAACAATTGAAAAAATCTTAATATAATCTGTATATAAACTGCAGTTAATGAGACCAGTGATATATGTTGAAGCCTTTCAGTCAAACTACAATGTTAAAATGTTCTTATTACACATAATATTTACACAAACTCAGAAGCTCTTACAGGACACAAACCTTTTTTTCAAAACTTAATGGACTTTCATGAATACCACATTTCTAGAAGTAAATGCTTCAGCAAAAAATGTACAAATAAATTAGTTCTTTAGCCGGTTTGATAAAAAAGGATTAATTCTCTTATAGAGACAGAATAGAGGAAGAAAGCAACAATGTAACCATTTTCCCCTAAATTGTTACCCATTCGCATTTCTTGCAATTTGGCAATAAAATATCTAATTGCAAGAAAACACTTCATAAATTTCTGCTATGGTTTGGAAATATTGTAACTAAATACAAACAAACAGATTTACAGAGGGACACAGGGGAGAGTAAGGGGGGGGGGGTGGTCTGGGGGGTCTAAAGAAAAGAACATATTGTTTTATATATAAAATATAAGTTATACACTTTATATTAAAGCAGTAAAACACAAGGGAGTGTGTTATCTTGAAATAACAGCACAGCTGTGATAAGGCTGAATATTATGAACATTATACATCAAGATATAATTTACTGTATACACCAATCAGCCATAACATTAACAGCACCTGCCAAAACAGATCTGACCTGTTGAGCCATGGACTCTACAAGATGTCTGAGGGTGTACTTTGGCACTAAAACTTTAGCAACAGATCCTTCTGTGGGTTAAAAGCAGACTCATATCAGTGAGCCACGTTTGGTAGGCACTAACTACTGCATACCGGAACATCCCACAAGACCTGCTGTTTTAGAGATCCTCTGGCAAGTGTTTCCCAAAACCATAGTTGTAACTACAGAGGTAACCACTTTGGTAACTTGCTGAGTCCAAACCATCATTAAGCGACACAGGTGTTTCCCAAAAGCACAGTTCCACCGAACCTTCGCAAACACTGTTGTTACGCTGTGAAGTTGGACCATAGACCTGTGGTTAGAAGCTTGGTTTCTGGGTATTATGGCATCGATGACGCAGTGTAAGGAAGCATGTCAGTAAGCATGTCAGTAAGCTTGAAATTAACATCAATCTTCTATATTTCTGTGTTTCTAAGCATGGTTGCATTCATCAAATAATATTGCTATAACACGTGTGCAAACTGTGCAACATACGCCAAATTATGCTCTCTCAGCGTTATTTCACCTTCAAGGACTTTAATGAGTCAGCACTTAATTACTGAGTGCGTTCACTGTAATTATGGGGAAAAAAACTAAAAGATAACGTCAGCCACCAGGTTTACATGTTTGTAAAACTCCATCTTATTCAGGAACACATCACAACCACACATTTATTCCAGTGTGCCACTGAGGCACATTGCTCAAGTGTGTCAATCCATCTTATTAACCATGTGTTCATGTATCGATTCATTTTCTTCCTTATTATTTTCTGCATATGATATATTTTCCTGTGCCTATAAATGCATTGGCCTAACCCTAACCCTAACCCTTGCTAATAGATATTGTATTTTAAAATACTTTGTAAAAGCACCCTTTCACCTGGGGTGTGCTTCCTGTATAATGACAGAGACTAGCATTGAACTAACATGGTACAAGGCGACTGTTTCCCAAAACTGTGGTACTGTTGTATGACAGTAGTAAGAATCATGTAGGTTAGGAAAACTGCAGTCTGAACTACAATGTTTCCAGATATGTTTGGTCGGATTATCAGACTTGTTCTTGCCAAACATTTAGTATTGTCTACTAAAGAAGTTCTACCCTGGTCTCATCAGACAATACAACAACACATTTTGATTTATTTGGGCATGGAGGGTTTTTGTTTTTGTGCCAAGACAGAATACAAGAGACTATTGTCACCTGAACATTTGTGGTTGCTATTATCACATTAAAGTTGGACAAGGACCTGACATCATTTATCTTTTCACTTTCAACACTGTAACAGATTTGCAAACTTTTTATATTTGTTGTACATTTTCCCATAAAAACACATAACAGCATTACGTACAGAAAAGGACAACAGTAGCCAGTTATAACCCTGACACCCACAGAGTCACAAACACGTTCAGTGACTATCCCAGGTGTGTGTGTCTCCAGTGAGAGTTGACCTTCCCTCAGTCTCCCACATACCACCAGCGGAAGTCCCTCATCAATCACATTTTCCCCAGAACCAGATGTGTATATGTGTGTGTGTGTGTGTGTGTGTGTGTGTGTGATTATGCATGTGGGTGGTAGAAAGATCAACAGGTCCATGAGAGTCTTGTCAAAATGTGGACCTAAAGCTTCAGGGAATGAGCTAAAAACACTCTAACATCTGGACTAGCTGGAAGAAATGAGAAAAGAGGAGAGGAGAGGAGAGGAGAGGAAAGAATGGTGAAAAGATGAGAAGAAAAGAGGCATGAAAAGAAATGAGAAGAAAGTAGAGACAACGAAACAAGAGAGAAACTAACCAACTGGGTCTCACTTGTTTTAAGGAGTCACTATATGTCTTATACTGGCACATTTCACTGTGTGTATCACTCTACTCATCTGTACTCTTCACATAAAATTGCACATTCTAGCTGGAAGCAGTTACTAGCCTGCACTCGTAATGTTAGCAAGATCATCAACAGATGACAAACAAGACAGAAACATAACTTCTGATTTAACATATAAAAGCTAACTAAAGGTATGGCAATTTTACCAGAGGGACTTTTAACATTAATGTACAAATCAATGTGTGCTAGCTGTCACACTAGCCGTATTATAATGTGATTATAGCAACAGTCATGTTGTGGCTGAAATACTACTTACTCAATATTAGATTATTGTTTAAAGAACTGCTGTACAAAAAACAATATTGCACAAACAAGAGTGTGGTTATAATAAATATGATCATTGCCAGAATTCGCCATAGGCATGAGCCAGCAGGACGAGTGGTATAGATAACTACTGTTTAAATAGGTAATTAATAAACTAAAGTAACATTTAATGCTATTATTAGTTCTAGCAGTTCTAGCAGTAGTATTGCACTTGAACACACAAAGTATTTGATTTAAGATATACAGTTGTAGGACCCTGGTGTATGACTCTGTGGACAGGTGGAATTTTAGTTCCAGGTTCGGATTCATTTGATAACACACTTTCAGTTCACTTTTAAGGAACTCAGCCAAAAAGAAAACTAACTTAAAAGGCACCTTGGACAAGCACAGAGCTTTGTTCAATTCACATTCAAATTCCTGTTCACACATTTATGCTTGAACACCCTCTACCCCAGCTGCTACAATGTAGGTGGTTTTTCATAAACAACATTTCTACAGTTCTTGCCCCACTTTCTCCTTGTGTTTCTCCATCTTACAAGGTCTCATCTGACTATAAATACCTAAAAATTGTTATGATTCGGCACTGGCATGGACGAGGGACTGGCATGGAAAAGCCACCTGTGAGAGTATGGGAGTTGCTTGGGAGCACAAATTAAAGCAAATGATAAAATAATAAATAATAATAAAAAGAGAGCGCTCCGCCCAAACACAGGCAGATGGAGTCGGTCACATGGCCATTGAATGAGTACGTTGATTCGCCCCAGCAAGGGGATAATCACCATCGAGCCTGGAGGCCGGTGCAGAAGAGAATCAGGAAGAGAAGGGTGGTCCTTCCCGGTCTGGGAGAGGAGCAGCCAGAGTTAAATAGATAGGGCCCAAAGACCAGAGGAAATGGCGTGGTGACTTCTCCAACGCGGAGAAAAGATAAAAATGATTACCTTTGCTTATTAGTTCCTGTTCTTATTCAAGTTCTCACATGTGTGATCAGCACCTGCTTTCTGAATAAAAACTGTGATTCCTCTGTTTATCTGTTTGAAAACCTGCCATGAAATTTGACCGCAATTTAAAGACACGTCCGATTGATTTTGATGCAGTCTGAGTAAAAAAAAATGTACCATTTCCAAGTACTTGAATTGTAATCAGCAACCTGCTGCTTCTTTTCATACTCATTTTCAGCAACCCTCCCTTGTAACATCAGCCAAAAAAAGTGATTTCTCTAAGAATGTGCGACAAACAAAAGCAAACTCAATTAATGCAGCAGCTTATGGATCAAGGCTGGAGTCTGGTCAGGTCATACTAGGTTCACATTTGTCTGAGTACAATTATCCCACTGTCCTCAGCGGCCACGCCAAGCAGCCAAATTAAAGCCAAATGTTTTAAAGTGTCATAACTCACATAGCACTTCATCACTTAGTGTAAACGTTATGGCCTATCCAGTCCAAATGTTGATAAAGTAGCCAAAGTGACGACAACTGTCACAAGCGAACAGCATTCAAAAAGTAACATTTTCTATACACCAATAATGTACATTTTATGCAAATAATAGGACTTATTTTTGTTTTAACTTTCTTACAAATGCTTTTATTAAAAACTAATAAAAATTACCCCCCAAGGCAATATTTTTCAATTCATGCAAACAACTTGTCATGTTTCAAAACATTATACATTATTTTTTAACAATTTGTCACTTTTTTGTCATACATTTTTAATTGCTTCCATTCACCAAGAACTCATTGTGATTACCCACATTGTGTTTTTCTGGAATTTAAATAAAAAGTTACATACATATAAATTCCCCCTCCATTCCCTAGTATAGAAAAAGCCAACTGACTTTCAAAATAAGGTGGTTATTAACTTGCACAAATCAGGTCATGGGTTTTAAAAATTAAACGTTTCACATAAATAAAACAGTTATATTTGCCAGTTGGGTTTTGTGGTTGTTGTTATTAGATGCCATTTTTGTAACGCTTTTGAAATTTTTACAACAATAAAGCCCTTCCTGGGATGATCTCACAAAAAAGAAATGCTGAATTTCAGCATGCATTAGAAGGCAATCGAAGGCTTTGCACTGTGGTTAGATTGTGTTGTGGTCAATCTCTGTAAATACAATCAGAATGTTTGGTAAAACAAATGGAGATGTACCTGAATGCAGCACTGTTAAATGCCATTTTTGTCTGCAGTAAAAGAAGACAAGTATCTTTAAGTTGTGTCAACCTCTTCAAGTTGTATGAACTGCCAACAATTTGATATTTGACAACAGTGCTACTTTTAAACTGTCACAATCTGAATAAATTTGATTTAGCAGCCTAAGAATGATGTGTAACGACTTTTGTTTAGGATCTGGTGTAGGTCTACTGTTAATTAAAAAATAATGATATAGAGGACTATGAATAATTTTTACCCCCATATCAATAACAATAATGTCATACAATAACTGTTGTAATAAACAATAATAGTCTTGTTATTATTGGTATAATTTATGTTGTCCCATTGCATATTGAAAACAAATTTGCTGTTGCTTAATTCATCTTTAACCCAGGTTAAGTGATGCTGTATGTAATGAACTATGCACACTCAGTAATAATACAGCTTATCTTAAGTCAGAAAATACTTTTAATAATAGGGTATATTTTCCTTTGTAGACTGCAGGTGAGTCTTAGCATCATACTTGGGACATAAATATGTGGTAGAAATGTGGATTTGTGTTGTGCTTAAATCTGAAGCAGCCTTTGGGAAAAGATTTTCTCCTCAATTTAACACCAGCACCTTACACTGCACTGCTAACCACCAAGCACAATATTCTATAATCTCTTTGTGTGAGTGAAAAAGTGGGACCAAATTACACTTTGAAACCTGATCTTCTGTTGTGCTGACAGAAAACAGCAGCACAACAAACCGATGACGGACTTTTTAACTGATATGAAACACTGATGATGGTGAGTGACAGCAGTATCATATATTTACTGTTCACATAAAACTATTGTCTAAGCATATATATGATATTAGACAGACTGAGAGAAGAATCATGAGACATTGAAATGAATAGAGCTGGAGCAGAAGTGAGTCAAATAAGAAAAGAAAATAGGAAATGATCCTGATATTAGCAATCAAGCAGTTTTAGAAACATCAGTAAAATATGTAAATAACTCTGTGCTTATACTATATAAATAATACTTGTCAGGAATTCATAGAAATGCATGTTTCATTTTACTGCAAATTGCTAAAACTAAAACAAACTAAAAGTTTGTTGGTATTATTATTATTATTATTATTATTATATAATGTTTCCCAGCAACCACTGAAATTCCAAGCACTCCCTCTGGAATCTCCTAACGACTCTTTAATTATAGATCTTTAAGATTTTATCAGCTGTCTTAATCGTGTAGCAATAGGCTGGGATACACACTGGGATAATCACATGGCAGTTTGAACTTCCTAATTTAACACACTGCAAATGAGGTGAGAGGGAATAACAACCATTCTCTGACAGCTTTATTATTTGGATCAGCAATAACAATAAGCAAGTTAATTAATCAGAATAGAAAGGCAGCAAGTGAGAGAATTGTGAATACAAGCATTAAGGTCTCAATACACACTTCAGCATTTATTTTGTAGACCCATAATTGCATATTTAACATTTAATTAACATTGCCATAATTATTAAAATACTTCAAATGTAATTAAAAATCCTAATTAGTTTATTCATGTAGTCTCCCAAAGCACTGAGATATGAGACTGAATTATAATAGTATTTAATATGATATAACAATAATGATATAATCATAATAAAATATGAAAGTATTCCAATTATACATTGAACATGATTGCTGTGCATATTTTTGTAATTAGCTTACTAAATCCAAGCATACTGCACAGCCCAAGTTAAACAGATTAATACAGTCATTATGTTCATTTTAGTAAATTGTAAACCAGCATCCACTTGCACTGGATCGAGCTCAAATGGGAGTTTATAACCAGCAATATGTACCATTTCAGTTACTGCAGACCTTGGTATAAAGTGCATTGTAGCTAGATATAGTGCAATTCATGCAAATAAAAAAACCCAACAAAATTTAAATAAATAAATAAAAGTACTGTAAAACGGATGCAATATGCTACTGATGTGTGACATATAAAATACAGAGAAGCCGTTTTCTCCTTATCAGCACTTTGGCAAGTCATTGTATAAAGCTATTGCAGTGGGCAGGACTTCCTGGGAGCAGTGCATATTACAGTGGAACTAAAGAAGACTCTGACTAAAAACACTCCTCTGCCTGTCCAGCAGACTGTGTAAGGTGTGTATTGTATTTTCCATTTTTTCCCTATAAAATTAGTTTCTGCAGCATCTTTCTCTTCACAACCACTACTCCACAACAAAGTGGTTGAAGATATGCAACACCTTGTTGAACACAGTGAAAGATTCAGGCTTTCTTAAGAGGTAGAGTCTGCTCTGTCCCTTCCTGTATACAGTCTCCGGTTGCATCTCCAGTCCAGTCTGTTGTCCAAGTGAACAACGATAGCCAATTTTAGCCAATCAATAACACAATCAATGTCTTTAAGGTATCTGTCTAATATAATATAAATATACCTTAGATAAAATAGCTACATCATTTCTGTTTAAACCGTCTTGGCCCATTGGTGACAACATTATAGTATAAGCGTGAATTTAAATTTCTAAAGGACACAGAACTGTCACAGACTGTAAAATCATTGGAAGACTCCATAGCTACATTGTGCAAAATTCAAATACTTAATGTGTGAAAGAAAGTCATTTTTCTTTAGTATGTGATGTTAAAATCATGTTCTATTCTTGATTAAGGTTATAACATGTTCAATTTAATAAGACCCAGTGTTCTGAATAAAATGTTTGAGAGATTAAGCACATACTTAATGCACAAAGCTTAACTGAAAACATGTAGCTCTTACAGCATTGCTAAAATATTATGGAGGCAATCTCCCATTGTAATATGGTCAACATACGATGCTATTTTTTGTGATTGCATTCAGAACTACTGTATTATTTGAAGTGCTTGGAGTAATGTTGTGTGTATATACGTTTATGGACCTTTTTTCTTTTTCATCCACTTGCTGGATCAACTCTTGCTTGGTTTTTCAGCACCTCATGTTTTACAAAATCAAGCAATGGATATATGTTCTAAAGATGTTAGAATTGACATCTCGTGATAAGTTAACATGTGGATTAGCAACTAAAACTAGCAAAAAACATTAACTAGTAGACTGCTTAACAAGTTAGACTTATTAAATTGTACATTTAGCATTTTTTTTATTTTTGTTTTTGTTTAGCACCTACTATTTAATAGGTGCTTGCTTAAACTTTTATTTGGCTGCCATTAAATTTTAACAGTACAAGTGCCTACTGGCCTTGGTTACATTTGTAAAGAAAACAATTTTCAGCAATCTTAAACTCATCTTTGAAGAGCTAGTTAATAAGTAACACTTTAATAGTGGGCTAAGAAATGGAAGACATAATGGACACTGACAGATGACGCATTTTTTAACCCTGAGAGATACATAACTCTTTCCATTCCCGTTCACTGCAATGGTGAGCATATTACGATGTCTTTTTCTCTTTCTTTTAATTCTGGAGCAGCCTTGCCTCTTTAATGTCTCCTCTACCCTAAATCCATCCACCAATACACATTTAAGAATTACTACTGTCCTGGGTGTATTTTCTCCCCATTACTTGGTAGTCTGTAGGGGAAGACAATTAGATCACTGCACGTGTAACACACTTGTTTTCTCTAAATACACGAATAAAAGGCATGTGTCTCCTTTCCCCATGTTCATTACAAAAACTGTACGATTTGACTGTTCATGCTGGAGAATAACACATTTTTGCCATATAGATAAACCATGACGCCAGAAGTATTTTTTCTAGCATGTTTTATTACATATTCAAAAACTAACATCCATGTAGCTGTGTCCACTTAGCTTTTCATTACTGTTAATATAATTGAGTTTGGCATGCTGGTTTTATAACCCGTGAGACCAGACCAAAAAAAAACAGAACCTTGTTTACTAAGATCTCAAACATGGAAAGTAATAAAAGGTAGCAGAACTGAAACAGAAAAGACGCACAAACTAACTTATATATGAATAAAGTGCAGTTGAGGCAGGGCTAATAAAGATGTTATCTTAGAATTATGGTCCATACAACATACCAGAGTAATTAAAGTTGTTATGATATAACAAAAAACAATGGATAAAGAGTAATGCAATTACTTTTCCGTAATTACTCACAAATATTAGAGTAACAAATGTGGTTTAATACTATACAGTACACTGGGAAAAGCACAAAAAGTTTACAACCAATGACCCAAGCATTGTTAAAATTGTTCCACTTCCAACACAGGACGTCTTTTAAATTCAGTGAAAATATACAGTAATCACAGATTATATAGGTCAACTGACCACAACTGGCAAATAGCATCTTGATAAATAATGTGATGTGGGATGTATGAAGTATGCAATTTATATCAGGTAATTTAACCCAAGAAAAAGAAAACACTATGATTATGCCAGCTCTTCCCTAATACACTGAAACATAGTGGAAGTCAGCCAAAACCTTTTCTGCTAATACACACCCAAATCTTAATCTTTTCATACACCTTTTAACTGTAGCTATAGTCTGTGTTATTGAACTACCTGTGCTGTTCATGTGGTGAACCTAAAGCATCCTACCACATGTTTTCTTCTGCTTATAAAATTTAAAAAAGTGTGCTAAAATGCTGTTCAAGATAGCTGTGGTTAGTCCTTTTCATATAAGTCGTATTGTTTCCAGCAGAAAAAGAGGGAAAACCTACATTCAATGTAACATCAACATAACTGATTAGCAACATGAGCCTTATAACACAGGCATAAACCTAAAGAAAACAGTATCAAGCATACCAAACATACTTTGGATGATTAGCTATAAGTTTATTTTTAACTTTCATCAAAGTGAGTTTTTTGACCACCAGAAGAACTTTCGTTCGCTGAGAAGCAGGAACTTTAATTTTCTCACATTAACATAAACACAGTAACCATCATTAATTCTAAAGATCCAAACATTTGCTCAAGTCTTGGCTCACATACAGGCCCTCTGCAAAAGACCTTAGCAAGGCTAATTCCCTCACTACTAATTAACAGAGTGTGAAAAAAAAAATCCTGAATATGGCTATTGTGAATTATTTGCTGTGAAAATGAACTGGGTTTCCATTAATCTAAAACTAGCATTGCTTAGAAGGCAAGCTGGCTTTGTTCAGAATTAGATTCAGTTTGGCTAATGTTGCTAATAACTAACGTAAGTCTACATTGTGAAGGATTCAATCCAAACAAGCAATCATCTCAGAGTGTTCTGATAATAACTGCTATCCAAGGTATAAGCATAACCAGTTAGCTGCAGTGAAGCTTAATAAGATGGGATTTTATATTACACACCCCATTGCATGGTTATTCCTGTGATAAAGGTGATTGTTATAT
>JAOVVF010000004.1:9763060-9778398 GCA_028565595.1 Duopalatinus emarginatus
TAGACATGGCTGTCTCATGCAGTATTTTAAGCTTGTTAATTACAGTACTGCACTTGTAACATTAAAATTTTTCCATATATACATGGTCTGCTGTAAACAAGTGATGCATATTAATTAAATAAGAAGCCTGTTTACTTAAGTAAGTACCATAAGACAAATATCTGATAGCAATTTTTTTTCGGTTGCAAGATGACCAAAAATGTTCTTATATTGTATCTCCAACCTCTGGGAAATTTACAGCAGCAGCTGTTAATTTTGCCATGTGCACCCTGCAAACTTTTTTTTTCCATTTTCTAAAAAATTGAGAGAAACTATTGCTGTCAGCCAGGCCAGTCTGTCTCATTTCCAATAACTACTCATAGGTATAATACTTCCAATTATCACATGTCACTCATGGTTGAGTTCAGTGGGCTACAGGATAATATATAGCTAGGAGGGTCACAATTTATCCCTTGCTGGCTTTTCCCTGTGGGCTGAACATATTAGCCTATAACCCTGTGCTTCTCCAGAAGCAGTTCCTTGCCAAAAAACAGGGCAGACAGCAGGGACGAACAGAAATGTGACCTCAGCTATAGCTGCAGTCTTGTTGCTATTTACTCACTGTAAACTGAAATGCTGACCACATTTCCTGAACAATTTGAAATCCTGGATGAATAGATTAATACACACAGGGAAGTGTAAGAAAGTAAGTGATACTGCAATTCAATCACCTTTTGATCAGATTTACAAACACTAATCATTTAAACATTTTATTTACACAATTGTCCTTATGGGTTAATGAGTGTCATCTGTAATGTGAAAATGTATAAAATATGTTGAAAATATACATGGTGTGTCAGAAGTCACAGGACACACCTTCCCATTGGGAAAACTTGCCCTTGATCCAGTATAGCATGTTTCAAGGTGACGGCAATGTTCTGGTCATAGCCTAAAAGATAGGCCCCCTCACCCATTACTTGCTAGGATAAAACATATGACTCACTTGAGTTTTGACTCACCCTATATATATACACATTTTGTATTAGCTTTGAAATAAAAGCAATAACTTCTGTGACATTGCAAATTTAACCCTACAGCATTTAGGTTCTTCATTGTTTTTGATTATTTGGATAAGACATTGGCAAGATACATGAAAGTTCTTAGGAACGAAAAAAGAAAACAGTGATAAATGGTAACCAGATAATACCTGGGGGTACCTCAGGGGCTGATATTGGGTCCCATAGGATTCTTTTTTGTTAATAATACATCTGGCTAGTTAGGTGAATCTGCTTAAACTTAAAGTAAATTAATACATTAATTAGATTAAAGTGTCTGGAAAACATGTGCAGTTTCCAAGATCTTATCATAAAGCAGCATTGCATTCTTAAGCATCTTCCAAACAAAATACAATGCGGTTAGAACAATCACCGCCATTTCTCTAACTCTAATCTCCTGATGGGACATGGTCCAAATACCACTCAGCGTTTTCTTAAAGAACATTACAAAAGCATATAAGTAGAAAACAGAATGATTATTTGTTTAATGATCACACATCATGCTCAAGATTCCTGCTACAAAGTTTGATGGTCCAGAGTGGCAAATTGTTCATTGTTTTGCGAAAGGCGAGGAGGTTTAAAGATTACAAAGATATGAGAGAAAGCATGATAATTGTGCCTAATGGTTCAGGAAGAAGCACAATTGGACCTAAATGCAGTCTAGACTTGAACATCTTTTCCACATTAAACATCCTGCTGCCCCATTACAAACAAGAATTATCATAAACTCAGTATGTTAACATTTTGCCAGAACACTCGGAGAAGAAAGATGCGTGGAGGCTTAATGATATGTGATTAAATCTTCATGTTTTAAATACTAGAGATCAATTCATTATTTATTATTACATTTCACAAAAAACATCTGCTATTTGAATCTGAATAAACTCGATCTCACGGAAAACATGACATATTTGAGTCAGAGTACAGCTGCTAATCAGTCAAATATGAAGTGAGAACTAATAAAACACTTCTTAATTGAGTCTGTGAAATAAACACACCATTGAAGTTCTTCTTGATCCAAAACTCAACATCTTGTTTTTGTAAGATGAAACTGTACTTCAGGCACATGAGCATGCATACATATACAGAGATACTTGCAAAACTATTCAATATGCAAAGCAATTTGGGACTCAAACTAAACCATTTCTAAATTAAGCTGCTTTTCCCAAGGGTACTTTCAAAGAAAAAAGCTATATCCCACAAGGGATTTCTCAATAAAACACTGCTCCAGAGCTTAAGACTGTCAAGACAAATCTGACACATCATCAAAAGCTCAAAAAGTACTATTAAATTTGCCTACCAAAATATAGGAGAAATTTCAGAGCATATAAGGTGTTGTGGCCTGTGACCCATGGTCAGACTGACATTTGATTATATATAGTTCTCCAAACTACATGATCTGAACTCAAACATGTTTCTCTTTGCATACAAGATGTTCTTGTATTTAAGTACATTTGTCCCGAGGAAATGTAAAAGGTACAAGTTTCCACTTCAATTCCAATGAACTGGAAGGTCCTGAGGTACCCTTAAGCAAGGCCACATTCCTCTCTGTGCAAGCACAATAGGCAAATAGTTCACTTTCAGTTTTCAAATTAGAATCTCCAATTCAACCTCAACTGCATACCTTTGGTCTGTGGGAGGATACCAGATCTCAAGGTAGGAAATTGACACAGACATGGAGAGTATAAACTTCACACAGAAAGGCTGCCTGATCTAAAGCAATTCTTGCTCTGAGGTGGCAGCAGTGCTCACTGTGCCTCCATGGTTGTAAAATATACAGATGTATGTGTCACAATATATTACTTGTAGGAAATTATTTTAGTCAAAACCCAATGCCATGTTGTCCAGAATTTGCCCAAAGCGTCTTCCAATCTTCCTGTTTTTACACTTTGTCTTATGTGAGACAAACACTGGTGGCTGTACTTGACTATAGCCTTTATTATAAAGAACTTTAAAAACCCAGAAATAGATCTATAGAAAATGTGCAAGGTCAGAATGGCTGGAATCTAGTAGTTGCAATAGCACATGCAACATTGTCAGCAGTAACCATGACAGCGACAGCAGTGTTCAGCAGCAGTTTCAAATTAAGAACTAGAAAATCCTGTTGCTATAAAGTAGCTAAATTTAGTGTGCCCATACCAGAATTGACTGCAGCAAAGTCTTCTGGGTTCTGCTAAGCCAGCTTATCGTTTTTCTGCAAAACCCAAAGTTAGTCATTTGTATGCGCTGTCGGCAGATGTCATGTTCTATGAGTCTGTTTAGGACGCCGCTTTACACGATATGTCTACAAGACCTCCCGCACTTCACCGTTAACGGCGTTCACCGTATTGTCAGAGTCACATCTGTTTCCTCTATCAGCAAGAGTGAGAAAGGCTTCAAACTCTATGTCTCCAGTTAATATCGATAACTACGAGGGAAAATTAAAGCAAACACAAATTACTACAGTTTACTGTTAGCTTAGCGAGCCAGCTACCTTAACAATAAATATTGAAGTAACACTGTGTTTATGTATTAGAAGTAACATTATAACCTTGAATGTTTTTATTCAGGTCCGCCTGTATTTTCCTTTATTTCCCAGTCTCTAATAAAGATCAGGTGACAGGAGACGACCCGCTGTTTAAACACGGTTAATGAGAAACTCCTGAATGAAATGTCAACTGCACGCCCTAGTATGGTTGGTAAAAGTAAAAATTTCCCATCGAATATTTAAAATCCATATTTTGCATGTGTCCTGGTCTGCTGGAAAGGTACGAAAGCTAAGAACAGAATTAGCGGAAGCCTCCACAGCAGTGTTCTGGGGTATAACCAACGCATAGCCGCTTTTTAAATGGGTTGAGGTTTTTTTTATTTAAAATAATAATTAACTATGTGCCTACTGTGCTTGCACACAAAGGAATGTGACCTCCACATTTAACCCATCTGTGCAGTGAAACCCACACACACTAGTAAACACTAGGGGGTAGTTAACACACTTGTCTGGAGTGGAGGGCAGCCCCAAACCATGGCACCTGGGGAGCAGTCAGGGGGTTAGGTGCCTTCAGTTGTATCTTATTCGTTGTGGGGTCAAACCAAAAGGCCATGGCTGCTAAGGTCCTAACACTAGAAATCTGGATGCAACGTTTTTGACAAAGGTATCGAATTCATGTATCTAGATATATCATTGCTACAGGATATCATTTCTTGGTTATATTGATAAATACAACATCAGTGAACATGATTTTGATAAACATCATCAGAATGGACCAAATTTATTCTATTGTATACTCATTTACTCAATTAATGGAAAATTATTTGAAAATCAATAGCTAGTATACTGTAAGCTATATGACTTTACCCAGTAAGAATATGGGAAACAAACAGTCCACTGAGTCAGTCAAAAGTGAACTGCACAGCCACTAAGGTGTGCCATAATATTTCAGGATTACCAGTTCTATTAAACATTAATGCTAAAAAGCATAAAACCTCATTGGTACACATATATCTAAGGTTTACCCTCCAGACCTTGAATAAGCTTCTAAGAAAAAAAAAAAGGAATGTCACGTTTATGAGGAAAGAGGAAGTCTAAAGTACACTGAGCCACTGTGTGCTGGCCAAGTGTATGCATATCCCTTCCATCTTTCATTTGTCCAAGCTCTAGGCTTAACAGTTCACTAATACAGATGTGCAAGACTTCCCTCATAAATCTTCCGAAACCAGGAAATAAAACACAACTGGAAATTTCAGCAGTAAATGCTGCAGCAGTATCAGTTTGCACAGCGGATGCTGAATCCTCTAAACTGTCAGCTCTGTGAAGAAAGAAATGAACAAACCATGTCTATGTTGAGAATAAAGTTGTTTCTTCTTGCTGATGTGATATATGCTTTGGTTTCCCTTCTAAAAAGGTCTATTAGAGCTGGAGTCATATACACAAGGAAAAGACCCTGATGAAATCAAAGAAAGACCTGCTCCGTGTTACTGATCCAGCCCGAATCTCAATTCTTATCCTTTAGGATTTGTCAGGGGCATTCAATACAATATGCCATCGTATTCTCATGAAACACCCTGGAGAAAATTTAGAAAGGAATGACATGATACAGCCTGGAAGTGGTTTCACCTATACCAGGAAGCATGATCCTACCACATAAGGTCTTCCCAAGGATCAATACCAGGGGCCTCATTTATTAATCTCTGCGTAGATTCTGGAGTGAAAGTGTGTGTGTGCACATTTTTAAGATTTATAAAACCGTACGTGTATACACCTGCACACTGTACTTCAAAATGTGCACAGGTGAACCAGCCTTGTCTTCTGTCTCCATTACTGCCCACATTTACCCATTAAAGTTCCATGCAAATCATTCATGAATATGTAAATATCGGTTCCCCCATTCATTCTGAGTGGGATAATGGACAAACGCAATGTAAAGAAGAGAATATGAACTAGATGTCGTCGGAGGTCGAAGCAAGAAAGACTGTGTTGTTTGGTGGCCTCAGTAGTGGCAAACACATTTGAGTTAATTTGAGTTTAATCTGTTGACAAATAATAAAATGTACATGATATATAATAAGGTATATATAATAAGGTGTATATGTAGCACCTTTAGATTTTAAATTGTGAGACAAAACAAAAAAAAGATACAAGTACCCAGCTAACATGAAGTATCGGCCAGAGCTCGGCTGGTGTGTGGCAGACTCGGCAGTAAGTCAGCACCGGCGCATTGGAATCGGACCGGATACGGTTAAAGCTTGTCAAATAATGTTTAGGCAAAATGTATAAGATTCCCACAGAGCTGATACGGTCCGAGTGAGCTTTTACAGATTTGGGCCGATCGTGTCATACGCTCAGCCAGCCACCAGATACAAATATACGGTCTGTTGCACATATACACGTGAATATCAGGTTATTAATTCATATTTTATTCCACTCTCTACTTTCTGCTTATGTGGCGGGAAATGCACACTGCAGATTCTACACCAGACAACTTGGTGACTAATGGTTTATCTGTGGTATAGTTTATCTAAAACTTAAATATACTAAATATACTTACATCAATATTAGAAATAACTCGGACCGTACTAGTGTCTGATGAATGTAAAATGTAAATAAACTACGGAGTGAAATACACAATCTAGTGTAAAATAATACTTCATATTGTACTTATAATGTAGAATAATATACGGCAAGCATGGAAACTTTATAACAGCAGACCAAAATATCATAAAATAGTATTTAAGCAAGTAAGTCTCAATCTTTCCTAATCTTCTCTCTTAATCTTTATTGATGTGGTATGAAATTATATCTGTGAGGGTGGTTTACGCATTTACTTGTAATTCTCTGTTTTACCAAACGATGTTGCTAATTCCTGCTCTCTCTCTCTCTCTCTGCAATCCTTTGATGGGCTACAGATGCCCCAAACCTTGCTTAAATGTACGCTTGTTATGCCAAGTATTTCTGCGTGAGAAATGTTGTACGCACATTTCAGGCCTGTTTTTTGTGCATACACAATATAATTTACAATATAACTTTATAATTGATCTGGTCTCATACATTCAATATACACCATATGGTCTAGGTTATACATTTTGTTGCTCAAGATTCTATTCTTTGCCCTCTGCCTAGTTTCCATCATCATCTGTCCTGTCCTGCTTCTAGGAAAGATGCTTCTTTCGCTCTTAAGATGTCATTATTGATCATTAATGCAGTCACTGTAGTCAGTAATCTCTGGGTCCATTTAATCACTTTCTTCCCAATTTTAGAAATATAACTTAGCTTAGCATGAATGTGTGAGGTTTTCATTGCCTGTCTTGAGTTTTTAGTGCCTATATACTCACCCTGTCTATATTACAGCATCCTGCATTACAGCATCCAAAGTCCACTGGTGAGGGGTTTGGCTGATGCAGAGCCAATCCAGAGAACACTGGGCATGAGGTCTGAACCTACATTTTAACCCCCAACTTCCTAATAATTGTTGATATGTGAGGAAATAAATCTTTGTGCTATTCATGTTCAGCTTCACACATTTCATGTTACTTTATGTTTGTTTTACATATCCAACAACTCAGCTCAGCAATAAAATATGTGGACCTTTGGTCCAAGGTTCATCTGAACCCCAACACAACAACAAAGGAACCCGAGAATGAGTTGGAAGCTTCAGGCACCAAATGTCCATCCATCATTAAGACAGCCTTAGTCCCAAGACACTGCCATGGCCTAAAGGCTATCACAAGCCCCTACTCCAAGAAAAGCATAAAAAAGCCAAACTAAAGTTTACGACTGCGGCAGGACTTGGTTTTCTGGTCAGATGAAACAAAAATATACACACCAGCACTATGCATGAAGGAAAGAGTTTAGTTGAGTGTAGTTTTTAATCTGAAGAACACCATCCCAAATTGTGAATAAAGTTGTAAAAAGAGACAATGGACTGGTGCACTTGAAAATATAAGTGGCATAATGAAAAAAAAAAATTTCCTGTTCACAACTGGATGAATTTGGCAAACAAATAATCATAAGCAAAAGTTGTACCAGAATGGCTTAAAGACAAAGAGTGAAAGTATTGTAGTGGCCATCAAAAAGCCCAGAATCCCATTAAACATTTATGAAAAAATTCCAGCAAACTATTGTGAGGTTACACCAAGAGTTGGACTCAAGTTCAAGCAATTACAAGGAAAACCCACTAAATACTGACAACACTGAAAATCTGATACAGCAAATAAAAGCTGAAATAAATCTGTCATGAAGCTATTATTTCAAAATTACCCATTATGGAAATAAAGTAGATACCCTAACTGACTTAACACAGGAAACGTATGAAAATTGAGTTTGAATGTCTTGAACTTAGATATATGTAACATATATGTAAGATATAACTTTTGGCCTTAACTACATAACTTTATTCTGTATAAATATCTGAGCTGTTAATAAAGGTGAGTAAAATATATAGCCATACCTAAAATGATTTTTATTTAAAACTCATGCATGCACTACCTTGATGTTAGTATGGGTTTTCCATTGAGATTCTTTCTTTACCCCAAGACTAGGCTTAATATTCTGTAATGTTTATACCATCACACTAAAGGAGCTCACTTTTAGATGGCACTGATTATATTCATCAGGTACATGAAAGTCAGGTTTGCCAGCTTTAAAACCATAAAATCACATAGGAAAAAAGCCCAGTGAAACCAAACCTTGCAGCATAAGAGGGGACTCAAGCACCCTGCTGTGCTGAGTCTCAAACTCAACACTGCATTCCCACACAGTTTTAATGATTAATGCCAGCATCTGCTGGGTTTGAGCTAGTTCACTGTGTGGCACTAGCTATGCTACAGTGATTTTGTGCAATGTGAATTCATTATCTGCAAACAAATAGGAACAAATAGTTACAGAATGCCATAGCAATAAAAATCTATATTTTTTTCTGGCAATTAAAAGTTAAAAATTACTTAAATTCATACCATGGAAGTTTAAAATGAATAATCGAGCAGAGTATAGCAAGATGCATAATAGGAAATCATTACTCGCTACTGCAAGAATTTGCATTGTGAATCTGGGCTGGACAATTTCAGTATAAAATTGCTTGTATCATAAATCCTCGTGCTTTTGTAAGAGACAGATGCTTAAACAATGTAGACCAGTAGTTGTTAAAGTGCACCAGGGGTCTGTAAAACATAGATAGGGTGTATCACTGCACACATTCAATAAGGAAATACGTCTATAGTAAGGGAGTCTGTGGGCTTTACCATAGAGTTAAAGTAGTCATTGGCTACATAAAGACTGGGAAGCCCTGGAAAACATCATAATGCTATCTATCCATTAGACCAGATTTAAATTATCAAAACATTCCAAACAACAATTAATAAAATTAATAAATACAATAACATAAAAGCCAAGTCTTATAAGCAAATCCTGGAAAAGATCTCACACACCACCATGACCATCACCTGCTTATCTAAACACACACCATGCTGGGTTTGCATGACATTACACAGACACACATGGGTCCTCATGCTGAAGACGAGCAACTTCACAGCCCTGCACTGTGAATGACTTTTGCGCCACCTTCCTCTTGCAGGTCACCTGCAGTACACAGACTACAGATTCCCCACCACTTTCCAGCAGTGCTGTGCTGATTTATTCAGCTCCCTCTTGCCAAATAAAGGAAGGATGACGAGCGTAGATTGGTCATGAACCGAGACCAGATTATTTGCAGACCTTCACTATACACATAGACAAACGTCATTCTTCCAGTGTTGTCTTAGTAATGTCAAGTCAAAAAAAACCATTTAACTTTATACATGAATAATATACGTTATGCAGTGGGTTAATGTCTCTAATAAAATCATTCATAGTACTGTGGGAACTGATGCATTTCTCTCAATGTCTGTGTGGGTTTTTCATATTTTTCCACCTCTCAAAAAACATGGTAGGAGCCACATTGGCCCTGACCAGAATACAGCAATTGGGAAAGATGAATAAATTTACAAATTCATAATACACCAAAAATTAAGTATTGGGGGTGGGTAAAAACCATAAACCAAAATGTTATGTTCGATTTATGCTTCTCTACACACACATTCTCTTACTGAAAGATGAAATTGCTCTTTATACTCAGCATTTTAGCAGAGGCCTGAAGGTTTGTTCATACTATATATTTGGAACTGTTCATAATTTTCTCCAGCTTGACTAAAGCCCCAAAGAATAATGCTGCCACAACCATGCTTCATTGTGGGTATAGTGTTCTTTTGGTGATGTGCAGCGTTTTTGTAATCCAAAAACCTTTCGGAATTATGGCCAAAATCTTTGACCTTGGTGCACTTAGGGCATAACAGACTTGCTCTAAATTTTTTACCAAAAATGTTGCCAGGTTTGGATGTATGTGTTTGTATGAAAAAGGAACCCGGATATATAAGGAGTACAGGAGATTTTTGTTGTATGTAGTATACAACCAGCAATTACCACAAATTCCTCCACCTACTTTAATGTTGCTGTATGTTTTTTTTTCTTGTTTTTTTTTTTTTATCAAATTTGGAGGGACATCCAATTCTTGTTAATGTCACTGTTGTGCCATATTTTATCCACTTGTTGATAAGCATTTTCACTGTGTTCCATGGTATATCTAATCATTTAAAATTTGGTGTACCCTTCTCCTGACTGCTACTTTTCAACTATGATATTCCTTTCATGCTTTGTAAGCTCCTTGCTGCATCCCACAAGCAAAAGCCATGGGAAATCCTACTAGAACATCTGAACTGTATATGGGTGTGGCAGTGGGGTAAATCAGAGAGACTTTAATGGATGTCAGGTGTGTAATGGATGTCAGGTGTGTACTGATTACTGATTAACATGAGTGGTTAATTCTAAACACAGTCACATCTCCAATTATAAGAGCATGTACATATTTATACAACCATGTTAATGTTTTCCCCCTAAAAAACTTGGCTTGTTTCTCAGTTGAATTGTACACATTATTGGTCACATTAAAGATAGAAAATGTTATGAAATGATTTGTCTTTGTCAACATTTTTTTACAGCCCAAAAACCTCACATTTTAACAGGGCTGTGTAGACTTTTTATATCCACTGTATATAAAAAAATAATAGCTTTGCAAAAAACTATTCATGTAGTGCAGCTATTACGCATATGTATCTACAAAAACCATTACTATCATTCTGTTTGTCTGTAATTAAACAAATTGGACATCTATCAATAAGTAGTAAACACAGCAGGAAGGTTAACAAGGCTAAGGCGGACAGCATGCCAGAGCCATTACTAGCACTCTGGGGAAAAAAAAAAAAAAAGAAAAGTCAGGCATGAAATACATTGGTGCTTTTGCTGAAACAAAGCTTACAAAGACTGAATAATAGCTGCAAGTACAGTGTTCAGCCCTGGCAGCTGTCACATAAAATACTGAACTACTGCATTCTTTGACGTTTTGCTTTACAGCTCAGTTTTGTAAAGTCATCCTTAATGTATTTGTACATGACATGGTACAGTAATGACACATGCAAAAAAGTTGTTCCCCTATGGGTAGAGGGTGGCAGTGAGGTTGGGTGTGTGAGATAAAAGGAGAAACAGAGAGTATACACAAAAGAAAATAAGAAAGGAATGAAAAGAAAGGAAGGAACACAGTAATATAATTACATATGGCCTGAATGATTAACCCATCAACTTAATCATCCATGTTCAAATGAGGACTATACTCAGATAAGGTTACACTTTTACAGTTTTTCTATACATGTGGTGTTCATAAATCAACCTGACCTTTTATGATTGAAAAAGATCTGTGTAGACATCAGGTAAATGCTTGACCAATTAAATCAATCAAATAACTAGTACTCTAAAATAGTTTTATAAATTTTCAGAACTTTATGAAAAATATTCTGATAACATCATGAAAAGGGCAGAAAAACAGGAATATATACCACAATGAGGTTTGCACTGGATGAACTGGATGATTAGTGACAATAGTAAATGAGTGTAAATGAGTGTGTGATAGCATGTGTGTGTGCATGGTGCCTTGCAATGGACTGCCATTTTATTTGATCTCTTTTGTCAGTAAAACTTTATATTACAGCCCGCTAATTACTGGGTAAGTAAGTAAATACTTGTTAATTAAGGCGTAAGATAAAATAACAGAGTAAGTAAAGGGTATGCTAGAAATATGTAGCTATTACTGGGTATCTTACAAACATTTTACAAACAAGGCAGGTGTGTTCCAAACCCATTGTACTTCTGAACATAATTATAGATTACAAAAGTGAATTAAAAGTATGACGGTTTATGCAAGTGATTATTACTGTCATTTTTATAAATAAGGAAGGCAGCTTCTATTTTGAATTTATTGTAGTTCTGAATGTTATTACAGATCCTTTAAAATTCCTCACTGTGCACAATCAGGGCAACACACAGTCAGCTACTTCCATTATAGCCACTAATAAAGCTTCATGGTGCTTTATATTCATTATTAGCTAAAATATGTTCAGGACATGTGACTTACCACAATGATCATCATCATATCATCACTTTGTAGATATGTTACACTGTTTAGCCTGCATTCAAAATAGTACCTACATTCCTTATTTATATTTAAAAAAAAAATTACTTGCACAAACTGTCATAATTTTAATTAAATTTTGTAATCTATAATTATGCTCAGAAGTACAATGGATTTGGAATGTAGTTACGTGCCTTATTTGTAACATGCTTGTAACATACCCAATAATACCCTTTACTTACTCTGTACTTATTTTATCTTACACCTTACTTAACAGGTACTTACTCTGTACTTACCCAGTAATTAGCAAGCTGTAATTTAAAGTGTTATGCTTTTGTCTGCTGGTCTTAACAGTGGTGATGAGACTGAAGAAAGATGGGTGGTTTTCTGTTTCCTTCTGGAAAAGTTCACCCCAGACAGTAGTTATTTTATACCAGTGATACAGGTTTAATTTCAACATTAGGGGACACACTGCTCACACTACCCATCACACTAACACATCATAACACTACACAAGCACTGTTTTATGTTAAATAAATCAGAGGATATGCTACACAAAGAAAGCCAAAAATTGTTATTTAATATGCCTAATATCTTCTCTCATGGGTATATTTTAAACAAATATCTTAACATTATAACAGTTCATAGTCATAATGCAGCATCTTGATACTTTTGTATCTGTGACTGTGGCCAACCTATGCTTTGCACTAGCTAACCAGCCAGCAATGTTTCACATTATTAACGATAGCCTGATTGGTTGACCTTGCTTTTAAATTAAGCAGGTCTACTAAAGAAATAAAATATTGCTGACTGCATAGATTGTGCTGTCCATGAGTCAGATGTGCATGAGGATGTAAAGGAGTGCCTGAAAATCCAAGTATTATGATCTCAGTCTAGGGAGAGGCTGATGACTGGGGGGCCGTACCCAGCTCAAAGACACACACAGCAGTGTCAACCTAAAGAGCTTTATTCATACGGTGAACTAAACCCACTACCTTTTTATCTCTTACATTGTGCACTCTGTGTCTGGGAGGCTAGCGTCCTATTTCTCATACCAGCGAGAGCTGGGCATTTATGCTGTGGTTGCTCCAGAAGCTGTTAATGATTAGGGGAAGGGCACCCTACAAGAACTGCCCGCTACAGGACCCACCCATAGTTGTTTAAAAAAAAACCATGATTTAAAAATAACAATAATTTAGGCCTAATCTAACAGCCAGGAGAAACACATCACACTGCTAAAAACAAAATTACAAGGATGCTGTAATAAGCAGGTATTATTAAACTGTGAAATGCACACATTATCCCCAACGCTTCCTAAACCTATGCCTATGCATAGATGCCATTTTTCTACCACATGTATTGTTTAATTTAATCTGATTTAATGTAATCTTTTATCTGTATCATTTTTTAAAAATAATTTCATTTTATGGTGAAAAACATCTATATTTTCAGTGCACATCTACTTAATTCTTTACACTGTAATGTGTGTGTAGGTAGGGTTAGAGCCAACAAAATTTTACATTACTGTGAAAGTGTTGTAAATGACCCACTCATGTTGATTTACATACAGAAGAGATTAAAACCACTAAGGCTTTTGTTTAACAACCTGCAGGGCCTTCCTTCTTACATTAAATGAGAGTATAGAGCAGTCAGTTTAGATTAGGCTACCTGATGTGCATGTGTGTGTGTGTGTGTGTGGGTGTGTGTGGGTGTGAGAGAGAAAGAGAGACTAGAGCGAAAGAGAGAGGGAGAGAGAGGAAAGAAGAAAAAGAAATAGAGAGACAGAAAGTGTAGAGAATAGAAAGTTTATATATAAATTTGGATAGTAGAACAAAAGTCCAAAATGTAATTCAAAAACAAGGTCAAGTAACAAACAGAGGGTCACGTGACCACACACAGGTTACCAGAGGCAGGACAGCATCAAAGTCAGAACAAGGTGAGAAATCATGGTTTTCATCAAAACAGTTTTGTGCCTGTACTCTTTAAAAAAAGAAAGAAAAACTGAGCAAAAAATTATTTACAACAACCTTGGGCAAAGGCACCTCCAACTCCACTTTGCTAGAGCAATTTTTTCCACGCAGTGTTCAACATGGGATAGGTTGCTGAATGTTTTTCAGAGTTTTATTGGCCAATGTCATTCAAATGCATTATATCAAATTAAGTGAAGTTTGTTACATTATTCCATAGATGCCCAAAGTAGTGACTCAGTGTGAGTGTAAATTTCAGAAGCAGAATATACTGTGCATATCATATCTGATGTCATCATATCTGCAAAAAGGGAGCAATAAAATACATCTTTCAATCTAAAATTCGAATATCTGCTTTAAAATTGGGTTTTGCGTGGTAAAAACCTACTTGAGTACTGAGTAACTTCTGAGTAACCTCTTTGTTTAATAATCAGGATGTTAAATAATACACCTTAATGCACAATAATATAAAACAACAGTGAACAAGTTCAGAGGTGGAGAATATCTCTTAAACAACTAAAACAATAATAATTAAATCTTTACAAAGTAACATAAATTAAATTCACTTTATTAGTAGTAGTAGTATTAATATTTTTATTATCATATGGTAAAAATAATCAGATGAATGCTCAATAATAGTGCTGTGTGTGAAATTGTAATAAAATAAGATGAAAACATGACATTTCATTGTTTATTGTTTGATATTATGCAGGATAAAGCTGGGTCATTATATTCAGGGTCAATAGATAAAGCAGCTCTTCTATAGAAGTCTTTACTGTTTCAGAGCAGTGTGGTGAAATCTACAGTTATTGATCATTTTTAATTGATTTCTGCCTCCTCCTGCTCGGACATGCGTTGTCATAGCAACTGTTTATCACCTTCTGTTAGTAAGAAATAGTAGTGTAATACATTCATATTTTGTGTATTAGCCTATCGAACTCACACTATTAAGATTGGTACATAGTATATACTGTATAGTATTAGTGTGCAGTGTATACTGTATAGTATTAGTGTGTAGTGTATACTGTGTAGTATATACTGTATAGCATTAGTGTGTAGTGTATACTGTGTAGTATTAATGTGCAGTGTATATTGTATAACATTAGTGTATAGTGTATACTGTATAGTATTAGTGTGTAGTGTATACTGTGTAGTATTAATGTGTAGTGTGTAGTGTATACTGTGTAGTATTAATGTGTAGTGTATATTGTATAACAGTGTGTAGTGTATACTGTGTAGTATTAATGTGTAGTGTATATTGTATAACATTAGTGTGTAGTGTATACTGTGTAGTATTAATGTGTAGTGTATATTGTATAACATTAGTGTGTAGTGTATACTGTGTAGTATTAATGTGTAGTGTATATTGT
>JAOVVF010000004.1:9778498-9788691 GCA_028565595.1 Duopalatinus emarginatus
TATTAATGTGTAGTGTATATTGTATAACATTAGTGTGTAGTGTATACTGTGTAGTATTAATGTGTAGTGTATATTGTGTAACATTAGTGTGTAGTGTATACTGTGTGGTATTAGTGTGTAGTGTGTACTGTGTAGTATTAGTGTGTACTGTATAACATTAGTGTGTAGTGTATACTGTGTGGTATTAGTGTGTAGTGTATATTGTATAACATTGTTGTTTAGTGTATACTGTATAATATTAGTATGTGGTACACATTTGGGACGCAGCCTTACTTTATAAATCTCACTCTCTGACCAGGTGAATCTGAGGCCAGTGAAACTGCTGATTGGAGGAGATGTATATTTGAACAGACACCTTAACGAACTTTTTTATCCAAAAAGTTACTTAATAAATGTATATGGAGTAAATGTAGCGCATTACTACCCATCCCTGGAAACAGTATAGATGAAACATATACAAGTCTAAAATTATCTGAAAAATAGTACTGATGTGCCTGTAAAATACCCCAAAATCTTTACCATATTTAATAATAATATAGTCTGTCTTGGAACTGTGCTGTAACTAAGACTTTAAGTAACAAATAACTAAAATACATGGGATGCACATGGGTTCAACATATTCACTGAGCAAACTCCACATGTACTATTTAATATTAAAGCTCTGTATGCAGGAAACATGCATACTTGCACGGTTTTTACCATAAGAGAGTCATCACTGCAGTCTGCATTGACGCTGTAAAGTGATTTGGGTGTTAGGTGAACACCAACCTTATATCACCTCCAAGTACTAAAGGCCCCTGGAAAATTTATTAAATCAACAGAGACAGGGGGCTGTGAAAACTGCTCATTCTAAGACATGGGAGAAATTTAACATGTGTTTAAAATGTAATTACCCCCAAACCCCATGATGCATGATGCTGTCGAAGCAGAATTTAAGTGGGAAAATTAAAAATTACTTCTTGATGCAAGTTCTGCACATAATCATAGAGAGTTTCCCCATGCTGGAACTTAATTCCAACAATTTTATTGGAATTGGGGTTCAACTCTTGTGGGAAAAGTCAGCTCTCATTTATGTCGAGGAAATGTTTCAAAGGTATCTAAAGCAACAGATGATATTTACCAGTAGCTTATGTAATTTGTGGGTTTTCTGTCTTGGTATATATTACCACTTAAGATGAGGTTAATGCCTCAATTTATCATTTGTGGTCTAAACAATGTTACTCAAAGCAGTATTTTGCTGAATTATCAACTTGAAAAAAATCCAGTTATTGAAAGTGTTACTCCTTTGTACCCATTGGAGTCTCACTGTTTATTAGTGGTTCTAGCACTCCTCAGTACTAGCATTTAGTTCAGCCCTCGTGTTTAGTTTTCACTTAGTCTGTTCTTTGAACCATACACATGTTTTTTTTTTTTTGGTCAGCTGGGAAAAAAGGAACTATAGGGTTAACTTCCAGAGGAAGAAAGTGACTGCAGACGTAAAATGGCTGTGATTACCATTATAGCTCCAGCATATAGTTCATTTCTCTCAAGAAAGTCTGTTGGAGGTAACAAGAAGTTTCAAGTAAAAAGGTATAGGAAGAAAGTTTAGATGCTATAGGCTTCTATTACATTTAAGAAAATGTGTTCATTTCATTAATCAAATAAAACTCAATTGGGTACAATTATTAAAATCAATTTCTTTAGTCTGGTCTATTGCAATAAAAGCAGCGTTAAGGGGTGGGGGGGGGGGCTGGGGTGTAGAATATTGTCAACATAGACCATTACAAAAGGTTATATAAAAAACCAAGTCATATCAGTAGTCAAAAGATTATTAGCTAGGATTAGATTTTTGGCCAAAGTAACATTTAAATAATAATGTTTTTTACTATAGTTGTTCAACATTAACAACAGATGAAAATAGCTCACATTACTTGGGTCAAAACAGGGTGAGGTCACAGCAGATGTTCTGCTCTACTCATTCCAGTATTAGAATCTGCAAAGCATTAGTATCTGCAAAGGATTAAAAACCCTTTTGTCCTCTGTTAAATTATTCTATTTTCATTGGGCTCTGAATCAGTGTGTATCTGCCAAATGTAGGGTACTAGCTTTTCTCAGACATCAAAATCAATTATTAAAAAAAAAAGTTTACAAACCTCTGGGTTGCAGGAGAAAACTGAGAAAAATGCAAACATCGGTTGTTGTTTCCTCATGTTGACTTTGCCTTAAATAAGGGAACATGCAACTGTTATGGGGGTTCATAACGATTCAATCACCTCAGCTGTGTCCACATTTTAACACAAATGTCTGGACGGTGATTTGTTTTCATGCATCTCTGAACCAGACAAATGTTCAATATCTGCTGAAAAGCTGCACAAAAAAATGGCTCATTTTAAATGCATGACTAAACAGTTTCATAAATCAACATGATGAATTGCATAAAAAGCTAAATTAAATTTAATCCAAACCTACACACACACACACACACACACACACACACACAACTTAAAACCAATGAAAATTGAATATAGTTAATGCTTCTGTTTTATTGCACTTTTATAACACAATGTGTCAAAACAGGTTTAATAGTGGTCACATGGTACAGGGTAGAGACAGATACTTACTTCCAGTTAAACATGACATCTGTTATGGGTGACTAAGTGTTGTTAATGACATTTAAAGCTCTGTATGATTTACATCCGATGTATCTTGCTGATCTACTGAAACAGTATAGTGCATCCCGAACATTTTGGGCGGCCTACTGATATATGGTATATTGATTTTTCCAGTTAGCTCAGCTGATGAAAGCCGGGTCAAAAGTGGTTTACCCGACAAATTCTGTATAATTATTCATAAAAAAATATTAATTGTCAAAAAACATGGTTAATTATTTCTGTCTGTTTGGAAAATTCTCTAGTGCTGTGATATAAATAGACATTTATAAAGAGGAAAATACGCATTCACTGCAGCATTTAGGGACAAGCACTTGGTCATTAACTGAATGGTCATGAGTTGAACAGCTACGCACATGACTTCTATGACTGGAAACTCTCTTTACACACATCCGATGACACTGATCGTTGATGCATTTGATAGTATTGTAAATAATCTTGCTTTATGTCTTGTGTACACTCACCATTCTTTCTTTGCTGAGAAGGAAATTCAGAAAATCAGTGAATGATCAGTGTCTGTGAATCAACAGAATAAAAGGCGGTGTATACTGATTTCTCCACTGTATCCGGATTAAATGACCTAAAACATGACCTACATAATATTGTAAATTATTATTCATTGTACTATTTGCTTTCTTATTAATTGGGGAACTTGACCCAATGAGGTTGAACAGATAAAAGTGCATGTTTTTCCACAAACTGACAAAGGGTCCAAACACAACATAAACATTAATGCATTACCCATACCAGAAGAAATGCACTGTGCTTGAGACTTAAAATATTCACAATCTGTATTTATACTCATACCAAACACATGTAGCTGAGAGTAAATAAAATAGTCACCAAGGAGACCATGTCTCAATCCACCACCAGATTTATCAGTCAATGTTTTGCACATTTGACTTTTTTCCCCTGCAGGCTTGAACCGATGGGAAACTAATCAAGGTGTAGCTCCCACCAGGATAACGAGGCCAGGTCTGTGTCAGTAATGAAGAGCTCTGGAAAAGCTCCATGCCTTTAATGTGGGGAACCAACCGGCCCAAATCACTGGCTCAGAGAGAGAGAAAGAGTGAGAGAAAGAAAGGATGACGGACATGAGGAATGAATCTGCACACAGAGATGGATAGTCTTCCCAGGAAATCCCTCATCTCCCAGCCAATCATTTACGAGTGACAAACAGCAGCTATGAAAGATAAGTTGCAGGAAGATAGACATGGAGGCTTCGCATAACGGATAATGTTATATCCATTCTATGTACTAATGATGGTAATGTAATAATGGGAATAAAGAATAAACTAGTGGACCAATAAAGATGAACCATTTCCACCAAGATTATATTTGAGCCCCTGAGGCTTACCTTTATATAACAGACAAATTCATGTCCCTATAATTTCATTACGCATTGCTGGATTAATCTGCCACATTTCCCAGAGGAGTTATTTGTTTTTGCTCTTCTTATTTTGGTTGTTTTTGTTTTGTTGTGTTGTCACGTTCTTTGATTTGCCCTTGCACATTCGTTTTTTAAATGCCTTTTGCACAGGCCACCATAAATAATGCTAGGTGTGTCCTTTCATCCATTTGCGACTAAAAACACAGCACAAAAATAAAACTTTTTAAAAGACATGGAACGAACATTTTGATAAAATCTGTTTAATAAAATTATCAGTCAATGAATGTGCTATTTCACCGACACTAAAAACACAGGTAAATTATTTAAAATGGTATAATACATGTTGGCCAACCCACACTGCATTGCACCCTAAACTTCTGGTAACCATTATCTAGGTTGATAAAGTAATTTCTCAGCCTACAGAAGGCTTGAGTATACATGTTTATACAGAATATCCTTTCCCAATAGGAATAAATATGTAAAAATAAATGTTTTGGTTTTTTTTTTTTTTTTTTTTACCAGAGACTTATGGGATATCTAGACCTTTGCCAAGCTAAAGCTTTCCAAATAGTATTTTGAGTACATGAAAAAGACAACGTTTGCAGTTATGTACACGTTTTCAAACTTATTGTGGACCCCTGAAGCATGTTTATTTGTGCCAGATCAGCACAGACCAAAAAAAGACCAATAATAACAATTTTTATGGGCTAGTGTACTACATGTCTGGGCTATCCCAAGAATAGCTGGTGGATTCATGTGTCAGCATGTTGAGTTTGGCTTACCCTTTCTTTCAACAAGCACAATTGCAACACTTATCCTCATCTAAACACATAGCAGTTATGTTTTCCGTGACCTTCACCTTCAATCCACCTGCTCTTGGATCATAAGTACCTTCAATAACAGCTGGATCCTTCCTTCAATATCCAGCTGTCAACAGAGTTGCTTGGCAAAAACTTTTATCATCTGTCATCTGATGAGTAGGAGCCAATGGCCTTTCCAGCACCTTTATTAAGAGAATAAAATAAGTTTGAAAAAGGAAAGGCAAAGGCTACCTCTGAGACCTGCTACCCTGCTGGGTACCTGTAGGAGAACGGCAGCTGTTCAGCAGCTTTTCATCTAAATGCGTCCCATAATTAAGTTAGGCTCAAAACAGGCCTCTGTGACATTCAGCTATTCTTACCCAGCATGCTCCCCAGGGTTAAGCTGACCTATTAAACAAGCAGCTTGCTGTTGGCCAGACACAGAGTCAATGAGGGGGAAATTCCACTGTCAAATCACTGTGTTAGAGACAGACACAGAAAAGCATTTTAGACCAGTTGAGAACCAGGCTCCACAACAACAGTATGTAGTCACTACAGTATGAAGAGGGACAGATAGTCTATAGTTATGATCACAGCGACCATACCAGACAGTCCATCACGTTTGCAGAATGGGGGATCCAACAGTCATCTTCTATCCATGCAAAACTGAGCACAACACCATTGTTTCATTGGACTACTTTCAGCTGTGATATTATTTTACAGAAACAGCAGACATTACAGGTAACCAGTCAGTCTACTGTCAGTGAAAATTAGGCTGGTTACCTAGGGGTATTTTTACTTTTGGCCTTTCATTGAGAGTATCAACATCACAAGTTTTTTTTTTTTTTTTACAAAAATGAATCCTAACCATCAACTTTGCAGATATATCCATCACTTCCTAAAATGTGGGGACACTACCCATTTATCCAGGCAAACCTAGACCCATTGTGGAAAAAACCTTGACCCTTGATATATATACACAATTCTGGTTCACCGGCTGTCTTTCCTTGGACCACTTTTAGTAGGCATTAAACACTGCTATGGCTGATCAATGTAAGATTATATTATACATTTTGTGTGTCATATCAAACAGTTATCATTAACTATTAATTAATTAGTTTCTCTAGTGTCAATGAGATCGTTTATAGTTCTCTTATTAGGAACTCTGAGCCTAAGTACACTGTGCCAGAAAAACTGGTCCGAGTTTGGGGTTTTGCCATGATTAACTAAGTCACCAGATCTCAACATTATCGAATACATCTGGGATGAAATGCAACATGCTATGAAACACAAAAATCCTACACCAACATAATTGTTGACTGTTCTGCAGGATGCATGGTGTTCATTGGCTATGGAATATTTCTGAAAGCTCATAGAAAACATTTCACATAGGGGACCTACTAAGATTAGACTGGTGTACCCATTTTTTGTATATTGTTATAATCAAGTACAATTTTATTACTGTGGTCAATTCAAAATATCATTGAAGGTAAAGTCTGTTTGTAAATTTGTTCTCAAATCTGTTCTAATAAGGATACAAATTTAAAACTTTTTTTTTTAATTAGGGCTAAGCTTAACAGCATTTTAACATCTAATTTTCAATAGAAAATCTAAATCAATTTCTTACCGAGTATATCAGTTTATTCAGGTATTGGGAAAAAGATCCTAAAATAAATTAATACAAATGATATCAAACACAAAAGATAACATAATAGAAGTAATATAATTATCATGATCTGGAAGTTTAATCTTTAAGCAAATGCCTAGAGCTGACATGTAGCAATAACTGTGCACAGAGGGAAGGAGAACTGAAACAATATTATGACTGCACACAGTTCATATTTCACGCAGAGAGGTAGGGGACCATGGCCGATCTGCCAAAACAAGAGCCAATACCAAATGTGTGTATGGGTGAAGGGTCAGACACTGAATGAATATGCAATAGTTCGGCTTCATGAGTATGTCTGTAACAATATTTTAGGATCTTGTGTTAAGTGATGCAGTCAATAAGTTTAAAATCCGCTATTCGGGTTCCCCAGGTAACACTGACTCCTGCACATTCATCAGATTTATGAGACTGCACACACCATCCAAAACCACACTCTCCGCTTGGATGTGTATGTATGTTAAGGCAGGAGATCAGTGCCCATGAAGTTAATCTGAATCCAAAATCAGAACTGACAACACACAAAATGCTCCATCAGCATTGGAGAAGTGCATTTTAGCCATCGTATCATACAAAAACAACTTCTACAGCAGTTTAAAAACTTTCTGTTCTTCGTAGACCAGTTGATTTTAAAATGAGGTCTTCAGATGAAATTGGCCTGAAGTTGCATACTGATAAACTCTATGATGAAAACAAAATAGTGGGTCTTATCTATTACTATTGACATCTACATTACATTTGACAGATTGATGTTCTACTGTGTCGTGTAACAGTCACTTTGTCACCTGCATGTTTTTGTAAATAGAAATAAGGATAAAAGTTCACTCTATCGTATCTCAAATTGAAAAAAAGAGAAACAAAAGATGATGAAATAAAAGCTATTGCATAGATTCACATATTCATTGCTGCCTATTCCTATAATGCTTATATTATGCTTACACAATCAGGATATTACTTTTTTTATATAAAAATGAATAAGTAATATGTTTCTCTGAGCTTCGCTTTATATGTACAACATATACATGTAAATGACTGAATAACAGTCACCCTTGTACTGGTCATGATAAAAGCAAGCAGGTGTGGGTCACAAGAAAGTAGGAGAAGGACAGGGATAAGTTATCCCTATCAAAAATACTATTAATAATATCCACCCTCGCAGAGTTTATATGATCGTAATTTTTATACTTTTTCATATTGCACTTTCTGTAAACCAAACCAAAACGTGCAATGGATACAAGTCTGAAAAAGTAAAGGCACAAATGATCTTGTTCTCTTATCCTCAACATCAGTAACAATACCAAGAGGAAATAATCTTAAAGAAAGTCCCCTTTTTACAGAAACTACCAGAAACTTAGAGCAAAATACCAGACAAAGTTGGGATAGAGACTGAAGACACACACACTAACACACACACTTAACCTTAGCCATTTACTGCCTTTGATCAATGCATTGCACAAAGTTCACCGTCTCTACTGAAAACAAGATCAGGCTAAAAGCCTAATACAAATCAAAGAGGGTCACAATGAGGGTACATTCACCAATTTAACTCTACACAATAGAGGCAATCAAAGAGTAACACGATTTTCACCCAGCTCCTTCTTTTATAACTGAATTACTGCAGTTGGATACACAGCTCCCCCCAGAGAGGTTCTCTCTTTAACAAAGCCAGTAGCTTGTGGTTCCCAGGAGGTGAGCAACACAGCGGAAAATCTATGCGCAAATGTTCTTTGTTGCAATTCCATTGGCGTTCCAGGATAATAAATGTTAGTGACTGGCTGCTAAATAAGCGAAAAATGCCTTGAAAATGTGACTTGCCTCAGTGCAGTTACACTGTGCCTTAAAATGAAATCTGTTTAATAATGTTAAATTCTCATATCATTGTAAGTGCCATGACATCCGACATAATGATACTGTACCAAAAGTGATTAACTGTATATGTGATAATGTGTGATTTTTAAAACATCCTCCCGTGAGCGTAAATGTGAAACGATGTATTTATCATTACATCACGCTCAAACTGCTTTTTTCACATTCTCGAATGTTGATTCGGCAGTTGTCCTCGCACGCCATGTAAATTACCCTCTACTGCTTTTTGCGCTTGAGTGAAGTTTTTGCGCTCTAGTATTGGATGGGGGTGGTTTTGACAGTTAGGGGGCGGGCTCATGGTCCTTTCTGTCAGCAAATGCTACTGGCTGATGGCTCCTGGTGCTGTGGCTGACCACACAGTATGAACAGTCCTTCTCCAGAAGACAAATATGGCAGACAACGCTTAAGTTGGTTACTTACGCGCAGCTCCCAATTCGTTTGTCTCTTTATTCCTAGATCCAGATGTTGGCCTTAGCTCCTTAGTTAGCTCCTTATTTACAGACTGAAGTTAGCTTCGTATTCCCGGATCCAGATTCAGTGAGCCGCGTTGAACGAAACGGAGTGTTCGGGTGTACATAATGCTGCGCACATTGCTTTACCACTTCACGGACAAATAAAAAGCACTTAATACAGAAAATAACTAACTGTTTAGCCTCACTAGTTTTGACATTGATCTAATGCCATAGAAAATAATAGAGTGATAAAAAGAGAAGGATGAGTGCAATCTGTCTGTAGTTTGACTTGGCATGCCCTGGTGTCCCTGGGTCCAAGCCTTTAGATTTTCATGGCTATAGCTCGAAAAATAGCCCCATTCATTCCAATGGAAAATGAAAGTTAAAAAATTAAGTTTAATACAAAAAAAAACCCACATAAATCTCACCAACACCAAAATAACAGAGCACAGGCCTCACCATGATTATCTATAAAATGGTGTTTAAACAGAATCTGCATGTTAAGCAGTTTGGGCTGTAGAACAAAGAAGAAGAAGAAGAAGAAGAAAAAAAAAAGATGGAAGAGAAATAACAAAATTTTTTAAGCACTCTAATCAAAGATCACAAAGTACTTCAGTAAGGTGTTCTGTATAAACACCTTTGTTTCAGTAAATTTAATGAAATGTAATGTAATAGTGTGGCAAAGTAAGTGAGTGTGTGTGTGAGAGAGAGAGATAGAGTATTAAGGAATGGTGGAAGTATAGCCTTTTTCTTGGCTATAAGCCAACAAAAGTAAGCCTTATATCTGTTCTCTAATCACCTGGACACTAGTGAGGCTGCAAAGTTTGATAACTTATAATGACTAGCTAGAAGCTAAGAAATGTAAACTTATTGGATGCTAGTAAAGAAATGTAGGCTTTTGCTCATTGATTAACTGATCTGTGTCTCCGGTATCTCTGGCAAATTATCAGACAATGGATTGAAAAAGCAGTTTTATTCTGATAACACTTTAATACTGAATGGGTGAGATAAAAGCAGTAGATAACCGCATCCTTGGAGGGGCAAATCAACACACCTTGAAGCACATTCAATGCTAATGAATGCTTTTAGTACACCAAAGGTGCTATTCACCTCTTGTCTAGTCAAGAAGGCACAGCAGCGCCTTTACTTCTTGAGGAGACTGAAGAAGGACCATCTTTCCCCCTACATACTGACAAACTTTTACCGCTGCACTATTGAGAGTGTTTTGACCAACTGTGTGACAGTGTGGTATGGGAGCTCCACTGTGGCGATGTTATGATGTGACCGAGCATCATCAGGGACTCCTCTCACCCAAGCCACACCCTGTATAACCTCCTGCCCTCTGGGAGGAGATACAGGTGCACACGTGCC
>JAOVVF010000004.1:9788791-9818606 GCA_028565595.1 Duopalatinus emarginatus
CATTGTGTCCCTTTCAGTAAGAGAACCTTTGCGATGTGCAAGCAAAACAGGACTTTGGTAAACTTCCTGAAAAATCACTAGTAAAACAGATAGATAGATAGGCAGATAGATAGATAGATAGATAGATAGATAGATAGATAGATAGATAGATAAACAATCTTGTTGAAATAATTAAGGCTAGGTCTAGGCAGTTCCTCTGTGAATTTCTCTCATTTACATAATTGCAGGTAGACCAACATACGGGTAGAGTACAAGGGACAAGTCGACAAGATGGCTTACTGTCATGGGAGTTTTTTCTTTGTTGCTAAAGTTCATGATGATCATTAAAACTTTTGTTACTTCCTGAATCTTGCACTGATAAACTATTCACGGCTCTGTCTATGCTTTTTCGGGAAAACACTACTTTCGGCAAAGATGTATGTGTATTAAATTTATAATCACAAGAATTTTTATCATACAGACAAGAAGAATTGGACAGAAAGACTTTCTTTCTTTGTAACAGAAAGACTAGCAAAAATATGAAAGGAAATACAGACAGAGCTAGCACAGGATTAAACCACAAACAGATGAGTGAAGTCTAATTTAAATAGACATCAGGATGTGCAGGAAGAAGATGGGAAAGAACACACTGAGTTTATAAGATAGTGATCAATAGCTAGAGAGGTTGAGGTACAGTAAGTGAACTGCTCAACATGCAGTAAGAAGACTTGGTACATTTCTGGTTTTGGGTGCAGTTTTGGTTGAAAATGGACACATTTATTATGTGATCACCAAATAATCCATTCTAAACTCTATTAATACCTGATCCTTTATTATATGAGGAGTAAAATTAAAATGAAAAGCTGGCCTAGGAAGCTGATGCCTAGTTTGTAAGATTATAAGTTTAGAAGAAGTCAAATTTGTCTAGGTCATGGTTGTGGAGGATCAGGAGCCTATCCTGGGAACATTGGGCAAAAGGTAAGAACACCCACTATGGAATGCCAGTCCATTGCAGGGCACCACACCCACATACATCCACAAAATCATTCACACCTAGGGGCAATTTAGTGTAGCCAGTCTACCAGCATGTTTCTGGGAGCTGGGTAGAAACTGGAAAACCCAATGAGAGAGAAAATAGGAAATGACCCTTGTCTAGGATTAAACCAGAGACTGTGGAATTATAAGGCAGCAACACTATCATTTGCACAATGCCAGATTTGAATAACATAATTCATTTACTAAAATCAACATCTAGCACAGATTATATTACACTATCTAGATGTAACACTTCACTCTCTGGTAAAATGAGTAGAGCCGATTGAAACAAAGATTTAGCTGACAGTTCCTAGTTTCTCTTTATGGAAGTAAAATGCTGCAGTTTCAGCTGAAAGTGAGTGACTGAGCTATTTCACCCAATCATACTAAATACCCGTTGTTGGGAAACCTGACAGGATGCTTACATTGTCATAAACCACCACTTCTTTCCCCACAAATTTACACATTTCCTATGGAAGGAAGTAAGCTGGCACTATTACTTGCTTCTGTAACCCTGCAGTGAGTTTGCAACTTATGTCATGCCTTATCTTTTGAACACAACAGCGATTGAGAAGACAGTAAATTTTTATTGTGACAGTAAAAATGAACAGTTAGCTAAAAGTTGCAGGTTAATCTATACAAAAATTGGACATTCACATTAAAACATTAAATGAACTGAACATTAAAATGCTCCTCAGATATGTATTTATAATGTCATATAGCTATTTGATTTATGAACTAATCAGCCCAGTGGTCAAAGTCCAATATTAAGGGAGGAGTTATGTGTAGCAATTTGAAAGGTGTGTGTGTGTATATATATATATATATATATATATATATATATTTCACTTTTTCTTCACGATAGTTCCATTGATATTACAGACAGATTTATTTAGCTGTAAACAATACAGCAGCATTCTAAAAATAATTCCATGTAAGTGATGCCAGCAACTTTAGTAATTATTGCTTGTCCCAAAAAAAAAAAAGATTTTATCTGCATGTGCCACCTACCAGAAACCACCGGCCATCAATTTTCATTCGTTGCACTGTTACAGCACAGTCTCGCATCTTGTTCTGTGAGCAACAGGCACAATATTATACTTGCACATTAATTCATTATACAATATTAACCTATTATGTGTGTATGTGTATGCATTTCTCAATTGCAAATTCAACAATTGCTATAAAGTTTCATATTACTTTCTTTCAATACCTTTTCTATTATCACTCATATCACACATCGACGTGAGGGACTTGATTACGATTCATTAGCTAAACGCTGTATACTGATGGCATATCTCATGTGCTGACAAGTAATTAGTATTTTCACTTGTTATACTTGTGAAGATAATTTTACACAGCTATAACAGCAGCAATGTCTTACTGCTCATCCAGAAAGCTTTTCTACTCACTTACCTGAGACAAGAAGCTGGCTACTTGTGCTGAGCTCCACTCCTCAAACTGTTCCCTGGTTGGCAGACTCATTTCAGCTTCAACTATTCCACATCAAACTGAGAGCTATCTGACAGCAGCTCATCGATCGGAGGTGTTTACTGTAACTACACCACAACTGGACTTCACATAATGTGGGAAGTGTGGGAAGTTCCTCTTGTCACCGTGACCGTCTCTCTGACTCTTACTGGCCAAACAGTCTCACGTGAAACAGCTGTCAGGTTGCACATTTAATATTAAGGTGAAATGTTACAAACAAGGTTATAAGTAACACTCTGGTCTTGCTGGAGTGAATGAATTCCTCTGAAATTATGCATGTATTTTTAAGGTGTGAAATAGCAGTAGGTCACCTTTTTAGAGCATGGTTTGAACAGCATTAGAAGGGGAAGTGAAAGACACAGCATGGTGGTGAGCCTTTTCAAAACATTCATTTCATGTTTTAATGCAGAACAAACGTTAGTATATAGCTAGAGCACAAGATCGACAGGGCTAAAATAAACCTTGTCTGACTTCTAAATTGGTCTATATTTGTGCTTCTACTTCGGATGTGGGCCTGTAGACCACAGTTCAAGTGCTGAATTGATGTTGACTAATTTAGCAGAGTTGCTTTCAGCTCTAGACTTCACTGACAGACTAGCAATGGAATAAAATATGAATGTGAGTGGAAAGGGGGCTAATGTTAGAATGATTAGAATCTGAATCATCTGAATCTATTCAAGCAAACAAACAAAGAAAAAAACAAACGGGGCAGATTAAAGGGTTAAATTGCAATGCATGAAAATACTGTAAATAAAGATATTGTACGTAATGTTTAACATACAGTAATGGGATTGTACAAGTGCACCCCTTTCTAACCTGAGTATAACCGCAAATTCTTAACAAAACATTGAAGTATGAACAAATAAAACATGGTATGTTTGTGTCATTTCACCTACAAAACCAATAAATATGTAAATATGAACTAAACTTGTTTTATAAAAGATATACAGTATACACTGAAGTGGCAGAAAAAATGGTACATCAGTCCAATACTGGGTATTCTGTAAGCAATAAACACCAAATATCCTGCAGAATGGTTTACAATCCCAGATGTGTTTGGTAAGATTGATCTTAGGTGGGAATGGCAAAACCTAACCATTTAACCGTTATTAGGTGTCTTTATACATGTGTGGTGGCATATTTTCCTGGAAGAGACCAAACCCACCAGAATGAATGCAGGACATAAACAAATGTAACACGTCAGAAAGAAGGCACTCACACCTGGCAAAGAGGTTTCTAGATGTACCAGGCGTCCAATAGAATGCCAGCTAAACAAATTCTATACCATTATCAAGCTACCACCAGCCTATATACTTTGCGTAGGCTTATTCGTACCAGTATTTCTGGCACTTCAGTGTACTATGTTGTAAGCCTAATTCTTAGCTAATCTCTCTAATGTAAACTAGCATGCTAATAGCTTTGACAATACAAACTAATCTGTTACGATACAAACTGGCAATATGACTACAAACTCGCTAATTGCTGATATTTATAGCAATAAATATCTGATCCTCTTTGTGTGTGTCTTGTGTTTATTTTCTTGGCACCACATTCAGCAATAATAGGAATCGAAGACTGTCGGAATGTTTTGCGATCTAATTGTTTGTTAACTGCAGCTGGCTTGCCAGTGGTTTAACAATTTTATGTTGCTTTCCATTGTGCGCATCACTATACAGAGTCATCTCAAAGCTGCTGTACAAGTTGCTGCACTTTGCCTCGACTTTGGTTGTTAGACACTGCATGTGTGTGTGTAACTGTACAAACAGGCAATTGCAAAAAGCTAGACATTTGTAAATACGTTTATCAAGGACTCATTTAACCATCTGTTGTTGTTGTCGTCACATCTGTTACAGTTTAGATTAGTTAGAACGCTGCTGCTTAATCAAATGCTTGACGCTGTCTGATCATGAAAAACAAAAAGGTTGATTTCTTGTTATTAGAGGTGTTTCTTTTAATATGTGCAGTGAAAAAAATAGGTACACTTGAATGTTTAACTTCAGTTCAGAAAGGTTTTGTATTCCCCAATTCTGTTCAGAATGAACAGGTTAACAAATTGCATTGCAGACACTGGCACATTGAACATTTTTATTTGTTCAGGTTTTCATAAGAGGTTCACCCTGGGTTACATGTTTGCGTGACAGTGAATGCTTTGCTCTGTGCTGCAGGTGTACAGGGACAGGCCATTTATCAGCTAGACTGGGTTTAATTTTGGATTTAATCCAAACCAGTGCACACAGGAGGGGTTGGAAAGAAGGAGGCAAACAATTGAACAAAAGCAACATTGTAGCACCAGTTAACATCCTAACACCAAGGTAGTCAAAATCTAGGCATAAATGTTTAACACTCTCGCAAAACACACATACTCTCAAACCCCCACGCACATACGCCTTACACCACTGCTATAGCCAACTGAAAGTGATGTATACTAATCTGTATACTAATCCAATGTCACATGACATAGCATGTTTCTGTATGTTTCTCCTTTTTCTAGTTGAGAGTTCATTTTACAGAAGTACACTGGTACTGAACAATATATTCCTAAAACACGTTGCCTGTTATAGAGCCCAAAACTAAAAATGCTGATGGCTAATGATAAATAAAACATAAAGTCACAGTTCAGTTACTGCATCAGACTGTAATGTTAAAACGCTCTCATTCCACCATGTCTCTTTATCCTCACTTATAGTTACAACCTTTTGCAAGCTTACAAGTACAGGCAGCAGAAATGAGCTTCCTTGGCAGGGTTGTTAGGATTATTCCTCGTGAGGAGCTTGATAATCTGGAAGAGCTTTGAAGCAGAGCCACTGCTCTGCTGAATCAAGAATAGACAGTCGAGGTATTTTTGGGCAATTACAAGGGTGCCTATTGGTTGCGCTTCTGTTAGAGCTGTATCAGGCTTGTCCAAGTGGACACAGACTCTAGACTTAGGACCTGTGGTAGAAACTGTATCTCACAGTCAGCTTGGGAATGTCTGGAATCCACCCAGAGGAGTCGGATGTTGTGGGCTGGCGCTAAAGAAATCTAGGCTGAACTTCTCAGCTTTTTGCCACTGTAAGAGTGAATAAATGAATTGCAGCTAAGAACTGCTGTTTGGGGTTGGAATTGTCATAGAACATTTTTAACAACTTGCATTTACAGAAACACAAATCAGCCATCACAACAAAACCACAAAACCATTGACAGCTGAATAATATTGTTATTATAGCATCTGTCAAGCAGTCAAGGTCAGAGGATCTCCAATACAGCAGGTCTTGTGGGCTGTTCTGGTTTGTGCCTACCAAAAACGGTCCAAGGAACGATAACTGGAGAACTGGCAACAGGGTCATGGGAGCCCAAGGCCCACTAATATGCATGGAGGGTGAGGCTAGCCTGTATGGTCTAATCCCACAGAAGATTCACATAAGGATCTGTTAATAATATCCTGGTGGCAGGTACCACAGAACACCTTTAGAGGTCTTGTGGAGTCCTAATGGAGGTAATATATAAAAACAGATTTGTAATTGAAGCAAATGTCAAGCTGATGTAAATTCCCATGCATTGTTCTATAACTACTTGCAAGATTATGTAGCATTCTGTATTTATGCTGCATTGTTATTTAAACATTAGTGCATAATGGCTAATAATAGATACATTATGGGAATTTAACTGCTAATCCAGCTGTTATTCAACTGATGAATGGAAACAGATGTGATCTAGCAGGAAAGTGATCAAACTGTGCCAGACATTGGATCTCCGAAGGAAGAGTGTTTTAAAGTTTTACAACATCAGCCTTAGGTGAATGCAAAAAGAACATCAATATATTTGATTACAATGCAGTGTGAATGTATCTTTCTGACATTTTAAAGAAACATCCTACCATTTTTTTCGAACGGTCAAACAGTTGTTAAAAGAAAGGCTAGTTCATATCCGAGAAATGTTAAAAGGAAGAGAAAGAAGAAGAGGTATAAGTGCCAGTCAAAACAGCAAACTGACTTTAAAACATACAAAAGGGAAACAAAACAACCAAAAAAGTGAAGTTATGGGAAGCAGTGGAACCTAGAGTGTAAAAATAGCCTTAGCTGACCATCCCCACATATGCTGCTATCGAGTAGGTAATGAAGGGCTCTATCTTCATTGATGTGCTCATTTGCTGGCTCAAGCAGATGTGCAACTAGCAGGAACAGCATGGGCTGCTGAGCTGCATATGGGTGGCATGCAGGAGGAAGCTTCTGGACAACACCGGACATCTGTGAGGGTCCATAATGGTAATGAGTTTTCCTAAACCCCCTGGAAAAATAGAGAAAGAAAAGACAAGCACTACAACCTCTACCTTAGATACGGTTGCAGTTTTTATAACCACTATGTTTAACCTTCACTATTCTGTTTTAATATCAATTTTTGCGCAGTCCATCATTCCTGTTTAAATGCACATGCACATATACAGTTATGAAGGTTATTAATCTTTTTTATCACCCGAATGGCTTAAAATTTCCCACATAAATGCCCAGACCTCAGATCAGATCAATTTTGCCCAGAAAAATGGGCAAAAATATTAGGATGTTCAATGCTAATGGAGACAAATCCCAGATGTCTGGCAGCTGAAATTACAGCCAAAGGTTATTTCACCAAGTATTTTCCTGGGGGAGATGAACACTTATGCAAGTGGCAAACGTTTGCTATTCTGTTCAATTAACCTTTGTGCCAGAATAAAAATATTTTTCACGTTTGAATGTTAGACACATTGTGTAAATCAAATAAAAAAAAAAATCCCAATTAAGTCTAATTCAGGTCTTGTTGTATGAGGAAAGGCTCAGAGGAGGCAAATATTTATATAAGACAATGTGCATTGCAATTTAGACTCTTTATACGGTTTGAGCTGTACCCAGAATCTTTTTTATGATGTGTGTGTGATGTGAAAATAGGAAATATTGTCTCATTAAAGGAAATGTTTATGCTTTTGACCTTCTTTTTGTTGTTACACTCACTAGTGCACTTATCGCTTTACATAATAATTCTGTTTATGCAATAACTTTATTATTGTTTACATCTTTTTATATTATCGGTTAATATTTTGGCCTCTATACACCCAAATTATTCAGTTCTGGTAGTTTTATTACTGGTATCAAATCAAAAACACCTGTTACTCATCTCTCTGCCAAGTCACAAACACACACTCCACAATTCCAACTGCCAACTCTCTCACTCTCAAAAGAAAAATACAACACCGATACCATCACCATTACCAAAGAAGTATATTCTCTGGCTGTGCCATTTGACAAAGCAGAACTCTGGTGGTACATTATACTGTACAACGTATAAAATGTTTCAGACTACCACCTCCACTTTTTTGAGGAAACGGCGGCAGCCTGAATTGACCTGTACTCAGCCTCAAAAGGAAATTAAGTTTGGAGAGGTGACGGTGTACCTGGTGGAGAGAAGAATGGGTAAAAGCAGGAGAAACTTCCTGACAAATTTGGCCAGGTCAAATGGCTTCTGTGTGGACAACACCCTAAGGTACGTCAGTTAAAAAAACCATTTGCATTTACAATTATTGAAACACTGTGGGTAGAAGTCACTGATGGTCTGGTTACGGTTTTAGCCACAGAATTTAAGCGAAGTTGATTTGTTATATATTTGCATGTCATATTTGATTGCCTTTGCAAGGCACACTATTCTGAGAGTTCCTTTACATAAAGGCTGACAGAGACTGACAATCTGAGCCTTGTCAATTTGTATGCAAATCATCATGCTAAAGTGAAGGTATCTTGCCTGATTTCTAAGAACACCAAAATGATGACAGGATAATGACAGAGAAGATGAAACTCTATCGGATTCTGTCAGACGGAGACAACTGACGGCTACAATCAAGCTTGCCCTGCTTTAGAAAATGACACTTGCGAACTCTGTAAAGCTGACTATTTGCACGTCGATTGTAACTGGGTACAATGTTTAATTTTTTTTTTTACACATTCAAAACAGAACTTTACCCCTCAAGGTCATAAAATGTCACAAAATATGTGCATGGTTTTAAGCTTCTTGTCATGTCAAAGCTCCGTTTGTGTGTTTCTGCATGTCTTTGGATGGTAGAGGGAATCTATAACAGTAGTTTGTGTGCCTGGGTAAAGCTGATACTTGCCTATTGCTTCCAGTTGGAGAACTGTGCCAAGAGTGTGCAGCTGGCTGTGGGCACCAGTGGGTGTTGTTTTGGGCAGGCTGGCATAACCGCAGCCGGTGGCTGGCTGTGGTGTAGTGTGCCATGCACAGCAGAGGGGTGGCACCATTCCCAGAAATGCAGCTTGAACTCCTGCACCATACTGTTTCTCAGTACCCAATGAGCGATTGTCTAAAGCTAACAGCAGGAAACAGATTGAAAGAGATGCAAACTGACATTTTACAAGGCGATGAGAGGTATATATTAGTGCTGGATTCATAAAACATTGGCCTTGTTTAAATCATATTTACATATTATTTAAAATATTAACAAAAGAAGCAACATATGATGATGATGATGATTCTTGCATTTGACTGTATTTTGCCTTAAAACTGCTCCAACTTAAACTTTTGAGGATGTGGTCACTGATTTGTGGTGAGGGACTTTTTAAAGAAGTATGTCATACTGGTAGTTTTGTGCACGGACCAAAAACCTGTTTCCACTAAACATAAATACAGTTCTTTAGTTTCGACTGACTGGTCTTAAAAATGAAACTTTAGTACATGGTTAAACTAAAGCATTATTTATACGTATAACAGTATACGTGAATTATACCAAGAACTGCATTAAGAGTTGGTGACATGAATGTTTATGTAGGAAATGTTGTACACATACTCACTTCCGTTTACTTGGTTTTCCGTTTGGATAATGCAAATTACTTTCATGTAGCTCCAATGTTGCCACATTATTTAACTAGTAATGTCCGAGATAAGAGTTCTTCAGTAGGAGACTTTAAACAGAGTTCCCTTTAAGCCTAAAAAAACATTTGATTCAATCTCCTGTAAAGAAAGCATCATCACAGCTTAAAAGATATGCTGACCACTTACTCATGTCTCACTCGCTTTTAAGTAAACTCACAATTTTTTAAATAAAAACTTGGATTCTTGGAATAAGCAAGGTCTCATGATGCCTCTCTTCCGACATGATTTCATGCCATTTCATAGGCTTTCAAATGTATAAAATTAAAACCATGTGAAACTGAGATGTCTGTTTCAGAAAAGTTCCCCCCTATGTCTGTACCTCTCCTGTAAGTTCTGATTTGTATCATGAAACTCACTGGAGATCGAGCTGGGTGCAATCACAGCGAGTTTATTGACAGAAAAGGCAGACACATCCAAATCATGCACTAAAGAGTAAATGTGGCCAGACAAGGTCAGGCAATCAACAAACAAATTCAAGACAAAGAAACAAGAAAACAAGAGATTCAAGGCTTAGTATGAACAGATATAAGTGTACACTGGAGCGATACTTGTAAAACGTGAACCACACATTGACCACTGTCCTTGCACACAGAGTAATCTGAATTTAACCCATCTGTGCAGTGAACACACACATACAGACACACTAGTGAACACACACACACACACACACACAGTCAGCACAGAGCCACTGTGCCTGGAGAGCAGTTGCTGGTTATGTGCCTTGCTCAATGGCACTTTAGTCATGTCGGTTGCAGGAACTGAACCAGCGACCCTCCAGTCATAAGGCTGGCTCTCCATAAGCCCACTGCTCCCCCATTGCTTTTCAGTTGTATGAGAGTTCAAAGTCTGATCATGTAAAGTGTGGCACTGAAAGTTTTATCTGATTACTATTCCTGGGAAGGTAAACGTGAATGTGAATTAGGTGTAGTGGTGGCCATGGGTGTCGGCTCACCCAAGCCACACCCTGTATAACCTCCTGCCCTCTGGGAGGAGATACAGGTGCACACGTGCCAGAACCACCCGGCTCAGGAATAGCTTCTTCCCACTATCTGTCACACTACTGAACTCCTCAATACACACATAACTATCCACTACACCATATTACATCAGGAAAACTACTGCCTACATTACACACAATGGACTAATTTAACACGATACACTCACTGTTCATTGGACATTGTAAATATTATATCATATTTAACCATTATACATATGTATTCTGTATTCAGGTAAATATTTATCTCTTTTACATATTTATTCTGTATCTACATTTTTTTTATCCATATACACTTATTTATTGTATTATTTATTACGCAGTGTCACTTGCACTATGCACAATTTAAATTGCACAACTTTTTATATTTGCACTCATATATTGCACATTACTTTTCATATCTGCACAGTTTTTCATTTGCACAGTTTTTACATCTGCACTTTTGCACTTTGTACATTGCTACTATTTGCAGTTCTGGTAGATGCTAACTGCATTTTGTTGCCTTGTACTCGTACCGAGCAATGACAATAAAGTTGAATGTATCTATCTATCTATCTATCTGTCTGTCTGTCTGTCTGTCTGGTAAGACATCCAATGTAATTAACACACATAAAAACTTACAGAAACACAATATATTTGACATTTGTAACCATTAGATTAATCTACATGTTAAAAAACACTGCATGTTATAAAATGTTAGACTTTAATGAAATAAAACTTGAAAGATCACCACTGAATTAACTTCATTATGGCAATTACCTTTCTTACACTTTATTACTTTACTATCTACACTTACTGCAGTAATTAACAAGCTGGCATTGAAAACATGAACATCTTTTCATAAAAGACTTTAACAGCCCCCCTCTCAGTCATTAGCATTCACAGCAGAGTGAAAAGGCAACTGCAGCTCCTTATCCATTCATTATTCTCAGAAAATGGCCTTGAGGCAAGTGTTCTTTTGTCCTTTTTACAATTTTCCTATTAAATCATAGACTTTGATTGTCATGCTTGACTGCTTCAGAGAGAGCATAAACGTGGGGTTTGTTGCCACAGGTCCATTTTGTCATCCATAAATTTAACATTTATTCATTTCAGTACTCATTTTATGATGCTGGTGATAATGAAACTCCAAATAATATTCTTACAAAACTCATTCTAGATAATAACATTTCAAGAATGTTTTAGTATAATACAGCACTAATCATATTAGAGAGTTCATCACTGTCTGAAAGGATCATTCAAACTTGTTCTTTGCTGGCTACCTTATTGTCATGGGCACTGCCACGTAGCCCAGTGCTAGAGCTATGGCGCGACTCAAGGCAGAGTGCGCAAAACCAGAAAGCAATGCCAGCAAGCCACTCTCCGTCACCGAAGTTCTAGCATCCGCAAACAGACTATAGTAGCCGAGCCAATCGAAAGCTGGGGTTTCCCGCCAACTTCTGTATATAAACCTCAGACTTCCATGGCTTGTGTGTTGGATAACCTGTTGCTATTTCGGACCGTTTTTTTGGATTTTTTGAATTGGCACTGGTGGCTTAGCCTGCACCACCAGCCATGCCCACCAGAGTCTGCTCATGCATCTCGGAATGCTACATCAGAGTCCCTGAGGAGTGTCAAGGCTTCCTACTACAGTCCTCCCTGTATTTTGCTCACTGGTAAGGTCTTTCTGACCACCAGAAGGTCTCCCATATGGTCAGCTGGCTTATGGGGAAAGCACTGAAGTGGGCCGTGGCTGCCTGGATCCAGGGAGACCTGCAGACCTACGAACAGTGCTCTGCCCAGTTTCGGAAGGTGTTTAACCACACTGGCCAACTGCTGAGCCTACATTTCTAGTGAATGGTTCTGTCTGCCTGCCCACATAGACTTTGGAGCAGCAAGGTCATGAGGCAACTCGTCATCAAGCCCAGACCACTCACTCAGAACCTGAACCTTCATACCATTGATGGAGGACCCATCTGCAAGGGCCAAGTCATGCAGTGCACTCCCCCACTGAAACTCTAAGCCAGTGCCACAACAAAACCCTCACCCTCCTGGTAGCCGACACTTCCCATCAGCCCGTGTTACTTGGACTGCCATGGATAAAATGTCACGACCCTGTCATTTCATGGAAAATCCGTGAAATCGTCACCTGGCTACCTCACTGCTTCACCTACTGCTGAACAACAACGTGCTGAGAGAAATGTTGGGCAAGTTCGTCATTGAATAAATCAGGATGTCATCAATGTAGGCAGACACCCTGAAATACCACATCCAACATGTTCGTAAGGTCCTCACACAGCTGCTTTGGAACCAGATTTACATGAAGTGGGAAAAGTGTGAAGTTCACATATCCAGAATCAGTTTCCTCGGGTATGTCATCAATGTCCACAATGTCCACATGGATAGGGACAAAGTGAGTGCAGTTACAAGCTGCCCCAAGCCAGCCACAGTGCAGGATGTCCAACGGTTCCTGGGATTCACAAACTTCTACTGTTGAATCAGGGCATTCAGCATTCAGTTGCCAGCCCACTTACCTACCTTCTGAAGGGTGGGGCAAAGTGGCTGTGACGGACCCAGAAAAGGAGTCCACCATTGCAAATCTCAAAGCCGCCTTCACCACTGAACACATCCTTCTCCATCCCGATCCAGTGAAGCCCTTCATTGCGACGGTGGATGCCTCAGACATAAACTGATAGAAAACTTTTCATCAAGCACCGCAACCTGCACTACCTCAAAATAGGATGCAGGCTAAACTCGAGGCAAGCATTCTGGGCTTTGTTCTTTGAACATTTCAACTTTGTCATGCCCTACCACCCCAGTTTAAAGAACGACAAGGCAGATCCCTTCTCCCAAACAAATACACCAGCATCTGCCACCCACATGCTTCCTCTGGTTGGTCGAGTGGGAACTGGATCAAGAGATCTCTGATCAGACCCAAGTCAGGACCCCAGCAGCATGCCCAACTAACCTCATCTTCATCCCTGCAGCCACCCACCACAAGCTCCTCACATGGGCTTACTGTGCCCCCATAACTGGACAACCGGGCATTTGTTGCACCATCGAGCTCCTCCGAGTACTGGTGGCCATCCATGTGCCATGATGTCCAACACTATGTCCTGCACAGAATGCTCCCAGAGCAAGACACCCAGAACTCTGCCATCAGGCAAACTACTGCCACTTCCTGTCCCACAACGTCCCTGGTCACATATAGCTATAGACTTTGTCACTGATCTCCCTCAAGCCAAGCACAACACCACAATCCTCAGTCGATTGTTTCTCCAAATTGGTCCAGTTTCTCCCCCTACCGGGACTATCTACAGCCTGGAGAACGGCCAAACTACTATTTGAGCATGTCTTATGCTACTTTGGATTCCTAGGAGACATTGTCAGTGACCGGGGACCCCAGTTCAGTGGTTGGGCATCACAGTGAGCCTCATCTCCAGCTATCACCCCTAGCCCAATGTACAGGTCAAGCAGTGCAATAAGGAATTGCGCACCTTCTCCAACAGCAACCACCAAGAATAGTCTCAGTGGCTTGAGAGGGCTATGGCCCTAAAGAGCATTCTTGGCTGCCCACACGGGACATCCTTGACCTCCTGCTCTGCAATGACTTTCATGCTCAGTACCCCTGGAAACCTGATCCCCGTCCCTGAGGTTGCCCAAGAAGAACTCTAGCTCCCAGTTGTAGCTTTTTGAGAAGGGGGGGGGTCTGTTATAGGGGCTCTGGCATGGGCACTGCCATGCAGCCCAGCGCTAAAGATATGGTGTGACGTGAGGTGGAGTGCACAAACCCGAAAGTCAACACTGGCAAGCGCACCCGTTCTCCAGCACCGAAATTCTAGCAAACAGACTCTAATAACCAAGTCATTCGGAAGCCAGGGTTTCCCACCAACTTCCAACTTGTATGCAATTATTTCGGACTGTTTTTTGGATTTCTGCCTTTGATATACTGTCTGTCGATCACCTGAACTCTGCTTGTCTTTTGACCCTAATTCTGCAATTCAATTTTCATTTGTTGACTGAGAATAAATACTCAGTGATTGTGTCCACTCCTGTCTGTTTGTGTGTCTTACACACTGCCATTACACTTGTAGGATTAATTTGGTGTTTACTGATCCTGTATTTTGCAAGACTGGAATCAAACCACTAGTGTAGACCTTAAAGTTGTTGGTTAATCCTAATGTTTTTCCAGACTTCCAGACTCCAAACTCCATGGGAACTTCCAAAGATTCCCCCTGGCAATATATGCTATATATATGCTCATTGTGTCCTAACCATTCATTCTAGTGTTTCTTTATCTGCTATTGACATTGCTTATCCATTGCTGACTGAACCATTGCCTGGCCATGAGTTTGCTGCACATCTTCTGTAGTTGTGTAAATATAAACATATTGGTATCAGAAGAATTTTTATAGTGTTGTTTGTATATTGCCTACACTGTAGTATGATATAACAACCTCTCTGGCCATAAAAATACACAATACAAATATTTTTGATGCACAGACAGTGGTTAAATGTACTTGGATTTATACACCGGAGTACAATTGCAACTGTTCATTTGGACTTTCGTGAGCTAATCTTATCGATTCAAGCTGGGAGTATGACCCAGGAGTGTCTTCAGAGAGAAACGTGTCTAAAGCCAAGAACAAATTGTAATGCTGTATTCTTCTCCTCACCCACACCTCACTTAGTTTTTAATTCATCTCTCTTTTCCCAGTGCTACAGCTTACTAATACACGGCCAATAAGCATACAATACAGATTTGTTTAAATAGAAAAATAGTCCAAAAAATAATATCCAAGAGTTCAAGAAGTTATATCTACTAGCACACTATACTGGCATATGATTGTACAGCATACAGTATACACTATTCAGGCATTAAAATCAAACATGAAAATCATCTGCCTAAAAAGATACCAAATCAGCTCTTATCAAGACATGGACTTCACAAGACCTCTGAAGTTGTACTGTGAAATCTGGGACCAAGACGTTAAAAACAGGTCCTTCTGTGGGATCAGATCAGACAGGCTAGCCCTGTGATGTGAATTACATAAATGCAGTGGAAGTATTAGTAAATAACAACAGATATTTCCCCTAATTGTATATTATCATCCAAATTACATCTACCATTCTGGTACAATGCCAGATGCAAAATAACAAAAAAAAAAATAACAACCAAAAAACACATAATATAGAAAAAACACATAAAATAAAGTGTAACACTTTATTTGGATAGCCAAACACAGATAGTTATACCATTATATATATATATAATGGACCATTATAGACCATTGACAAGCTGTCTGACTCACAATGACTCATGGTGACTCATCAAGCAGCCCAACAACTAATATTAAAAAAAAGTTATCATCTTATATTTGATGCTTAGTAGAGCTTTATAAATGCAATAGACTATCAATAGCTATATTTAGTTTAACTTTATTTTAATGGTTCAGATTCTGATTGTTAATGGTTAGTAGATCAATGTGATGAATACTCCTGTCTCAACTCTGCCTCCTGTCTTATCATTAATTTGTCTCTGAATTGTTTCTTGATTGTGTCCACCTGTTCTCTGCTTAGTTCTTGATTAGTTTGCATATTTATTCTCGCTCATCCATATGTCTTTGCTAAATCTTGTTCAGTGTATATGCACATTTCTAAGCCTGTTCTCCATTTTTTTATTCATGCTTTGTTGGCTCCACATTTAGACCATGATACCAGTTGATAGCATCAACTGGTATCAAGTAGCTGTTTAGTAGATCTAATAGACCATCAACTTGTCTATTGCAAGTTCAGTTTATGTAGATTAATCCACATTAGGACATCAAATCATTTGATATGCTTCTTCATAACAGTTTAGAGACCATGTTCAGAGTCCAAGTAAAACTAGTCCTAGTACCCAAAAAGCCTATTCCCATTGTCCAACATGGCCGCTCTCATCACATTACAAGTTTTCCTCAGGTAGATTATCACATGATCAATCTGCGTGACAGCACTGAAGAGGTGGTTGTGGGTTTAAGAGAGACTTTGGGTCAGACAGACTTCCATTACTTATTAGCAACATTAGCCTGCTGTCTTAGAAACTGTAGACGATGTTGGACAGCAACATATCTTGGCTTATTACCGACATTTAGCAGGAACATTTTTGACAAAAATATTTCTGTAATAGAATTGGTCCATGCACGTTTCTTTACAGTGTGTGTGTGTGTGTGTGTGTGTCTGTGTGTGTGTGTGTGTGTGTGTGTGTGTGGTGTTTGTTGCGTGGAGAAAGGGGGGAAATGTCCTTTCTCAGGCTATAAACCCATCAAACAGAGGGGATTAAGTGCAGGTGTTCTTCCTGCACGATAGTCTCTTCTTCAGTGGACTTTCATTCCTTTGGGTCTGCATCCGCTGTTTTAATTTCTCACTATAGACATTCATGTCCTTCTGCTTCACCTCACACATAAAACTGTAGTGAATCATACCCCCTACATCTCTCTCTTGTGCGAGTGTGTAAAGAAAGATATACTGTGTGGTTTAGGGGAGCTATATGCATGTGTGTGTCCAGCTCTGACCTCCCTCATTGGATTCAGCAGGTAATAGCTTTCACATGAGTTACATTTTTTGCTATTGCTAAGCTCGCTCTGTGGCCATCACTTAATTTATGCCTGCCTCTTAGTCTACATTGGAGCTCAAACCTCAGAGCGATATTCACTCTCTCTAACATGATCCAAATGTTATTTAAAAAAAGCTTTGTTCTTAGTTAAACCTTGCCAGCTTCAAGCTTGCTGGACTCAAGAGACTGTCTTGGCCTTAAATAGAGTTTAATACACAATGTTGTGCAATGTTGTGCCTTATTCTACTGTGATCCCTCACAGACCTATTGATTTGAGATGCTTCCAGTTTTTTCCAACATTCAGAATTAGAAGAATGCTGTGTGGATATTGAGGACAAGAACTTCAGGGCAGCTAATCAGATGCTAATGTAACACCTGGCTTGAACATTATATTTTATTTATTTCTGAAATTTATCTTAATTATACATTAAACCTGTTTTACTTCCCAGGATTTTTTCTGTAAATTACTTTATTATAGATTTATTTACAAAGAAATATGTTGCATCTAAGTGTTCTTTTGGGAACAACCATGATGCATATAATTGGCTGATGGTAATTTAGAAACAACATGGGGTGAATCCTATTAATTTGGTAGTAGCATAGTTAAAATTATAGCTGCTGGTAGGCCCCTGCATCTACAGTCATATCACCAAAGTAACATAACGGCAATTAAAAGAATTTGTTTTGTGTATTTTGTAAATATGCTGTTTTCTATTTTTGTGCATTCAGGTGTATTATTTGACGTCCTGATTATTGAACAAGGAGATTATGCGGCAGTTACTCAGTACTTGAGTAGTTTTTAACTTAGTACTTTTTATTCTTACTCAAGTAATTAATTGATTAATTAACTTAATTAACTTTTTACTTTTACTTGAGTCATATTATTCTAAAGCAACAGTACTCTTACTTGAATAAAATTTTTGGCTGCAAAATAAGGCAATTCCTCAAAATGCCAATTTATGTTTTTTTGCAATTAGTGAATAGGGATTCAGAGTTCAATCCACACACACACACACACACGGACACATACGTGTGGGCAGGCACACGTGTGCACACACACATACACGTGCATGCATACATGCAGTCATACACTTAGACACACATAAGTAAGTCCACACATGTTATCCCCTGTGGTCGCTGTATAAAATTTATGACCTTTGGACCACTTGAACCTGATGAAATGACACAACAGGTGTAGAGCTGCTGCAGATCTCTGTACTAAATGGATCCAACTATACAACACTGACCCCCTGAACAGATCAACACCACTGAAGCTTAACAGACTAACAGGATCAGCTTAACACTGCCTCATGAAATAATAACAGAACTTGCAGACAACTTGAGGAAACTGGTGTATAGTTATCACAAAATATTTCAAATGAATCTTGCAATAAACTGGAATTCCAATACAATAAACTGGAGTGTACTCATTGCAGAAGAAGAATATAAATAGAATACCTTCGTCACTGCACTACACTATAACATACAACTTCCTTACTGTACTGTCTGGCCAAAAAAAGCCACTGTTTGGATTTGAACAGTTCCATTTATGGACTGCACAAAACACCCACATTCCTCAGTATATATGCTCACCTTTCCATATATGTAGTGCCAGCCCTAGCACGTATGGTATTAGGTACAAGTTTCACCCCATTCACCACTATGCTCTACATTCTCAGACTGAACATGCTGCCAAAATAGCTCTGACCCATTGAGGAAGATGTTCTCTGTTTTCAAACACCAAAAGGTTTGCAACAGATCCCTGGATTTTCTCTGGTGTCAGACCAGACGGTCTAAACTTTGCCCCCCCTCATGCATATCAATGAGCCTTGGTTACCCATGACCCTGCTGCTGTTTCACTAGATTTAGGAACAAACTGCTGCATCCCAGGGATACCCCAGAAGACCTGCTGTTTTGGAGGTGCTCTGACCCAGTCTAACCATCACAATCAGGCCCTTGTCAGAGTTACTCAGATCCTTGCACTTGCCCATTGTTCTGTTTCCAACATATTAAATTTGAGAACAGATTGTTAACTTGCTGCCTAACATATACCATCCCCTGACAGGTGGCATTGTAAGGAGCTAATCAATGTTATATTATATCAGTGGTTTTCATGTTATAGCTGATCGGTCCATGAACGGTATGTGTGTGTGTGTGTGTGTGTGTGTGTGTGTGTGTGTGTGTATAAGAATTTTGCATTCTACTTTAAAACAACTGGCTTTGACTAATATTATTGTTATATCTGTTTAGTCATGCAACTAAGTTGTGCTTATAGATTTGTGTTCACTTTAATGAAAAACACATTCTTAAAAAATCTCTTCATATTTGGTCTGAATATGTCTACTGTCTAAATCACTGCCAGTTGACAGTCACAGAAGCAAGTAAATATTGCCGTTTTCCCCGTGTGTGGTGTACTGTATTTATAAAAACAGAGAGAAACGTTATATCAGTTAGTTTTTAGAAGCGCCGTTACACCGTTAAATATTTTTTTATGGTGACATGAGTCAGAATAACTTCCAGTTCTAACTCCTTTCCAGCTTTCTGTGATCTGTAATGTTTTTTGAGTTGTCAGTGTTAATAAATGCAAATCAGCTATGAGGTGCACATGATCTGCACTTTACAGCTAATTGGCAATAATCAAAAATACACACATGAACAAAATCAGCGTTACAGAAACGTTTGTACACCTGGTTCAGTTGGTCTATATTATGGTCTGTTTTTTAACATGGCATGCAATGAATAGATTATTTTTATGCATATCTGTATGTATGTGCAAAAATAGTGATTTCCCTGCACATTTCACTAGCTCTTAAGGCAATTCCAGATATTGCTTGGTAAAGACCCCTCAAGCCATCTTCTTTTCTCGTTTTTCTGAAACCCTAATGGCCATCACCCCAAAAAAAGGACTCTGTGGTAAAACCACATGTCACACTTGATCAGTTTAATATTAGCAGGATTCAGGAAGTGCACGTGGCAATCCGTACATCTGCACTATGTCATGATGGCCACTAGCGCATGCACGCGCATCCAAGCCTGCTAAAGGCACGTGAAACTAGTCCCAGCTCGGGAGAAAAGTGTTTGAAACGTGGAGACGAGTGGGGAATTTTATAATAGGGCCCCTTTTCGCAGTTTTCAAGCTGTTTCTGGTTGCAGGTGGATTTTGTCAGTGGACACAGAGGAAACTAAATAATGTGTTGCATGTGGGAAAGAAATGTTGAATGGCATGGAACGCTCAAAGAGATAAACCCTTTCAAGTTAGCTAAATAATATTCATATGAATTATATTCATTATCTACTGTAGTCATTGATCTACTGTCAGCCTAATACACTGGCTGGCCAAAAAAAAATGTAAGATTTGGAGTCTCTAGAGGCAGTAATCTGGGGTTGCTTTATTTGGTCAGGTTGAGAAGGTACTGAATGAGCAGGTTATAACATTAATAGATTCTTTCTTTTCTGATGACACAGTCCAAGATGAAAATGACATGATTCACTGGGCTTAAATTGTGAAATTGTTGCTTAGGGAGCATGAGGAATCGTTTTCACACATGAATTGGCCACCACAAAGTCCTGACCGTAAACTCATTGAAATTGTTTAGAATGTGCTGGAGAAGACTTTATTGAATGGTTTGACTCTAAATTAAAGTAGTGTTATCTTGTGTGGCAAATGTGTGCCATAATGAAAGCTAAAAGTGGTCAAATAAAATATTACATGTATATACATACATACTACATACTCACACAAACACACACATACAAAATAGCTAAATTTGCATTCTGCTCACTCCATGCCTCCTGATTGTACTTCAAAGCTGGAAATAAGAATATGATTATCATAAGATATCACAAGATACCTTTTAAAGGATTATGATTATTCATAATCTTCTATATTATTTTCGAACTAATTACACATCATAAGCTAGATGAATACTGAAAAAGCTTGCTTTAAATATATACGGTTGTTTAATGTTTAGTATATCAAGATCTCGATATAAGCCTAAAGAAAACAGTTGAGGTGATAGACTTCCATTAAATATTAACCCTCCAAAGAAAGGCATCTTGGCTGATCAACAGACAAGTTGTAGTTGAGGTACAATGTATACATTTGATAAATCAACCAACAAATTTCAGTTGTTTTATTTCCCTCATTAAAATTAGAAGACCACGAAGGAAAAGCCGCTGACAAATTTACAAATGTAGGAATTTCTTGGCATGAAAAAAGATGATTGTCTAAAACTCTCATATATTCAGCACATGAACCTCTGAAATTCTTAACTCAAGGACAAGCCGAATTTTTCAATTCTTGGAATTATACTATATCCTTGTTAATTTTGTGCATGTAACAAACAAACATGAATATCATACTGTAAATTATTTCAGAATCTAATGGCAAACTTAAATTTGTTTAAATAATTTTAAAAGACGGATCCTAATATCCATTCCAAAAGATCCTTCGTCCCTCATGAGCTATTCCCAAAAAATTACCAAATGAGAAGTTTTAAGCTTCCTAAAGTGCTACAGATGTAGGAAAATGAAAGCACTCTGGAAAAAAATAAAGTGGTCACAGTGTTACATGCATCCTCTCTGGCAACTTAAATGGTGAGTCAAGAGCCTGAAGAAGGTGCTTAAGATACATGGAAAATAGTGCATTAAAAATAGATCAAGGGACTCATGGCAGAAGAGGACAGAGTGAACATTAGCTGGCAGAGGATGGGATAAAGTTCATCTTAAGTAGTGTCTGAGAATGAAAGGAATTTTAATTGGGGACAATTAGAAGCTGCACATCACATCACAAACCTTACAAATACACACACAAGCTTAGCAACTCATTACAGCCTGTTCTGATTATGAGTGATCTAAATGGTTGAAGGCCTAGTCTTGCAAAAAAAAAAAAAAGTCCCAGGAGTGTCAGAAATATAGTGTCAAGAATCTGCTACTTCAAGAGAAACAAATAGCAAAAAGTAAATCATTTGTTTAAAAAAGGGCCTAATCAGCAAAAAAATATGAAGACAGAATAAAGCCTTATATTGATTTTTTTATTTATGACAGAGGGATGAGGGATACGCAGCACTTAGACCATTTATATTAAGCTTTCTTGAACCCATTAAATTTTAATAATAGATTGAAATCACCAAATCACAGATTTTTTTTTATTTTTTTTGGTGCCTCAGTATTCCTAGCCTTAATTCTGAAGGGTGCCAACATTAAATATGTAGCCTTTATAAAAAGGAAAAGTATGAATCACAGCTTTAACTGAGGAATGTTATGTAATGTATTCATCAAATAATAAAATGTGTATAAGGAAAAACTCTTAACTGCACTCTTGCCAATGCCATCAAGGGATTTTCGGGGTGAACGAGAGTCTGACCCAAAAAAAAAGGGGGTTCAGTGTAACCAAAAGCATTCCTTACTTGGAGAGGAAAGGCAAGTGGAAAGTTGTTTGTTAAGCTTTATTATTTTTTCAGCTCCTAGGCACAGGGCCTCATATATGACTACAGAAAGGCAGAATATCAATTAAAATGGGACACCCACTACCTTCTGTTATAAGGTGCCATTTTTATTTTATCCTAAATTTCAAAAAAATGTTCACAAAATTCATGTGTGTGAAATAAATAATCCATATAAGCATGTCAGCTTAATCTTTATATAAAATAGCCATAACAAATATTTTACTATTTGAGTTTCACAGCTCACATTATTTTTTATAAATAAACTGCACTTTCACTTCTTGTCCAAATGTACCGAAATTAGCATTTAGCAGTATTCTTCTATAACATGCATGAGACATAAGGCCTCAAGAAGACATGCCGTTTATGACTCATGTCTAGATCAAGAAACAGTACCTCTAGCCTGTATATTAGCATTGTGTATTACACATTCATTTTGGAAGTACTGAGGACTTGGCCACCATTGCTACCTGTTAGGTCAGCAGTTATACTAAAAATAAAAGGATATAGCATACACCCTCAGTTGAGTAGAGTGGTCTTTGCCAGTAGCTGTCTGATATGGCATATGAGTATCAAACTCAGACCAGATTTCATATAACTGCAGATAAAACAGACTACATTATAAAATACCTATGATTAAGAGTCAAATATGGAATTGGTTGCAAGCAATTTTAGCCACAGCATTGAAGTCATGGGTAATGTCAATTTAGATCACGCTTCACCATTCTATGAGCCAAGAAGAATTACAACATTACAGCTCATTTTAGATGATTAAATACCAGTTTTCTGCTCTGTTCATGAGTCCACAGTGACACGGAGCATGTTGAGCTATACATTACTTGGTTCCCTTTACACTGACTTGTTTTATTCTCTGCCACAGTACATCAAAGTTTCACTGACAGAGTCCAGAACTAAACCTGCCAGTCATGGATCTATAAACCACACTTTTTATAAATACCCACTGTCATCATGCCACAAACCACAGAAGCCATGCCCATGCCTGGTATTAGCCTTCACATGCCACGTGCTGTCCATCATTACCCATCAGCGCTCAACCACAACTTCCCCTCCAACAATCCACCAAAAATTAATCAACACACTCCAAACTTCCAAAAATTCACCCTTCCTACACTCAGACCAAGGGCCTTTTGTTTTTTTTCCCCCTCACCTCATGATCCATTTTGCCGTTATCCAATGCTCACATTATGTGGAAACACTGGCGCTAGTGTGATAGAAGGAGCCAAGAAGGCACAGCTGGCTAGGATCAAAAAACGCAGGGCAGGCAGCAGAGCACGGTAAACTGTGGGACCTGGACTACTCTGAATACTCTGTGCATCATATGCATTTGTGTCTCAAGAGACTGGTAGGGAAGGTGTCTGAGGGAAACATATGATTTATTTATTAGCTGAAGTCCCTGCTATTATAGGGAATATGCCCTGTATGTGGCACTGTAGAGACATGATGGACATTTTGACGTTAGTGATAGATAAGATCTACTGTGAAAGGAACTTATTTGACCTCCTGTAACTCATAAAATCAATACGTTTTTTTGTTTTTCTTCCTAATCACCTGCCCTGTGGACCAACTGGATCCAACATGACAGAAATGATTTGATGTGTTCAAAGAAGATGGGCCTTGAGACTAGTGTCAAAATATCTGAGACATGTGGGAATTGGTGAAGATTTCTGACATTTACTGTGTGAAAGGACAGTTATTGAACTAGTTCTGTCATTATTGTCAAGATCAGGGTCTGTCTGAACATTCTACACAACCTACAGTGGTGGTGCCTTTAGTTTTTGTGTAGCGTGGTGTGTGCTTATTAATTATTAACAATTTATCAGTCATTTTCATTATTATAATTATTATTATCATCCTCCTTAATTTTGAAACATGCACACACAATGCTAAGTATGGATTAACTAAGCTAACATTACATAGGCCGGAGCTATTTTAAGTTATTTTCTGTGACCCCAGCCCTTGATCACTTACTAAAAGATTCTGACACAAGAAATTTTGTGTGTACAGAAGTAGCACTAGTAAAAAAAAAAAAAAAAAAATGACTAAGAAATGGCACATTATAGCTAGAACATCCTTCAGGTTTGCAATTCAAATGGCACAACTTTGATAAACCATACAGTTCTTTCTCATACAAAAAGCTTTCAGCCTGGTTGCGACAATTATCATGCGCTATGTCTTAAATAAAGCTTTACTTCTTGCCGTATATTTAAAGTATTCACAACTCTAGCAAATCCAGTCACTCAGCTACACTGTCCCTTAATTAAATACAAGGCTATTAATCATTGTTGCACATTATGTATATCCACTGCCAAGGTTGTTCTTTATTTAATATTTAACATTTGGACCAGCAGATACCCAAGAGGCAATTTTTTGGGGTGAAAAGCACAGGAACATCCTCAGATGATGGATAAGAAAAGACACAGCGAAGTTTTCTTGTTTTTCTGCTAAATGAAAATTTAATTAAATTATAGTTATATTAATAGAAATTGTCCCTCAAGGGCACATCAGTGGAAATATTACTTACAAAGCAGCCCACCGTCAGCACACACAACCCAGAGGCACTTTGCAAATACACATTGTCAAGTACTCCAAGATAAACACACTCACACACAGAGAGGTTGTCAGAATAAGTACTGGCATAATTGTCATAACAGTAAGTGGACTACCTTAGCATCATCACTATGCCACCAACCCTTCCTGCAACAACTCACTCAAAGGTCAATACATTAAATGCTCATCCTAAATCAACCACAGACAGCCTCTCAGCACATGCAGGTCTCTGCAACAACTGCACTGGGAACAAAGTCCAATATGGGAATGAAGCAAAGCAAGGTTTCCATAACAGACCCCAAAACAGCACCGGCAGGGGCACACAGCGTCTCTGCATTAATAGTCATCATGGCAGAGTCGTGTAACAGCCAGAAAAGTCTGGCACACGTGCTCTTTCCTAATAGAGAGGGCTAAATGAGGCTGAGTGGCCTCAATTCCCCTTTAAACCTTGAAGGCAGTAGGAAAATTTCTCTAGCCTTATAGAATACCTTCCTCAAAGGAAGATCAGCTCAGTCCAGAATTACACACTCTTAATGGTATGTGCAGGATATTTTGTCTGTCCAAACATTAAATTTGGACAGCTCTCATTATTTTAAGGATATAACTTTATTCTAGTACGAATTCTAAACAGAATCAAGTTTGTTGATTTATTTTAATTTTTAATATGGATGGATTATAATATCACACAAGCAAGTGTGCTGCAGAGAATTCAGAGCCAATATAAAGTATAACAGCTCAACTGTGAGTGATATTGCTTGTATACAACAGTTCTATTAATAAAATAATAATAATAATAATAAGTAACTGATGGGGTGTGACACACAGGCTAATATTTTATGCGTAGAAGCCCCAGAATATGCCTATGCCATCAGGGAAAAAAAATCCATAGATATTATAACCTGCTCAATCAGTAAGTTCAGGAACTTCATTTTACTGCTGCATAATGTTGCTGAGCCTTAACCTGGCCAATTAAAGCAAACCCCAGATCATAACATTGCCTCCAGAGACTCCAAAATGTATTTTTTTTTTTTTTGGCAGGTTAGATCAATCCCTTCGATGGAATAAAACTATGCCACAGTCAAATTCAACAATATTGCATATTCCCACCATGCCCATGTATGATGTCAACATTACCCCAAGCCCTTTACCTCTATCTATGATTATATATTATATTATATATATATTTTACATATATTATGATTATAATCATTCAGCTGCAGTCACATGAATGTAATTGGATGATTGGATGATTGCATAAGTAGTTGTTCTAAGTTGCATAAGTTAACCATAAAAAATCTGAAATATCCGTTAGCAAACTGCTTGTAAAGTTTGCTGTTTGTGTGCATTTAGTTTATTTTTATAGTTTTATAGTATCATTATATATATGATAATACATTTTGATAGTTAACATTGTAGTGCTGCTTACATTTTTTTTAGCTTAAGCCAGGTAACTAATCCAATATCAGTATTCCAGAAGCATTACAAAATAATAGTGCGGCTAATTAGTCACATTTGTTCCTTTAGGCAAGCAGTTGCATTTACTCTGAAGTGCCAGAAAAACTGGTACAAATGCAAAATACATAGGCTGGAATTAGCTCTATAATGGTTTGTTTAGCTGACATTTCATGAGACCCTGTGTATGTCAACGAACATCTTTGACATGTGAAAGCTGTAAAGCCTCTGATGTACCTTTTTGATGAGTTACACTTGTTCATGTTCTACATTCATTCTGATGGATATGCTCTTCTCTCCAACAGGACAATGCACCTTGTGCTGAGACATCAAATTATGGTTTTCTCATTCCCACCTGAGTCACCAGATCCCAATGTTATTGAACACATCTGGGATGCCATGCAACATGCTGTGGAACACAGAAATCCTACACCTTGGAATAAACAGAATTGTGGACCATTTTGCAGTAGTATGGTGTTCACTGCCTACAGAATACCTCTGCAAGCTTGTGGAGTCCATTCCTCATGGTTTACCTATCAAGTATTAGACTGGTGTATCAGTTTACACAAACCATGTACATTTAAATTGTACAATATCTCTCTAAAGTCCTTGATTTTTCTTAGCACCAGAAATTACTGCTTTCAGAATTACCGGTCCAGCTGTTTTAATATGATATGCGAGAAACAAATTGAACAAAAATAACCCCAATGTGGTAGACACAACCCTTAGCAGATGATGTTATATCTATACAAGTATTTTTTTAAATAGTTTTAAGTTTTTTGCTTCATGCTGTATTTCCCTGGCAAATAAACCCTTTTGGCTACCTGCATTTATTTCCCCAACACGATCCACTGGTGGAAAAGTGTTCACACCAGCAAAATGAACTGCACTAACATCTCAGTCTGCACCAAAAGCTCTGTTAAATATACTACACATTGTTCAGTATCCACTTGATTGAACAAATCTGTGAAAGCTTTGACTAGGTGAAGTCAATGAATAATGTGTGTGAAGGTAACATTACATTGCACAAGTCTAATGCTTACCTGATCGTCATAGCGATACGTGAGGTACTGCTCTCCTGTTGTGTCTTCCAGGAAGCTTCCTTGTGGAGAGAGAGCGAACTCAGGTAGGAAGTATGCACTCTGAGACTGACTTGATTCTGCCTGTTGAACAAAACCAACAACCAAATTCATGATTTGCACATGTGGGACACTTGCAGTTTTTATGTTTTTCTGCTCCTAAACACTTTTTCACTTATCAGCCCATGAATCCCCATATACTGAAACTGTATCACAAAATACACTGCACTACACACTACTCACAAACACACACACACATGCATTGCTATTAGGTGAAGCTTACTTGTAACTAAATTGACTATTTTATTTGAAACCTCCAGAATATAGGAGCATTTGGTAGGTATATTGCTGAATGTCACAGCTTGCAAAGCTTACTATGCATTATTTCTCAGCCTTCCTCTACCCATTCATCAATAGCCTCCACTGGTCCCCCACAGGGTAGATATTATAAACACCTGACACAGCCAGCCAATTAAAAGCCCCATTAATACAACATATGAAAAAGATTTTTAATCCTGACTAAACCTTCTGATATGTTCTTACCAGTGCATTATACATACCATGTCTCCAAGGATGATTAAAAAAAAACTTTTACAGAATAGAGTATGCCATTATAAGTGCATGTTAGTTTTGACCTAGCGTGGTATATTGGTTAGCTTATGTTAAAAGTTTTATGTAAGCTTATGAAGACAATATTCTAAGGAGTTTCGGGAATAATTGAAATGTCTCCATTCTAGTAGCCACTAGCTGTGTTGGGGACCTACTGTATGTATTGTACAGAGTTCAATTCCTACTCTATCTACTAAGGGTAATCATGGTTTTGCCAAATTGTGAATTAGCAGGATCAGGCATGTTTAATAAGCTTGAGAAATAAACTCTGCAGAAATTTAGATTTTTAGAAGCATGGTTGGTGATCACTGTATTAAACTAATAGGCTTTAACAGCTATGGTTCTGTGCCAGTGACCCAGGTTGTGGGTGAAAATCCTATAAATTGTGATTAGTTTGGGTTGAATTCAATCTAATGTGCAAAGTTCTTTTAAATAAAGTGTCTGCTAAAAACAAGAAATAAAACAGGAAGGAAGTGCACCTATAAGGTAAGACAAAACGAGGTAAATATGAAACAGCATCATGAAACTTTATGCTTAGACTATAAAATGCTTGATGGCACACAACATTCAAGAACCCAGGAAACCACCTGTGTGTGCACATGGCTTTAAACTGATTCCAGCATTACTCAATAAAATGCATGCAACTATGCCCTCTCTGACTAGCACACATGATGTCTAATACAGTATTATACAGTATCATGCAGCTCTTCTGCTCTTATGCTTTAGAAAGGATGAGTTGGAGTACTAAACTGCTTCACTTGGCCCAAATCAGATTCAGTTCTACAGTCTCTTAAATCATTATGCTAATGCTCCAAACTTCGTCAGGGAACCGCAACATGCTGCTTAAAAAATGATTTAGGAACTTATACACCACAGCACCTGCGTAGCAACCAGATCTCCGTCAGCCTAAACAAACATTCGCATTTATTAATTTATGCAAAGGCCCATTTTGCTCAATGGGTCACTTAGAACAGATTCAGTGCTCAAGTGAAAACAATCCCAGAGCCATGCAGTCCCGCCAGAGAGGAAATTCCGCCTTGCTCAAAAACCCTTACTCACAAAGGCTTAGCAGCAACACACGCACATAGCACAAGTCCTCAATCATGGCGGCAATTTTCAAGCACAATGAATTCACTGTATTTAATTCACAATATGGTGGGGATTGGCTAAACAGGTTAGCCACATTTATATAAACAATGTGTGATGATTTAGGAGTTTATGATGATTACAGCGATTTAGGAATTATGGTGACATCTCTTGATGGGCACAAAAGGTGTTTTCCCTCACCGTTTTCCAAGAAAAGATACTTGCAAATGAGAATCTGTCATCATGCAGTCTGCTGTACACAGGGATAGACTGTTAAGACAAACAGTGCCTAGGAATATATTTAAAGTAGATAAATGCAGCTGTTGGCTTTTAAAGGCACATGCTTTCATCAGTGACAGTCAGTTCTATAACTGTCAGGCCTGCATTAACAGCCTGCTCTGTGTGTGTGTGTTGAATGGGGGGGGCAGTGAGGTTAAGACCCCTCTACAATTAAAGAGGAAGAGGCTCAGCCACCTCTGTGGAGGATAACAACAAGATTATATTGTGTGTGTGCACGCGTGTGTGTGTGTGTTTGTGTGTTGAATGGGGGGGGGGGGGGAGTGAGGTTAAGACCCCTCTACAATTAAAGAGGAAGAGGCCCAGCCACCCCTGT
>JAOVVF010000004.1:9818706-9834431 GCA_028565595.1 Duopalatinus emarginatus
CTACGTATCTACAAACCTACTTTCACACACACCTGCTTTTTTCCCTGGACCGTCCCTCAACCTAAACAAGTCTACTCAATGACCTCTCGCTCCAAAACTCCCTTAAGTACTTCACCATCTGTCTGTACTCTTACACACACACACACGCAAAAAAATACCCTCACTAAAAAGTGATCTAGGCTTTGGGTGCAGCGATAAAGGACTCAGGGGAAAGCAATCTTCCTCACCTATTAATCCTCTGTGAGTTATAGAGGAGCCAGGCCTCCCACACAGAGCGATGATAAACAGAGAGACAACAAATGCACCGGTGTGTGAGAAATTGAAACATGCCAGTACAGACATTAACAGAGAGCTGAAACCCGCAGGAAAAGTGTCACAGTGTTAACAGATGTGGCATCTATCTGATTAATATAACATGCTCAGAGGTAGTCCTCATTAAAAAAAAGTTCTGTAACAAACTATAGCGATAATATAATGTTCAAACTACTATGTGATTAATTATTTAGGCTTCTTCATGAATCTTTCTTAGGATACAAAGGTGGTGTCTGCTTCTAAGGCCAGTGCATTCATAAGTCCAAAAGCACATGCAAAAGTCAAAAATCAGCACACACAGCAACAACATCTAGGAAACAAGGACTTAAGAAAAAAAATATGACACTTGGAAACGCAGTACTTTGAGAACCTGAAACCAGGGAAACATAAAAACACAGCTTAGGACTGTAATATTAAACAGGCAAGACTTGCCAAGACCACAAGATTAACTACACACACACCAACTAATAGGACAAAATGGCAGGCCACTGGTTGTATTGTATAATATATGTTGTATATAATTAGAACAACTGTGGATTTATGCAAGTGAGGGCTTTAATTATAATAAGCTAATTAAACTGTACACTTTTACAGGGTTTTTTGGTCCCGAATGTGGTTCTACCTGGAACCCTCTCACTAAAGCGGTGTTAAAGTGTTTCACATAAAACCTTTATGGATTCTCCAGAGAGAAATTTTAGCACTTTTAGATGAAACCTTTTGTGTAGTTACACTTGATGTTTAGCCCAGGGCAGAACATTTGTCTTATACTGTGAATTTGTAATGCTACATTTTTATATAGTTTGTAGTTTTTCTTCAATGTATTAAATTGCCCTTGAAATGCTGTTAAATCCAATGCTGTTAAATCCTATGCTCATGGGTGCCAAAAAATGTGCTGTGCAAAAAAAAAAAAAAAAAAAAACAACCAAAAAAAAAATATTTAACCAACTATCCAGCTACTTTACTAATTCCCTGCAATTTTGCTGGTTTGGCATGAAGAGTTTGTGTTACATCCAAAGGAAACAGGGTGGGACTCAGATATGATTGGAATTAAATAATAAATGGACATTAGCCCATTAATTCAAAAGGGATTCAAAAGTGTTTTATAACCAGGTTGCTGCATCTACTTGAATCTGCCCTCAAACTGACTGCAAAAACACATGATCATAATATTCAGATATAAAAAAAGGAAATCATATTTATCAAAGCATGCACAACAAATTATAATTCTGTGTGCAGTAACTCAACTGAACTACGTAACAGAAGTAGCTATTTATTACTTATGCATATACAAAGCTATACACAGCTGACATTGATAAATACACATTATACATTGCTGTGCCAGACTCATTGACATGTACTGCAATGAATGCAGGTAAGACATGACATTATTCAGCTCATAGCTGGTTGGGAAATGCCATACTGGTCGCCAATTTCTCACTGAAATGTGACCTGAACTCTAGAGACTTGAGTGTGCATGGGGATGATACTAATGTATGGGTTTTGTCAAAATCTCTAAAATAGGGACACATTTCTGGCAGAGATTGACAGAAATTGCAATAGGCATATAAAATAAATAATTCTAACAAGCTACTGATAACTCTCAGAATAGACATCTTCAGGCAAGTCATCATTTCAGTCAGTCTAGATGTGCCTTTTAGATTATTTTACTTTACATTTCATTGGTTACCTGTGAGCAACTCATTGAGAGCACAGGAATATTATAATGTACTGATCGCATGTGACAATTCATGAGCCCAAACACTCACCAAAGCCAGGGTTGGACACAAATACAGGTTTTGATGCAGAATTCTTGGAAGAATAAAAAACTAAGGCAAACGGGTCCAAAAAACAAATCTAAAAGAAATTAGGGTCAAGTAAGCAATGGATCAGACAATTTACATACAGGCTTAACTGGGCTGAGACTTTGGAGTCAAAAACAGGCAGAAGGCCATTTGGAGTCAAAAACAAGCAGAAAGCCAAAAATGCCAAAATAGCACAAAACAGAGAAGAATAGAGCTTAGTACTAGGTAGTATGACAACACCTTCCAAAGAATGAAATGACACAAATGGACTTAAATAGGAAGACAAAAGCAGGGGTAAACTGAAAACAGGTGAAAGCAATCAACACAATCGGTAACATAAAACATGTGGGGAAAAAACACAACTAGAATTCAGGAGACTGAAAATGGGTGGAAACTGTACTGTCAGGCATGGGCGAGGCCACTTTGTGTGGCTGATGTGGATTCTGCAAGTCAGAGACTATAGACTCCTGGCTGGAGATTGGTAGGGCTGAACTGAGTACTGAGAATAAGTAGGATGGGAGTGTCTTGGATTACTGCAATTATGTTGTTATTGTTTTTTTGTTTTTTTTTTACCACAAGGCTAGTTCTACATATTCGCATATCCTCAAGCACAGATTTGATAGGTAATATTTTTACACAGAAATGTGTATATGTTTTGTATTATACGTCACAATTTTTGCACAAAATTATGCATACATACGCTTTAGAACCCAGAACTGCCAGGAAGTAGTAAAGAGGAAAGCAGAACCATGGCAGGTACAAAGTGAAAAGTGAAGTGAAAGTGAACTATTTGCCTACTGTGCTTGCACACAGAGGAATGTGACCTCCGCATTTAATCCATCCGTGCAGTGAAACACACACACCAGTGAACACTAGGGGGCAGTGAACACACTTGCCCAGAGCGGGGGGCAGCCCCAAACCACGGCGCCCGGGGAGCAGTTGGGGGAGTTAGGTGCCTTGCTCACCTCAGAAGCCGGACAGGGCTGGAGATTTTCGCATTAGTTTCAAATCCAAATGCGTTGAAAGACTGCACTTCAGTTTTCTTTCCATCAGGTAATCAGGCCTAAACTTTCTTTGACCCCTGAGGTTTTTAGAAAATATGACCCCTTAAGTTCTTATGATGGTGTGTTGATAACAGATCAGAGGCAATGAACCAGTTTTATTTAGCCGAGCATAGCAGAAACTCATTACACAAGGTTAGTGGCATTTACAACAGCAAGCACAGGTGCGTCTATTTTACACAGCGCCATGCTCTAAGTTTCAGTGAGTTCTCGATTAGGAAACTATGGTTGCATTGTCTGTGTCAAGCCACAGAGCCAAGCGCTGAGTCGACATCCATGGCATGACTTCTTGTTGCGAAGATGAGATGTGAAAGGCTCTGCTTTGCCCAGAAGAATGTCTCGATTCTTTTAGAAGGAGCTACACCCAATAAAATCAAGACAGTCCTGGCAGCTCTCAGGCCTTATGTAACCAAGCATGCTTTACTTTCGCCAACTTCAGCTGCTCCTGAGTCAGTTTGAAGTTCTTAAAGAACAGAAAGACTAAGATTAACATGGACAGTATAGAGAGAGCATGAGAATTTATGTCATCAGCTATCAAAAACTAATAAAAATGTTACCCTGCTGATCTTTATTATTTAAGAACACATAATTTAAAACAGACAAATCCATTGTTTAGCTGTGTTAGGGATCTTTATAAGAAACTGTAATATACCTAAATATGTTAAATATATATATATATTTTTTTAATTGTAGACACTATGTTCAATTATTGTCTACTTTGAACACTACCTAATATTGACTCCATTAGTACATGCTTTATACAAATATTTATATTTATAATGCTTTCGATCTACAAGAACATAATGTTTAGGACATTTCTGAGAAAGGAATGATCGCATTTGCCTTATCATTGGGAGATCATGAGTTGGCTGGATTAGCATGTCTCTGGTGGGTGCGAATTGGCTGGTGACTAAATTGAGATGAAAATTAGGGTAAAAAAATAAAGGTAAAAAATAATGGAATTGTGGTTGATTGGGGCCTCAGTTTTCTGCTGGCACCTAAAAGGCCAACAGAAATCTCAGTAGGCAAAAATTCCCCACATCTTTCTTTGGGTAATGTATAACACTATATAAGGAACATACAGTGGCCGAGAAAGCCCATCACACTGCAAATTCTCAAAACACAAGCATCAGAATGACAACACCTGCACAACATTCACAAAACACACTGCAAAACACGCTGCCAAGACAGCCCAAATCCCAGCAAAAGTAAGTTTTATCTGTTTATTAATGAAGATAAAGTTGGTTTATTGAAAAGTTTCTCGTGTTTATATTTAATTCCTCCTTTAGAATTGCACAGTGAGTAGTTAAAACTAAGTTGAGCTGTCCATGCAGCTTGCTCTCGAATGGTTCTGTCCACTTTCAGTGTCCCTCTGAAACACTTCTGAGAATTTGCAGCGCGTTTTTAACTTGCAGTGCGATGGGCTTTCATCATGGCCTCATCCTGCTTGCATGATGCACCTACTTGCACAATTATACGATTGTCATGGTTTTGAAAATAGATGTCCATGTTAGCCATCTAATAGCCACTAAAGGAAGTGAAGACAAGAAGAAAACTAAAATAGGAAGCAGAACTATGGTCATAATTAGCTAGCTAGGAGTGGACACTCAGACTGGAGTTCGTAATGTTTGTTATTTACTATATTTCATGAATTCATTATTCATCTTTTATTAACTTTCTAAAATTGTCTCTATAGCTTTGTCTATTGAAGTTTATACTAAGTGTAAAAGTCAATGATTTATGAAAAGACCTGTGATGTAATGAGGGTTTGTCTGATTAGGAAGAACACAGAATCTAGCATGTGGAATATAATGCTAACACTTTCAGACATCTTTTAACATTCTTTATAAAAGCATCTGGGTACGATAATGGCCATAAAGAGGGAAAAAATACTACATTCCCAAGAATTAACTTTAACTGCAGGTCCATGAAACCACAGTTTGTAGTTCTGCTAATTAAATGCTAAAAATGTCAGCCCTGTTATTTTGAACCTTGTTACTCATTTAAGAGAAAAATGCAGCTATTGTGTGCAATGAAAAATGTGGGGGAAAGCAAAAGTTGTCTGAGATGGGTTTACACATTTTTGCTTGTTTTTGCTTAAATTGACATGCTAAGGCTAAAAGGCACCATGACCATAAAATTACCTACATATCATAAACCAACATCTAAATACATCTTTTCCCTTAATAGAAGGCATGTTTAGGTTAGCACTGTAAGCTTTAACTTTTACAGGACACAAACTCTAGAGTCTATAAATCACCACTTGTTAATATCTTATATTACTAAATGCAGCAAGTGAGCTATCCAGGACATTTTAGGTTAATTTTCATGTTTAACATGTACTTTCTTTTAAAGTAATATATATGTTCAAACTCTGGTAACTCATGTTATATGTGGTCTTAGTTCCAGTCAAAAGCTGTGCACTGTGTAGGGTGGATCATTAAATATGGTTTTTTTTTTTTCGTTTTTTTTTACCTGAATAGTACTTGTTTGATTCACTTGAATTTATTTGAGTTTAAACTTCTTAAATGAACTTAATAATATTTCCATTGATTCATTAGCTATCTCTTTTTAAAGTAATTTTTGTGATGGATGGCTACAATGGATGCATAATTAAAACAATTTAACCTGCTGTGTGTCCAAAGTATAGTCCACTATTTATTGATTTTGCCATTTTGTAGTGCTGTCTGAATGTATTCTGTGAATTATTATCCCCTATATAGTAAACTCCAAGTATTCCACAATGCATTGTGAAAAGTAGTCTTCAACCAATGGTAACTAACCAACCACTATATACCATATATACCACTAAATACTGCACTGAAAACAAACAAAAACTAGAATTGGTATAATCAAAGGTGTTTTATGAAGAGTATTGTTAAAAAGTATTCTTAATGGAGTATTGCTTTCTTTAAGACAGTTGGAATGATACATTAATTGGTTGTTACACAAACATAACGTTTAATAGGTATAATAATTATGTTTTAATATGATTAATGTAAGCAGAGCAGTGCATAATGTTAGGTGTGCATGAACAGACACCTGCCAGGACAAGATAAAAGAACATAAGTGCAGATGTGAACATGACTGAGGCAAACAAGTCCAAAACACAATCTAAAATCACGGTCACAATCAGGCAGTAGCTCAGGCAATCAGAAATCAGGCTTAACTAGGCATGACAAAAGAACAATATCCAAAAACATAGTAAAGAACAGCAGGCAGTTAAAAAACACAGCGTTGTACATTGTCAGATGAACACCAAATACCTCACAAAAAAAGCAAAGAAAAGGCAGGGTATATATAACTAAACCGAGGCAGGGTTGGGGGTGTGGCTGCAAGGAATTTTGGGAACTGGAGTCTTGATTGGAGCGTGGCAGGACTGAAGTACTGACACATAACAACACACAAAGCCATAATTATGTGTGTTGTAGTAATTAATTTAACAGTTAATAGGGTGTAATGAATGAGTCAATGATTCATGGATTCAAGTGCTGTTTTATTTTAATTTTTTTCTTATTTGAATTTTTTATTTATAAACTTGCCTTAACACGTTACATAAAGGCATTGAGTTGACGCTTGTGCGCATTGCTGTTTCCTTGACTATTCATTTGGCTTTTGGAATAAATACACTGTGTGCCCTTGCATCTTGCATCCTGGCCATTTCAGATACCTTGAATAGCTCACCACAAATAACATAGATTAAAGCTCTTCTTTCAGACACGACAAGATGTGGCACAGTTCTAAATGCAGCACTTTACAGTGCGAGATTTAGGAGGTCCTATCAGCATGACAAGTGTTATAAAGCTAATGTCATGCATACAGTGTGTCTGGGCAACTTCAGAGGAATCCTGCCACACATGCTCCAAATACACAGACACAGTATAAGTTCACAGCTAACTTCCTAAGCAATTAATAGCCTCTTGAAGAAATGGAGATGTTCAGCAGAAATCTGCATTCTAAAAGCCAGCTAAGGTACCATCACTGGAGAAGATCAATGTGATGAAAAGTGTCACTGATTACTTCAAGATCAGGCAGTGTTGGCCTGAATATGTCTTTCATTTTAGAAACCTTTGGGGTGTTTTCCTTTTTTCCTTTTTTTTTTTCCTATGAATAAGCTCAAGTGTGCATATAGTATATGCTTGGTATAGATTAGGAATGTAATCAAATATGAATACATTATTCAGAGTGAATAGGTAATGGGTTCTATACATATATAAATACAGATAAAAATAGTGTAGATTTTCTTTTTTTCTTGCTGTTGTTTATTTAATCGTCTGCTTGATATGAGTTATTTTAACTGTATATATGGCTGCACCATATAGCCACACACTGGGAATCATATTACTGCTAAGGTCTCACAAATTATACTGATTTACGTTAAATACAATATATTATATTGCATACTTTTTGCCATTCTTTATAATTATTAAATGACAACATTACTGGAAAATTACAATACCATTCAAATTAAATGCCACTTAGTTTAATATTATATATTGTGTCCATGAAAAAGGACTTATTTGTCCAGGAGCCACTTTTTTACTTCATTGTCTTACTTCAATAAAATCTGGTTTGTAGTCATGCCCACATCAATTTTCAGACTTGTACACAATGTTCAAACAAACTTTAACATTCAAGCCAATATCCCTGTCCTTATTCAAACATAGTCATATAGCATTGCCTTGGGGTACTTGAAGTCCAATTTCTGTTTTCTCCACTACTTTTATTTTGGATTCCTCATTAATATGACATTGAATGCTGCTGGAAAATGGTGAGAGAGAAAAGAAGTTCTTTTGTTTTAGTGACATATGTTTGAGATCACTGAAAAATGTTCTCCTAAAGCCGCAGTCACACTAGATTTTGCAAGTTGCCTTGCTCCGTTGAAATAGGCGGGCCTGGAAGATTAGCATAAAAATAAAATAAATAAATAAACACAAAAAATAGATACCATCCAATCCAACCTCCCATGAGACTGGGTGCCAGGCCACCTCACATTTTTGTGCCAATTTATATTCTAAACAAAGATTTCCTTCATTCTGAATATACAGTACTGATAAAGTCTTACCCCTTAAGTGCACTGCAGCTAAAGTAGTAGTGCTGCTGGTCATTTTATGTGTCAAAATTAGCCAAATTTGAAATCTGTATTCACTATTTAGATTTCACATGATACCGTACAAGCTACACAGAAAGTACTTTGGCTGCCTGGCTGGGGGAATGAATCCGAGGCCCTTCTTGCTGGGAAATATATTTGTCCTAGAAGTCTGAGGCACACATTCCACTGAGAGAGATGTGATTTCACTTAATAAAGGCCACTGTGGCCAACTGTATTACAATGTCACCCTGTGATGTTTGCAGGGTTACTGCTAACTTTTTGTGGAAAACTTTTACACAATTTGCACCGTACTTGTTAAGCACATCACAAAATAACAAAATATCAGTAAGAACTTATTTAATGTGTCTCAGAAAGAAATGTTCTTATAAAAACAATTGTTTGAATGTTTACAAAAAGACATGCTACTTTTGAAATGATTGTCCCAGGTCAAGCCTGATTGTGCTTAGCATGATCAGAGCAAATTCAGCTTGGTAATAACACCCGCCCCATGATGCTCAGCACTAACTGTGTTTGTGTCATATTACTTTCTCCTTTTTCAGCGAAACCATTTGTCAGGTATGTTAGAAAAGAACACATCTTGATTTGGTCTCCATTCTAGTGTGACTGGCATGTAAAAACCCACCTACATGACCTAAAAAATTCAAAATAACCACATTGTCTGTGTGAAAGCGTTGTTATTCTACAATTTTAATATATATCTAGGAAACCTCTCAGGGCGCTGCAGGTGACGTTTTTATTCCACATGGTTGGTAACCATTTCAGTGCATTAGTCAATATAGAGGCTGTTCCCAAAGCCAAAATAATAGTATGCTTATTTTTATTTGTGTAGCACCTCCTTCATGTACGTTAAAAAGAAAACAAAAGAAAAACAATGCACAGGCCATGCTGTCACTAAGAATCACCCTTAACTCACTGTATCAACAGCAGCAGTGTTTAATGATAATGCAGCTGAGGAATTCTGGGATGTTCCCTACAGCCCTGAGGGTGAAGTGGGGGTCACGTCAAATAAGCTCCTGTCAACAGCTGCTCTTTGTCTGTTTGTCACTGTAGTAAATAATGATCACAGCTTTCTCGCTCTAGAAACAGTTGTGTGAACTCTCTATTCAGCATCATTTAAAGGACAAATGAATAAATTTACAAGCGATTACACTGCCAATCTGCTCTCGTCACAACTAACCCGAAGCAGTGAACAAATACAGGATGAAGGATGGCAATGAAATGTGGTTGTATTTAGTGGTAGAAAATAATACTATTATATTTTTTACGTTTATACAATAATATAAGCTTAAATATAGATCAAATCTAGGGGGAATTTCACTCACCTGGCATGTCTGATGGCAGGCTGCATGAACATTCAGAATGAAATCAGAAAATCTACATATAATCCGTCATTGTCTCACAACCACTGGGAGCTGTATTCTGCTGGGATCTACAAACGTTCAAAATAATCAACCTTAGGACATCTCTTAACAGCAAATAATCTGAGGTGGATGGCAAATATGAAACCTATAATAATGTCTTTTTATTTTTGAAAGACAGTAAGTCCTATTAGCCCATTTTCACCAGCGTCACCTGACTAATATTATATTTTACTAATATTTATTTTATTAACCCCATTTCCTCTAGCTGTCAGTCATACTGATATATCACATTGTATATGTATATCATGATGTTGTGCTGTGTCACTTGAATTCTGCTACAAACTGGGTGGTCTGGTCTATAATGGGACTCCAAATCTGAGGAGGTTTGTTTATACTTTGTAAACAACTGACGGCTGAGAGGGATTCGCTTCACAAATCCGTTTTAATCTAGCAGAATGCATTACTAAATATTTCAACCTTTGAACAGCAGCTGCAGTGGTGTATGCTATATTACTGCTTATTAGAGTAATAATCACGTCTGATATACAGCTGACAGGTGCCCTATATGTTCAGAACACACCAGTCACTTTATTAGGAACACCTGGACAATGTGCGTATTCATGCTATTATCCAATCAGCCAATTAACAGCACAGTGCTTAATATCCTGCAGATACGAGAGCTTTAGTTGATATTCACATCAAACATCAAAGTGTTGGTGCCAGACAGGCTGGTTCAGAATCTGCTGATCTCCTGAGATTTGCACACACAACAGTCTGAGCAACAGTTCTGCACCTTGGAATGTGTTATTGATCAGGAGAAGAATGGCCAGCCTGATTTGAGGTAACAAATCTACAGCAACTCAAATAACCACTCTTAATAACTCTTATAACTGTGGTGAGCAGAAAAGCATTTCAGAAAGTGAAGTGCTTCGAGGCATTGAGGCAGCTTGCAACGAGACACAGATTCCTTTAAATTCCATTTCTATCACCTTGTGTGTTTTTGAATGGATGATGAATATTGTGATTCCATGAGACTAACAAATTTTAGACTGTAAGGGGATTAAAAGTGAAGTAATTGATGTACCATGCTTGCACACAGTGGAATTTGGCCTTCACATTTAATCCATCAATGCAGTGAAACACACACTATTGAACATACACACAGCAGGGGGTAGTGAACACAGCTGCGAGATTATGTTCCTTGCTCAAAGCCGCTTCAGTCATGTCTACGCGGTGCAGGGGATTGAACCTGCAACCTTCTGGTCACAAGACCGGTTCCCTAACCTGACTGTTATCTGACAAAATCTAAATGTTATCAGAATAAAAATATATTCCGATTTCAAACCAAGCTAATAGTAATTAGTGAAATACAATTTCAAAAAAAAGATTGTAAAATGTAAGCTTATCTGCAGTCAAAAAGTGTGTCACATGTTTGGATGTCTTCCTCATAGAGTACAATAGATAGCATGCAACATGCAACAAAAGCAAATGTCTGTCTTTACATTTTGATTGCAAATTTCTATCCAACAACATTAAAATACAACAACAAAAAAACAAGGACCATGCAATCATTTTCTGTAACATTCAACATTACACGGGTATGACAGTTGGTAAGGTATGTAGTGTACAAAATAATTGATAAGCTGCATAATAGCATGGTAGTGCAGTGGGGCTCTTGGTCCCCTCACAGCAAGAAGAGCCTTGGTTTGATTCCCCAAGTCAACAAGAAGGGCCTTGGTTTGATTCCCCCAGTCAGCAAGAAGGGCCTTGGTTTGATTCCCTAAGTCAGCAAGAAGGGCCTTGGTTTGATTCCCTAAGTCAGCAAGAAGGGCCTTGGTTTGATTCCCCCAGTCAGCAAGAAGGGCTTTGGTTTGATTCCCCCAGTCAGCAAGAAGGGCCTTGGTTTGATTCCCCCAGTCAACAAGAAGGGCCTTGGTTTGATTCCCCCAGTTAGCAAGAAGGGCCTTGGTTTGATTCCCCCAGTTAGCAAGAAGGGCATTGGTTTGATTCCCCCAGTTAGCAAGAAGGGCCTTGGTTTGATTCCCCCAGTTAGCAAGAAGGGCCTTGGTTTGATTCCCCCAGCCAGGCATCCAGAGTACTTTCTGTGTGGCTTCTGTCATGGCTAATGTGAAATTAAATTTAAATAGTGAAAAAAAAAAGCTGAATGAATAAAATGACTCTGAAACATTTTGCAGTCAGTTAACTACTACTGAACAAACAACATGAGCCAGTGACATTAATGAAGAGGAGATTAAGTTTGACCAATCAATAGTCTGCAGTGTTTTTCTCCACTCATGTCCTGGCTCAGTTTGCATGGTCCCTGGGCAAAACAGGTAACCAACTTCAGCATAGGTACTTAGGTATTACACAACTTGCATAGCAGGGGAAATAGTGACAGTATTACATCATAGATCATTTAAGTCGAGCCACACTGTCTAGGGCCAGAGGATTATGTTTAATATAATTTTTATTAAAACTTGCACTGGCATTCATACAGTAGTTTTATTTAGTTCAGATTTCTGTAGCAGGCATTTTTTAATCCTGTCTGTCATAAGTCAATAATGTTGTGAATAGTTAGTGGCTGTTGTGCTGATTGGTTAACATCAAATATTCTGCAAAGTATGTGCAGATCTTGTTGCTTGATGAGTTCTTAAGTGTATGTGAAAACAGAAACATGTGAATTATAGAAATCACGCCAAATGTTGAAAAAAGTGTTGGCTGTTTTGTAAAAGCATTCACAGAATTTTCTGTCATGTGACTAAATCATGTTTAGTGTGAACAGGCATTTACACTGCACATCCTCTCTTCTGGGGTTGTTTTTTCACATCTAATCTAACCCTCACCTTAGAGCTGCTGACATCACCACTCATACTGTCATCACGAAAACAGCAATGATTTGAAAAATGAGATGAAAATTAGAAGATAAACATGTCGGTCTGTGTTATATGTAAATTCTTGGGCATGGAGTTAAAAACCATAGAGTCACAAAATATACAGCAAAGTGAAAAGGGGTTGTTTATTAGAGAGATGCTTCTATCCAAGCAGATGGACTAGGTGGAATTCAGTCTAAGCAGTCTCACTAAGCAGTTGAGTCTTTTATTTATAATACTCTGGCATTCATGGGAATTGAACTGACAGTTTTCTGGTTACTCATGTACAACCTTGAGAGCAACCACTGTCCTTGATGGGACCGAAATATAATTCTATGTATTTTCCTTTCAAAGAAGTGCAGACGTACCCTCGCTATGTTGGACAGTTGATGATTGGGGGAAAAAAATAATATTTAATAACTTCAGTATGATAAATATATCAATATGTCCAGTTTTGATCATTTTCTGCTCACCATGGTTGTAAAAAGTGGTTATGTTATGTCTCCATGGTGTCAGTAATACACCACACAGGGCATGCCAGCCCTACACAGGGCACCACATAGAATCATATAACTTTAAGTATGAGTGAAGGTCAATAGAGGACACTTTCTTCTGGGGAGTATGCTCTGCTGCAGCAGTGGCTCCTATTATGCGCCCTCTGTTGGCTCTAACATGCATCATGATTTGTATACTCTTCGGCATAAATCAAGTTAGAACTTCAACCCTTGTCAGTGTGTGTGGAAAAAAATCCTGAGACTAAAGCTGAACAAAACAATATGCAAAACCGAGATTGCACATGAATATCAATATTCAGCTTATAAGAGCTTATAAGAGCTTATAACTGTCAGCAGCAGGTTCCTGACCTAGGTACAGAACAGCACTGCAGTACTCACACAGTGTTTGCCTGAAAGTTCACAGCAAGCTTGGCCTGACAGGAAGAATGAACAGTTTCGTGCAATGAGTTCCAGAGCCATAAGGAGCAGGGATGCAGGAGGAGTTAGAGGAGGGAGAGAAGGAAAGCGAATGATGGACTGAGAGAGCAAAAGAGAAGGAAAGTGAGGGGATCTCATCTAGTTGATTAGCAGTGCAGAGGGTGCAGATCGGCAGCACGTCTGTTTACAGCTGACCACAGTGAATAGTCACACTGTACCTCTGTATGAAAGAGCCTTTCAGAGCCCAACTCTACTAGAGAGAGAGAGAGAGAGAGAGAGAGAGAGAGAGAGAGAGAGAGAGAGAGAGAGAGAGAGAAAGACCATATTGGATTAAGGTTTGTAGCAAGGGCAGATAAGTGATCTTTTCACTTTTGCCTAAAGGTGCAGAATTCATGTAATGCAGAATTTGGTTCTTTTTTAAATTGAACCCTGGTGTGTTTCCTCTGGTACAATTCATTTAGGAAGGTGTGAACACGGCAATCACACCTCAGATGGACAGATGGTTTCAGGTAGGTTCCAAACAAACTGTAGCACTATGAACATAACATACATTATATTATATGTTTCAGGAAGCCCCTGCTTAAAAATCCAGCTTAGCCTTAATGCCACACCACACACCAGGCTGTTAGACATTCTCTGACAACTGGGAAGTTATACTCTAGCATCCTTAGAACTTAAATATAAAAAAAAAAAAAAAAAAACAGCTAGTCTTTCATGTAGCATTATTAACTAATTAACTACTTAGCTAACTAACTAATTAACTAACTATTAACTAATTCTACCAACACAAACAAAGATGATCTAACATGACCAACTACATCTGTGTTTTGGCAGTTTGAGGAATATACACAGTATGAACTACTAATAAATTAGCTACCTTACCACCTAACACTGCATAGGCAATGCTGTCTTGAGTTGCTATAATTTTTCCGGTATAGCATAGCAATATATTAAGCAATATTTAGCAATATCTATACTAAACAAAACAGCATGTAGCACAAGAAAATTGTTTTTTTTTCTTGTAAATAACAGGTTACTTGGCACAATGTGTGTGTGCCAAATATAGAATAACTAATAGGTGATTAATGTTCTAATCTATGGGGCTTATGCACAAGAGCTGGTGTAGGCACAGATTTTAATTCCAAACAAGCAACACCTTATAGTTGATTAAAAACCAAGATGAACTTGTGGAATCATGTGTTGCTCCTATTTGTTTGGAGTGCGAACTTGCAACCATACCTTCCCTTTACAGATAAGCTGTGACTTACCTAAGATCTTTCACATTGTGCAATATTATAGATCTTACAACAAAACTCTGTTCTACCTCGACTCCAAAAAAAAAAGATGATATCTAATTTACTTGACATGCCCTGTGTTTATTACAGATGAACTCAGTGAAATTGAAGTTCAAGTTTACTGTAGTGTATTCAACAATAGATATTTTCCCAGAGCAGACTAACAGAGAACTGGATGTAGATTTGGTTCTCTGATGAGTAAGGGTATTTTTACCCCTTCATTTTTTAGTATAGTTAAATTAAACTCTGGTTCATTTTCACCCTTTGTACATTTCCTTTGGTCAGGTATGAATGAAGAAGTCCCACTCATATGTCGACGAAAACAACCCCAATGAGACTCAGGATGTGCTCTCAAAGTAAATCTGGCATCCTGTAGTTTTACCTGGTATATTGGCTAAATAATTACTATAGCTATCAATAAGCACGTTCTCTGCTGTTGCTTTGTCTTAAAATGCATAGAAATATGCACTAGTCCAGAACACAGGACTATATTTATTTTCTTACTCCTGCCACAAGACAGACAGGTCTGTCTAGTAAACAAGAAGAACATTCTCACATAGATTGCTGTGATGCTTTTTGATGCATTTGGAATTTACCCTGCATGAAAACAAACCAAACCATGGGGAAAACACAAACTCATTAACTGATTTGAACTAGAGTAAACGAACTATAGGTGGGAAAACATCTTAAGTCAGAGGCGAACCAGACTCAAAAAGGAGGCTGTCTTTATCTGGTTGATGATTATGAATCATTACTTTACGACAACCACTGTATACTAAGAAGTCTAACAGTTCTAAGTGTGTTGAATGGATTTTTAGTAGGGCTGTCGAAGTTAAGGCGATAATAACGCATTAACACAATCTCAAATTATCGCAATAAAAAAAAATAGTGCCATTAATGCCAATTCTAATTTGGCCCTGCGATTCACCCGTAGTTCATGTTGAGGCTTGTCGCGCGCTGCTTCAGTAAGAGTAAGGCT
>JAOVVF010000004.1:9840433-9856357 GCA_028565595.1 Duopalatinus emarginatus
TGTGTGTATGTGTGTGTGTGTGTGTGTGTGTGTGTGTGTGTGTATTTATGTGTGTTTTGTGTTTTGTGTTTTGTGTGTTTTCTAAATGGTTTCTGTATGTTTGGTGTGATGCTGAGAAACGGATATAAACATTTGCGCTTGTTTCTGTGTACAAGACCTTTGTGTTAGTTTATCTCACATCACTGGCTATTTCTGTGTGTCTTTTGTTTTAGTCCTGAATCCAGAATGTCAACACACACACACACACACACACACAGACACACACACACCTATTCCTGCAGTCGAGTATATGGAACCAGTCTGTATTTTACATGTCTCAGCTGTTCAAACAGGCTATAGCTCACTCTGTGTGTGTGTTCACAAAATAGCAAGGCATTTTCACACCTCATACACACACACACACACAGAGAGAGAGAGAGAGAGAGAGAGAGAGAGAGAGAGAGAGAGAGAGAGAGACAGCAGACACATATACACACTCTGTGAAACATTCTGTGTGGAATTTGCATATTCTCATGTGGGTTTCCTCCAAGAGCCCAAGATTGTCCAAAGACATACAGTGAGGTGAATTGGAGATACTAAACTGCCTCTAACTAAAAATGAGAACATGTTTGTCTGCATGTCTGCCCTGCAATAGACTGGTGATATTCAGGAGTGTTCCCCTGCATATAATTTAATGACCGATGGGAAGCAGCAGGATAAGCGGATTAGATAAGAATGAATATGTTATAATGAATCTACTCTTACAGTTTGGAGTAGGCTGTCTACATAGGTATGTTTTTTGCACAGTTAAATAAAGTCTGGCCAATTCAGCAGACATGGCAATAAAACTTATCTTCTAAAGTTCCTTGTAATGGACATCTCAGAGAATCCAATCATTCTCCTAACCGAAAAGGAGTTCTCTAAATGTTTAGAAAAACAAAGTAAAGTGCAAAAAGTTCGTGCAGTACTGTGATAAGTACATGAAGGATTAAATAACCACTGTGATTTAAAGTAAGTGAATGCATTAGCCTTGTTGTTGAAAACAGCTGTTAAAAAAGAGCAGTGGATGTTTGGTAATGGATTTCGCAAAAGTAAAAACTGAATCAGAGTGTCCTTTAAGCCATCTCTGCAAAAGCTAAACTATGATGAAAAGCAATCAGGCATGAAGCAAATCCAACATCTGCTCTCCCTCTTTACCTGAAGGTACAGACATAGGAAGGAGAGCATAGTAAAATGTCTCTCAACCCAATAATGCACGGTTTAGTGTTTACCTGTTCTTAATAAAAGGGACTGATAATAAACTGATAAGCTGAAGCAAGTTGGTAAGAGAACATATATATGCACAATTATTGCACATTATAATAATTCATAATATTGTTCGTTATATTGTTGGTTGAAAACATATGAATGAAATTACCTGCAGGGGATTCTGATCTGGATAGACACTGCTGTTACTGAGAAGAGCCACATCAGGCTTATGGTTTTCTGGCCTAAGAGTGCCTCACTTGTAAAAGAGAGCGACAGACCTGGCTCTGATCAGGACCCTTAAGAGCACAAAGATCCTTGAAAACGCAAAACAATGGAACGCAATCAGGCATGAAGCTAATCCAACATCTGCTTTTCATAAGGCTTGAACCAAGCCAAGCGTGAATTAAAGTTTCAAAATCCAATCTGCCCTGGTCTGCCATCATCAGCTGTGGACTCAGTCACCCTGCAACTTCTATCATTGGTAATGTTGGATTTAATTTCATACAAATGACGTAGTACTAATATTAAACGTTCATATCAGAAGAACTGCCATTCATGTCACAATAATATGTTTAATTATAGTGAACAATATTATTATTGTGATTTTTTTGCATATATGTTTATTTATTCATTTATGTTCAGCAAGCATTTTACAACTGTCACGGTCACGGGAGATTCAGAAAAAAGAGCTGCCTCTGTTATTTTCCAACCAAGGGCATCAAACTAGAGTGCAATAGTGAATGCAAATTTAATTAAATTTTGGCATGCTAACAGTTATTATTAATTTGTTATAATACTAATGGATACCTTTACTGAATTTTGCCACAAAAATGGAAAAAATGTTCCCTATTTAGGCAGCCTAGGTTTTAAATTGAAGAGAGGTAGTGACGACAAGTGCTTTCAGTCATTTGTAGCAATCAATTTTTGGCTTATGTTCATTCACATAAACTGCAAGATTCTGTTGTTTATCCATTTCTAAGCCAAGAAGGAATGCAACTCCTCGTTACTACATCGGGCTGTGATAAAGTCCAGCTACTTTCTACTCCTGAAAATGAAGCATGATCTCAGCCACGTCAAGGTTAAACTCTTCTACAAGGATATACACACACCTCAGATATGAATGGACACATGCGTACACTCTCGGCCTGATCAGTAAAGTGAGAAGGGATCCTTGGCCACAGGTGTATCTGGTCAGAAACCTGCAGCAGCAGAGTGTTTGTGTAAGCGAGAGAGAGATGTGTGTGTAGTGTTACACCAGCAGGAAGGCCATATTGTCAGCGCGAGGGTAAAGAATGGAGCGAATAGAAAAAACAGAACACCTGTTTCATGCAGCTCCGCTCTGCATGCAGAGAACTTTGGGCAGTCCCAGAACACACATAAATCAAACACAAGTGTTTAGCCCACTGAACAAATATTATTCCTAAAGATTATAGCAAAGACCTCTTAAGAAAGGGCTGAATAAATTCACCTGAACTTTCAATTTAGGTAGACCATTGCCTCGTAAGATGGATGGCTTGAGGTGACCATATGGGTCAGCGAAAGTTTGGGTGATATATTGGAATGACCAAACCATTGCTGCATGGACTTTTTCATCATCTGCTCTCGCAATGGCCTTTCTATTAAAAAGCACTGCAAGAAAAAAAAGGGTCTCGTGTGGTTCTCATCTAAGGGTTTTTATGCGACAAATGTTTTAGCACTTTGTAAAGTTTGCCAATGTGATGTGATGGAGATGGTATTTATTGGCAATATTTGACAAATATCGACAAAACTTTATTTATTTTCAGTTGGATACATTGCAGGAAAATTATAGAGGAAATGACACATGCTTTTACACATCATGATTTTTTTCATATGTGTCTCCTAAAACAAACTAACAAAACAGACCAGCGGTAGAGCAAACTGGACTGATGAATTTTTTTTTTCATGGAAGTAATGCAACCTATGGTGCATTAAACAGATGGTTTCTTCATTTCTGTGTCATTTCTATAAATATGAACTGTTGAATCTATCTCTTGAACTTTGCCATCAATATCATCCTGTGATTAAAGATTTGGCAAATTAAAAAAATATTGATATAATCTGTATTACATCACAGATTGTACAGTGAACCTTATCTCATAAAAAGTACAAATTTGTAATTTAACCAGTCCATAATTATCATATTTGACACAATATCATTCTGCTGTTGTGTAGATGCCACAAATAAGCTCATGTCTTGTGACATAATAAAATATTTTCATACTTTATTTTCACCTTTATTTGCCGTCTTCATATTGCAAAAATCCAGCAGACTATAATATCAGTTAGGAGACAATATGTCTGGGATGAGAGCCTATAACAAGGACACTGTGCTGCTTTTTTGTGCCATGCTACCTGCTCTCATTTCTGTCCATGCACGCTTCTATCAGGTACACAAGGGAAAGCCTCAGGTTTCACTCTTCTGCTATTCCTGTATGCACACACACACACGCACACACACAAACACACGCGCACCACCGGGACGCAAGCAAAAAGATATCTCAGCTGGTGGAAATTGCCGTTATCAAGCGTCCCTCAGCTGCCTATTGTCACGGATTAGGCAGCATTCATGTGTGCCTGTGCGTGCCAGGTCTTCCATTAAGTTCTTCACTACACTCTATATATAACCGACACCCTGTGTCCTGTGTCACATAAAAACAGGCGGCATTCAAACAGTCCTCTACTAAACATGCAGTTCAGCACAGGACCTAAATTCAGACCGGCTCATGTCTATCAGGCTTCTGCTGATAATTAGTGTTAAGATACATCACAATAAATCATTTTAATATGTACCACCCACTGCAAAAACCTGGTTACGACTGCAGTTCATCAGTAATGTCTTATAGATGTGTGTGTGCGTGTGTGTGTGTGTGTGTGTGTGTGTGTTAATAAATTCACAGTGAATATGGATTAAGTTACCCTGGACAAATAAAATCCCTTTTATTCCTTTTCTTTAGTATTATTCTGCTCCCTAGAACCGAACCAATTTCCAGTGTTCCAGTAACATAAATGTGCATTAAAAATTAGTAAATGTCGACAATTCAGTTTAAATATCAAATATTGCTTAGCTTTGTAATGTCTTTAACTAGAAGTGTGTGAGAATTTGCGTGCATGTATTCACTGAATTGATTTTGGATGTGACAGACTATAGACATTACCTATCAGTACATCAACCTTTAATTCAGGCACAAATTTCTATAATTTATTTCAGCATATAACTGATAAGATAAGATAAGATAAGATAAGATAAGAAATGTGTAGTACTACAGTATTTCTGACTCTGCATGCATCATCATCATTCTATACTGTATAATTTCTAACAGATATACAGCATATCATAAATCATGGATGCTGCTGATCCTACCTGATTCCCAGAAAGCATAAGAGTAAGCGCCATGCTCATCTGCCACACAGAAAAAAACAAAAGCTCCATTTTTATAACGCTGTTTTTATCCAAAATCCTCTTGAGCATGATGTCAGCCTGTGAAGAGAGATATCATATCATATTATATCATATTATATCATATCATGTATCATATCATATTATCAAGAGACATGATTTACATTATGATTAAACCTATTTAAATGAATTAATCATTCATTTTGAACTTGATAATTAAACACAGTGAATGAAAATGTCAAGTCTACAAGCCGGACATGACCACAAGTTCCTCAGAATTACCAGAAGAATAATTATAACCAAATGTTTTGGATTGGATTGATCAATATCTGGATCTTCAACCATTACTCAGTGTGATCATTACGTATATATATATATATATATATATAGTAGTCTGCTTAGTTGCAGTGGATTACTGTAGCTGATACAGATGATAGATGATCTTTAATACTGATGCACTTATTTTTCAGGATGGTTCTACAATAATAAATGAAAGAATAAAGAATATTGCAGCATTATGCAGTAGATTAGATTATCATCTGAGAGAATTATCAAGTACAGATAACTGCAGTATAGGAGTGCATTTTGAATAGTCAGAGCGATAAGTCTGCATGTGATAGACATCGTCCTGTGATCCATGAGCACTGCAGAGTTTCACTATAGAAACTATTAACTCTATAATAGCTTTATCCTGCATGGCAACACTGACGCGTGGATGCGCGTGACTGAAAAGCGCCGATGTTCGTTATCAATAACACGCGTCAGTGTCACTAATGATAACCAATCGACTAGGAGATCCAACAGAAAACATTGATATAAAGGTGTCGAGAGCTATGGTCATTCAGAGGCTCGGTGATGAGTGACAGACAGAAGGGGAGATGTGGCGATCGCGCGCGCTTACCGTCGTCGCTCCGTAGTGAAAGTCACGCGCTGGTGTATTTTTTTTTTTTTGCTTTAACGCAGAGAGAGAGACGCGAAACCGAGCGGAGGGAGCTTAAGGTCCAGCTGAGGATGAAGCCCGGATTGTGAAGGCGGATGAGTGGCTGCAGTGAGCGATATTAGAGAGAGAGAGAGAGAGAGAGAGAGAGAGAGAGAGATGGGTTAGGCGCTGCTGCTGCTCCACTAGGCGACCAAAACCTGAAGAGCAGCACATACAGGAGGAGGTATAGATTAGGATATATGACTCCTAAACAATGACTTTTCTAAGAAGAGGAACATAACCACATGATGATCCATTCATTCATCTTCAGCGCTCTCTGTGTCCTGCTCAGTCTCATTCTGGATCTCCTGAACATATAGAAATAAAATGGCATGCCAGTCTTTCGCAGGGCATCATGTATGCTCAGCCACATTCATTTACACCTAGGCGTAATGTAAAGTCACTGAGTTACTGGAGGAAACTAGAGAACCCAGTGAGAAGAGCTTGCAAAAGTCCACACAGACAGTAACCCAAACTCAAGGTGGAACAGCGGACCCTGGAGCTGTGAGGTGGCAACGCTGCACCTGATTAGGATTAGGATAATGATGTAGTACAGATACGTTCAGTGTAATAAAATGTGAAGTGAAGGAGAGGATGTGTAAATTGGAGTAGAAATGTAATTAAAAAGAAGATCTGTCCCAGGAACTCCTTCTCTAATAGAGAAAATGATCTGTATATAATACAGAGGTACCTTCATAAAAGGAGTGCACAGTTCCAGTTCCGGATGGCTGGTGTCCAGCACAGCCTGGAGATCTCGCTACTGAAACACACTCACTAAACTGGTTAATTAACAGGTAAGTACAGTTAGGTGTGCCTGAGTAGGAAAAACCCCAAAGCTGTGCTGAACAACACTCGACTTAAGTACCCTAGAGCAAGGCACTTAACCCCACAACTGCTCCCCAGGCACTGCGGATAGGGGCTGTCCAGCAATCCAGGCATGTGTGCTTATTGTCTCCTAGTATGTATTCACTAGTGTGTATGTGTGTGTTTCATGGCATGGATAGTTTACTTTTACTTGCTCACTTACACTTTGACTTTGGCTATGTTTTCTATTGACTACACTGGGTGCAGATCCTAAATATTGATTATGTTGATAATGACAAAGAAAACCCCACTTTAGAATCCAGGCAAACAAGTCACAAGGTGAAAATTCATGGAAATTCAGCAGAACTCATGAGCCACAAGTATCACAGGGCACCATGTGTGCACAGACACTTAAACACTTCACACAGTCACCAGTTCACATACCAGCAATGTTTTTTGGAAGTTTAAGACCCCGTCCACCCTACGTTGGACATTTACTAGGTAGTAATTCAGTCATACTGTAGACGTGTGTAAGTGTAGGGTGTGTATGAGTGTTTCCAAAACCTGAGGAACTCTTGAGAAGCCTTTTGTTTCTTTAATACACCAGTTAATGACTGAGCTAAAAATAGTAACAAAGTTTGAAATAATAATGATATTCAAAGTTATATTCAATGATAATAATTATATACAAAATACATAATGGGCAGTAATTTATATCATAATGTGCTGTTGGTGATAATATGCATGAAATTTATCAATACACTGATAATTTAAGATAACCAAAACAAATAACAATGATACTGATGGCATCAATCAAGATTAGTTAGATTTGATGATTATGAAATGATAATTAGAACAATAACTGTGATATGATAATGCTTATCATAATATTAGGGATATTCACAATTATCATAACAATAATAATAGAGAGAAAGTGGGGACAGAGAAAGAGAGAGAGAGAGAGAGAGAGAGAGAGAGAGAGAGATGGGTAAGGGCTGCTACGGCTTCACTAGGTTAGGTGACCAAAACCTGAAAAGCAACACAAAAGTCATGCCAGAGGAGGTATACGTTGGGGTATTTTACTCAGAACATTCTACAGCAATGACTAGAGTTTTTTAAGAAGAGGAACATGAGGATCACATGCTGAGTCATTCATACATCTTAATTCATTCAACACTGAACACACACACACACACACACACACACACAGAAAGAGAGAGAGAGAGAGAGAGAGAGAGCGATAATACTGACTATTATTATTGATGGAACTAGCAATAGTAATTTATACTGATTAAAAACAATAATGATAATGGTATTAATAAATTAATAATATTAATGATAATATATTAATGATACTGATGAAGATGATATTACTAATGATTATAGTTGTGCATCTTAACAATTAATAAAGATTTGTTAATACTTACCACAGTCCAGAGATAGCAGAGAACAGTAACATTTAACATTTAAATAGTAACATTAATTAAAGGTTTTAATCGTAGAATTCCAAACAAACAGTGAATGGTATGAGAACATAAAGAATAGACCTGGTAATCTATTGTGTGAAATGAGAGAAATGGTATGGAGGTAAGTGCTCCTTCCCCTTAATTATACTTATTCTTACATTTATATTATTCTTTTCATTTTATTGATATTGTATTATTTTTAACACAGCACTTGTTGCATATCATTGTTCACCCATGCATTGTTGACCACCAAAGTGAGGTCAAATGGTCAGGGCCACTTCAGTGTTCAAGGTATAAACATTTTGTGGATCTGTTTCAGTTATGTGTTGTGTTTCATTAAGCATGCACTTGTGATCAAAGAGCTCAGCACACTCCACCAGAGGGCTACACACTTACTGTGATATTATAAAGTGAAGAATAGAAGTTGGCAGTGGAGGTCTGTGGTTTTAATTAACTTCAGCCACCAATCTCCAGATCTTACAGCTTATGTTTATTCCCTGTCTTAGGTTTGATTACAACAAGCTTACTTCATCATGGTTTGTTTCCTGTTATGAGAAAACAACTGACTTAATACTATACATTTATATTGCCATGTGTAAATACATACAGCATGTTTGTATTAGTTACAGAGAGCAAACTGATCCGCACTTGCAGGTCATTTCATTATACTTTGGCATGAACTCACAATAAAAACACTTCCACATTGGAAATACACAAGTGTTTGTCATCACAATTGCTGATTCCTTGTCAAGTGGCAGTATAATGGATCAGACCTAATCAGATTTAATCATGGATGAAATACTCCAAATAACAAATTGGCAAATGAATAAATAAAATCTCCCTTATTGTAATAAGATAAGTATGTCTTGCATAGTTACATAGCTGTATACAAAGAAAAAACCCAGCTACAAAAAAAGGAGAATCACTGCTTGGATTTGGGGCCATGTTAAGACCCGGGGCTTTATGTGATCATGTGATCATGTGTGCATTATATGTTCAGATCAATGACTAAGATCAGCCTTGTGTATTATGTAGGATCAGCATCTTCTCAGCTACATTGTATGTACAATGTATAGCCAGTTTATAACTAAACTTGTAAGTTGCACAGTGAAATGTAATGAGTATGAGAAATTATACAATGTGTTCATGCTGACTTATAAAATGGCAAAACTCCCTAAAGTTAAAAAGTATGATTCCATGTACACTATGTACTAGGTTTGGTGACACAGCAAAAATTGAGTTTTGTCTCCATCTACTGTTTAAAGGTACTTCACACATGTGTAATGTTGTAAACTATTGGTTTAGAATATAATTACACTTATGCATCTGGCACACACTTTATCCAAAGCAGCCCTTAAAATCTTATCTGGGGAAAATTCAAAGAGTAACCACTGTGTACTACAGTAATGTATGTAAAGGTTTAGCAAACAGACACTCTTTGTCAGTTGAAACTCTTCATCGGAGGTGAAACCAGATTATATTTTAAATAAGTATATGTTTAAAGCAGAACAAAAGATACTATAGTTATAAGAGTGTAAACTGGGTTGACTGTATTAGAATAGAATTCTTCCTGGATTTAAACACCTCAGGTCACTGATGACTTAAAAACAGCCACCAGTAAAAAAAAAAACAAAAAACAAACAACAAAAAAAAACAGTATGTATAGATAATAAAAAAAGGTTTATACTGTCTAACTGTAGAACACCTTCAAGGTGGACCAAAACAACATAAGTGTGTCTATTACAGTGGACAGTGCATGTAGACAAAGTGTAAAAAAAAACAACAGTAACACTGCTGTACCTGTTACACTTGTAACAGTACCTTACACACACAACTGTTCACTGCCACTGCGAGAATAATCTACAACAAATAATATCTGGTCTTGCATTGGACTGTTGCTGGACCGTTAGAAGGAAGCAGGCATACGGTGCATAGGAAAGGCCCTTAGTGTATATCTGCTCAAACGATATGAATCGTGTTCATATTCTGTCCTAGTTTCTAGTTGGAAAGTTGAGATGATTGCATTGTATTCAGTTTATTCATTCATATAAATTCCAATTTAATTTATAGAAAACAAAAGGTCATACAATTAATTGCAATATATTGAAATCAAAAGATGTAGCACTGATTAAAATGTTAACTACACAGAACAGAATACTCTACAAACTATCCATACTCCCCAGTTACTGAACGTCTTACATCAGTTCATTTGTGACTGCAGTTTAGGGAAATTGGATGGTCCACTTGTGACTTGCCCTTGCACAAATGAAGAGCAGTTCTTCAGAGTGCTGAGGTGTTAAAGCATCTTTCCTATAGTCCTGATCACCTGTTTGGTCCCCTGAAAGAAACCCTAAAAGGACAAAGATTCACGTCTGATGAAGAGGTGAAGACAGGGGTGCATTTGTGTCTTGCAGCTGAGCCTAAAACATATATATATATATATATAGGCTCAGTCACTGTATTTGATAAAAATGTCTTTTTACTGACAATTTAACCATTTTTATCTTTATATATATTTACATGGCACCTACTAGACTATATACTTTCTATATTAGGCAACTATTCTTGCACTGTCACTTTATTTTAGTAGCATACCTGTTACAATGTATCATATGTGCGTGTGTGTGTGTGTGTGTGTGTGTGTGTGTGTGTGTGTGTGTGTGTGTGTGTCAGTCAAAAGCTAGGCAATAGTCAGATATCAGATATAAGTCCATGTCTCATTATTATTTGACTATATGTGAAGATTTCACCATATTGTTGGTTGTTTTTTGTAGTTATATTGTGTGAATTGGTGTATTATTCACAGGATGCAGTGATTGCTTTAAATTGTACCAGCAGCCCCACGTGCCTTGCTTCTTGGGCTGTGACGTCAGGGCGCTCATTTGGTGCCATCAAATTTTCACCAGCTGTGAGCGATAAACCTGACATACGGGAAAACACACACACACCAGCACGAGCACGCGCACGAGCAGAGTTGTATTACATTAATACTTTAGGAATTCAGTTTGTGGTCAGTAGTCTAGCTTTGTATTCTGAAGTGCGTATAGCAGAGCCATGGCCCGTGCTGACAGCCTGCGTAGTGTTTATTACCCATGATTCAATAGTTTTAATTTGTCCTGCAGTCTGAAACAGCTTTCGGAGGAATAGCGGTCAGAAGCGGAGGTAGGAGTGTGACTGACTGACTGAGTGTGTGTGTGTGTGTGTGTGAGTGGGTGGAAGAAAGGCTGACACAGTAACACAATCAGCCATGCTAACGTCAACTCCTGAGACTTCAGCCGGCCGCCCTTCGCGCTCCGGGAGACGCAGCGCCACCACTGCCCCGGTTCCGGCAAGCTCACCGTCCTCGGTAAGCCCGACCCGCCTGAGTCGCCTTCAGGAGAAAGAGGACCTGCGACAGCTCAATGACCGCCTCGCTAACTACATCGAGCGTGTGCGCCAGCTCGAAAATGAGAAATCGTCCATGCGGCTCCTTCTGGAGGAGAAAGAGGAGACCACGAGCCGGGAGTTGAAGAATGTGCGTCTCCTGTATGAAACCGAGCTGGCCGACGCTAGAAAAACTCTGGATAACACCGCGAATGAAAGAGCCAGGATTCAGATAGAGTACAGCCAGCTGTGTGAAGACCACCGCAAACTGGTGGCCAGGTATGATAACCCTCAGCAACACAATAACTGATCTGAGTGCAGGAAGACATGGTTACTTAAGTGGAAGAAGTATTGTGTTAGTATTTGAGTGTAAATATTAAGTATTGTGCATAAAATTGTAAATAAAATAATTAAAGACAATAAAGTAGATTCTTATATAAACTCCACCAGTACACTTGGCTAAAAGCATATAAATATCTGATCATCAGACCCAGACATAATCCTTCCCCAGTGTCCTTCTTTCAGTTGTGTCTTCAGTTTCCTTCAGTGTCACATCAGTTTCCTTTATTCCCTACAGGTCATGTCTGTCCCAAACCTTGCTCTAACATGACAATGCCCATGTGCACAAAGCAGAGTCCTTAAAGACATGCACAGAGCCCTGACCTCAAAATGACTGCAGTTGCAATAGCATTTGCTCTGACTGTAACCTGACCATTAGTCTTTGTGTTTGAGATTGTTTTCTTTTATTAAGCACCACTATAACTGTCCTAGCAATGTCCCCCCTGTAACAATGTGCCACCGCTTATTTCTCACAGTAACCAACAACCTGGCACCAGAATTGCTGAGTGACTTTTTCAATATTAACATTCGATATGTATGCAAAAAAAACCCAAACTAACAGTACACCAACTTCACTAACAGAATGACATGTTAATCAGAAACCCCGACAATCCATACACCACCTTCTTTTATAGCCTAAGTAGTGTGCTTGTACAGCTGAAGGGTTCTACGCTATGCCCCACTGCTCCTTTCATGCTACAGGTGTGTATAGGTGATGCATGCTCCCATACCATGAGTTAAAGCAAACTGAAGACGTTAATAAAAATTCAGACTGCCTGCACTGAGGCCTAAGATGACAGCTAAATAATAAATGCATTAGTCTCATGATTTATTTATTTATTTTTTGCAGGAATAACAAGAAAGAAGGTGAGTTGAGCACCGCAGTGGAGCGCTGGAGGAATCTTGAAGCTGCCCTGAACTCCAAAGAGGCAGACTATGCTAATTTACTGGCAACTAACCACAGACTGGAAAATGATGTTGCAGACCTTAGGACACAAGTGGATAATGTAAGTTGTACCATAGTTTTTTTCATCTGAATAGGACATAAACTGTCAGATTAAGATAGTGACTGAGATTATAATACTGTAATGATGTTTGTGGAAGGAAGGCTAACTCAAATAACCACTCTTTACCACCATGCTGAGCAGAAAATAATCTCCTAACACATAACTTTAAGGGCACCACATTGCAGTTTTTAACTGTCCTGTTTGTCCTGTGCCCACTGTAGTCTTACATTCATGTTCACTGGCTGGTTGGACAACTGCACAAATGAGCAGACGTACAGACGTTTAATTCAGATCCCTGCGCCTATGTCTTAAACTTATATTCTATATGTATCCCTTAAGGGTTCCTAACTAAAAACCTATCCTCAAAATATTTATGTACGTGCCTTCTAGGAGGAATATTTTACTAAGGAATTCCTAAGACAACGGAAATGAGAGTGCTGGCCAAGGTGCATATTTCACAAATGAATAGCAGCAGTGTGTGTGATCCACCAAACGTATTGTCTGTATCCTACTAGTGGCACTGCAGTTGGAAAATAACGTATTGGAGTGTTGGGTATTAAGAGGTATTCTGTTGTGTGCTCAGCTTTACTCAATACAAGCTTGTTTTTGTGTAGCTGGACACATCCTTGCAGAATGCCAAAGCTCAGGTTAATTCAGAGATGCTTCGCCGAGTCGACGCGGAGAACCAGATGCAGACCCTTCACGAGCAGATGGACTTTCAGAAGCAGCTCAGTGAACAGGTGGGAAATACAGCATCCTGTTGATGTTTGTTTCTCTGATTCCAGGTTGTAAATCAAATGTACCTATGTAAAGTATCATGAGGAGGTAAACTCTGAAGTACAGAGTATAAGAGTATACCCATAAGCCCCCTTTGTGCAAATCACACATGCTTGTCCAAAAGGCATCATAATATGAGATCTGTATAGCAGCTAAAGCCACCAAGATTTCAAAGCACTGGTAGTTTGGTGTTTTACAATTATAATTGCGGTTATAAATGATTCCTACAGGAAGTGCGGGAGATGCGGTGTCGGTACGAGAGTCGTCTAGTGGAGGTGGATTCGGGCCGTCAGAAAGAGTTTGAGAGCAAGTTGGCTGATGCCATGCAGCAGCTACGACAAGAGCATGAATCCCAGATCCAGCAGTATAAAGAAGACCTGGAGCGCACCTTTAATGCTAAGGTACACAACCAGGGCACAGTCCCTGACTTCTAATTACTGCATGCGCATGTAGAAATCTGACTTGTTAGACAAATAGCATATTCACACGCATGATCCTATTTGCTGAATTTTGACCCTAAACAGAAACGATGATGGTTCGTTTGCTATTGGTTAAAAACATGACTCATGTGAATGACTCATTAAGTTTCAGTCATTGGTCACATTCAAGTCCATGAAGAAGTCACAAAGACTGCAGGGGACCAGTCCCTGGTGGAAAATGAAAAATTGATGCTTATATAACTAATAAGTTTAAATGTTTGGTGTATCACATCCATTTTCTTCTTTTTTATTTATTAATTTATTTTTCATCCAGATTCCAGTACATAGCTTATATTTTACTAAATCACTAAAGTTGGGTCATTCCAGGGTTTAAGTGTTTTCTCACTGCCGTCAAACCACACAAAGGTTTTCTTTTAATACTACCACATTGTTCACAAGCTTTTAGAGCAGTTGTTTTGGTCCTTAGCTGAATGTGATTGCTGTGTTCATATCATGAATGTGATTGCTGTGTGCACATGGTCATAGTGCAAGGTGTGACCGCATGGCACAGATATGATAAATTGACAATATAAAGAAGCAAAGTACAATGCATTAAAAATACAGTACACTATACATAACAGAAAGAACATCAGAAAACAAATTAATATTCTGTTGTATAATTTCTGATTGTGCAAATTGCATATAAACACTACATGTAGCAGCGTACACATAGAAGATAAATGTGTATATGGGATGTTAATACATTTATGCACTGCAGTTGGAAAATGCCAAGCAGGTGGCCTTGAAGAACAGTGATTTTGCAACCTCTACCAGAGAAGAGCTGGAAGGAACCAGAATAAAACTGGAGTCCCAGACCAAGCAGATAAACAGCCTACAGAAACTGGTAGGGTATAGATCCATTTTTATCATTGTCATTGACATCTGTTAAAATTTGTATATGAACTCTAAGCAAAACGTAACAGAATGAGATTAGTTGGGTAAAATGAGTATATGACCTTGTTGATATTCATTAATTTGGTCTTGGATTGATTTATTTGGAATATATGTATAAGCAAACTAATCACCGGTTGTTATCATTGACTTTAACTAGTACAATTTATTTGTCTATAATTTGCCATACCAATTAGGTGATTAGTAAGTGGAGTGATAAAATAGTGTGTGTGTGTGTGTGTGTGTGTGTGTGTGTGTGTGTGTGTGTGTGTGTGTGTGTGTGTGTGTGTGTGTGTGTGTGTATGTGTTAGAATCGTGACCTGGAGGCACGAGTACAGGACTTGGAGCGAGCTCTAGACCGTGAGAGGCAGCTCAGCCAACAGCGGCTCTCCCAGAAGGAGCAGGAGATGGCCGACATGAGGCAGCAGATGCAGGCGCAGCTCGAGGAGTACCAGAGTTTGCTGGACATTAAACTAATGCTTGACATGGAGATCAACGCCTACCGCAAAATGCTTGAGGGAGAGGAGCAACGGTAAGACCTGAGATATAGCTGAGACCAAGAGATATGCATGTAACAGATATGGTGTTCAAAGTACATTTAAGGTAAGAGTACACACATGTATCCTTTTTAAGCTTATGTCCTTTGGCATGGTGGACAATATTCCGATCTGTCTCTACCTGATGTAATACTTTGAGTTGCATTTTGCTCTGTATCTTTTTGGTCAGTTTTCAAACACATGAAGTCTTTAATTTTTTTTGTCCAGACTCAATCTTTCCCCGAGTCCATCTCAGCACGGGCCTATCTCCCGCACACATGTTCATGCCACACGCAAGGCCTGGGGAAAGAAACGCAAACATGAGGGCGGGTCAGGTCTCTCTCCGAGCTATAAAGTGTCTCAGCACTCATCTTCTCGTTGTGGTGTGTCCATTGATGAGATCGACCTTGATGGAAACTTCATTAGACTCAAAAACAACTCTGAACTGGTAGGACAAACAACATTACTAGACTCAAGGTTAAATTTCTTATTATACATGTATGTATTTAGTTTTGTCCTAGATTTCTTTTATTAGCTGGTTGTAACTTATTAGTATGCTTCTTTAATTTAATTTAATTTAATTTAATTTAATTTAAGTATTTCCACTCAGTTTAATAGTAAAATTATAATAATCAGAC
>JAOVVF010000004.1:9873745-9884083 GCA_028565595.1 Duopalatinus emarginatus
CACAGTTTGGAGGTTTCTCTACTCAAACACAGTTAACAGGTAAGTGCAATCAGGTGTGTTTGAATAGAGAAACCTCCGAGCTGTGCTGGACACTGGCCCTCCAGGACTGGAGTTGGGCAGCCCTGGCTTATAGGATTTATCATCAGTGATTGTAAAAACTGAGGAACCTACTTTTTCCATTTACACTGTGGCTCACTTCAATATCTGTAATGAACAACAGAAGATGGATTTACAGCAACATTCCTCTATGAATCTCTATTATTTTATGAACATTAAGATTGTCAGCTATTTTTATAACTGCATACAAGCAATAAATAAATAAATACATTTTGAATTTGTGCAGTTTTTAAGCAAGATGTTGACTTATTATTTTTATTTTATGTTAAATTTATCATTATATTGAAAATATTTATTTAAATGATTAATCTGCATTACACCGATCAGCCAGTCCTAACCTCTATAATTAATATTTCAGATTTATGTGATTTTTCAGAAACACATCTGATGTAAAACACGACCACATATGAAACAGAAGCATGTAAAAAATGTATAAATGGAGTTATCACAAATTTTATGGACTGCGATGGTCAAGTGGCAGGATTAGCACTAATAATTCATGTTCACTCAGTATAGCTCAATGATACCTGTGGATTTTAGAGAGGAAGTATAGGAGAGGCCGTTATGCTGATTGCTGTTGATGGTCTCCAGGCTGGACATGAGGGACTTTGGCTTGAACTCTTTCTTAGGTTTGGTGCTTGCTGTGTTTATCCTGCAGGAAATCAGCACTGATTATTCATGATAAAGATTGCTCTTTAATGCACTTTTGTTATTTTAGTTATCTACAACATCCAATGTGCAGACCTAAAAAAAATATGCCTAGTATTATTTGATTATTATTCTTTGTTGTAAGTGTTTGAGTCAATTTAAAAAAAAAGAATCTTATATATATTAAAATTTGAAATACTTGTAGTCTGTGTATATGTGAATAATATAAAAGCTTAAAATGGGCCGAAATGAGATACCTGCTCTGTAATTTGCCGTTGAGTTCCTCCAGGATTTCAGAGGACTGACGGTGATACTCCAGTGCTGCCTCAATCAGTGCTGCTAACTGACTCACCTGCTCCACCTACAGGCAGGGGGGAAAACAGCATGTTTAACAATATTGAGGAAAGCCCCGAAGTGGTGTGAGGGGTGTGACTAATGAAATAAAAACTTTAAAATGCTTTTTATTGCTTATTTCTATGCTTTCTCAATTCCTACAGTCATTTTAAACAAAATAGAATTGTAGAAAAAGGCTCCACTGCTACTGCATTTCTGAATCTGATTGGTCAGAAGATGTTGATTCATTTTCTACACAAGAATATAATCTATTATAGAAGCTATAACTATAAATGGTTAAAAATGACAAGCTGGGCTCTTGAGTGCAACAGAAGGCTCCACCCTATCATTCCAAGATCACACGATTGAAGTTGAAACCATACATAACTGGGAGTCCAGACAGCAGAACTGGCCATGCTCTCAAGAAGGACATGGTCTCTCTCCCCTGTCAATCATAGTGATGCTATCCAATCACAGGTTTCTGTGAGTTCATGCATGCAGAAGTAGGTGGGAGCGCTTTCCTATACATGTGTTACACTGCCGCCAGTGTTGCATGAGCAAGCAGCTTAAACAGAAGTGGTTACTGCTGACTTTGCCCCTTCCTGGTTGGTGGTTTTTGCATAATATTGAAAAATGTCAGATGAGTCAAATTAGGGGGGAAAGGGGAAAAAAAGTCATGCTTTCATGGAAAATAAAACATTATGGCCACACACCATACCACCCCATCACTGATTATTTGCCTATGTTCCATCATTTATTCCTTACATAATATAAAGTAATTATATACAATATATTATACCACAGTTTGTCCCGACCCTGCAATCTGATTTGCCCAAGAGACATTCCATGAGTGCCGTTTTTACACGGATAATGGCATTGGAACTGGAGCTCTCCAAACATCACTCTGCCACATGTACACGTAACCCTATCAATGACGCCATGGTTACGCCAAACACAGCAACCGTAAACAAACCAGCAACATCTGCCAAAATTAATTATAGTTGTAGTGTGGATGTATTTGTGTTTATTGTCTGTATAATAATTGTTGAGTAGTTAATTATGCTACTGTTACTGTTACTGTTATAGTCTGATGTTTCAGCAGTGGGCCGTTTAGATATATAACGCTAGATGATTTAGCAGCCGGCCGTTTGATAAAATAGAAATATATTACCTCGCTGAATGTTGATAAACAAACAGATCATATTCTTCCACCCTCTTTATCCTAAAATCTATCAATAATCACCGATAACGGAATTGTGGTATAATCAGAATAATACACTCCAGGTTCGTGCTATATTGTGAAATATTTGCACTGGTGTACTGATCTGCGACCACAGCATACCAGTGCCAATATCTCACGATACAGCACGAACCTCGAGTGTATTATTGCTTAAATGTACACTTAAATATCTGTCGTTCATTACTGACAAAGCAGAGGCTTTAAGAACTGCATTTATAAACCCACTAGTGACCACTCATAGCATGCAACCTCAGCATGAACAATTTCCTGTTATGTTAAAAATCTGCTGCAATGTTCTAAAAAGGACGCACGTCATTTTCTAAGAAGTTGAACATGCTCCTCTCAGCAAGTTCCTTGGATTCCTCAAACTTCTCCACAGCCTGCTTGATTTCCTCATCAGGAATCTTCCCCTGTCGCTTCTTCTTATAGTCGAAATCTAACCGCCGTCCCTCCAGCTTCTTTAGATGATGCTAATAAAAGAACAGGAAATATATGTTTACAGTAATCCAGTGATCATCACAGTGTCACATCAGTCTTTAATAACTCCGTCCAAAGACACCTCAAAGCCCCAGTAAACTAATATAATAAACTATAACCTTTGTTAATGTACTATACTAATGTTACTATAATGTGATTTTAGAAAGTATGATTGTTTAGAAAGTATGATTGCTCTTGACTTCTTACCCCAATCTCTTTCAGGTCCTTGTCCTGCAGTGTCTGCAGTGGATCAATAAAGTTCTGCTTCACGTTGATATCGAGCGAGTCTTTAACTTCGGCCATTTGTTTCAGAGCCTCACCCACATCCAACAGAGCACAACCTGCAAGACACACAAATATAGTCAGATTGAAAATATTTCTTTTTAAGCTGTCTACCATAGCGTACTGGTGTTAATATTTTATAATGAATATTTATGTGGTCCTCCCTTTTAAAAAGCCCAAAAGTAAACAGCTGATTAAGATACAGTATAGGAGAAAAAAACAGTGTCTGGTGGTGGTGGGGATGGTGATGTCTGCAATGATGAATTTACTGTCTTTTGGCTAATGTAAGTCCATTAAAAGGTTTATTAAACCTTTTAGCTAAATGAGCTCTGTGTTGAAGATGTCCTTTACGACATTTCATTTTCGCTTTAAATTATTCATCAGTTTACTAAAACTGTATATATCACGCACATGTAATCTATATTACAGTATTATTTATTAATGAACTCCATAATCTGAAAATGCAATGACTCATGCCAGTGCACAACAGCTTATACACATGTGGACCCTTCCATTAAGGGAAGAAAAACCCACAATGATTACTGAAATGACCTGAAACTAACACAAGGAATAATAAATAAACATTTACTGAAAATCAACACATTGGTTTTGAATTGTGGTTCAACAGAATAAAAAAAAACTAATGAAACTGGTCTGGACAAAAATGATGATACGCCTAGAAAAGACCATAGGAACATGTTAAACTAAGGTGTGTCCTGTAATTAGCATCATGGGTGTCTTGTAATCTGTCAGTCTGCCTATTTAAAGCATGAAATGTAGTCACTGTGCTGTTTGGTATCATGGTGTGATGGCTATATATAGTATATGGCTATATGGTATATGGCTCTATATAGTGCTCAGCATTACAGGTTCACTGAACCCCTAGTGGCTAGATTTGGGTGGAGAGTTAACAGTGACAGTGTTGAGGCTCGGTCCTAACCTGGTAAGCCACAACTGTCCCTTTATACCCTGCTGGGTATTACATTAATTAGAAGTGAGCAGTCTGTGTGTGTGTGTGGGTGTGTGTGTGTGGGTGTGTGTAAGACAATGAAAAAAAAGAGAATATGTAAGTGAGAGTGTCAGACTGGGTCTAAGTGATTTCAACATCAGCACAAAGCAGGATATCCGTTGCTGTTGGTCTGCGGTTGTAGTCTGCTGGAAAATATATGCATGTACATGTGAGCATGTGTGTGTGTGTGTGTGTGTGTGTGTGTGTGTGTGCCTGTGTGTACCGAATGTAGAGTCGTCTCCAAGTTCACGGCCATACCGGATCATGCAATCTCCCAGAAGCCCTTCTGTCTGTGGATAACCGGTGGTCTTTACCTGTCCTCTGATCTTTGACATGGTGTTCAGCATCCCCAGTTTGGCTCGTGATGCTACAAAACCAACCAAACACACTAATGAGCAACAATGACACTGCATAGGACAACCAAAAACAATTTCAGAAGCAGCATTAACACTTGTGTCTTGTCGGTACCGGGGATCGAACTGGCAGCCGTCCAGTCAGTTCCCTAACCTTGAGCCACGGATGCCCTCACATACATTCAACAACCTGGTGCACCATTTCCACATATATTCACATACTCATTTACACCTAAGGCAATTCAGTGTAGCCGGTTCACCTGTTCGCATGTTTTGAGGAGGTGGGTGGAAACTGGAGAACCCGGACAAACCCACAGCCATGCAGGAAATATGGGAAACACCAAAACTTGTACCAAAACACAAATTATTTTGCGTGAACTGCTGAACAGAACTGTTATAACTTAATGTATTAACTGTAACATCTACAACAGTCTTTTTTGTAGTTGATTTTAAAACTAAAAAGTAAAAATAGTCTACTCTATTTTCTGGAGCCCAATGTTTAAATTCTGCCTATGCCACAGCCCCTATAGCCAGGTGGCAAAAAAGAAAAATTGATGGTGCCTTCTGGGTGGGAGGGGCATACTCTCTCTTTCCTGTCAGTCACAGACACACTAACCAAATGTGTGAATTTGTGAGCTTATGTGCGCTTCTCACAGTTCGTTAAGCTGACCTGCATAAATATGGTGCTGGTTTTATTTTTGTGTGTGTGTGTCTCGGAGCAGGAATTAGCTTTCACTCTCCATGATAGCTAGCTGTTAAGTAAGCTAGTGAATAAATTGTTAAGAAAATAAGAAAAAACAGAGTAATAAAACAAAAACAACAATAGTTTATAACAATAGTTTGTTTAGCGGTTACACTGCACATCCTGTGCTCTCTTACCGGGGTTTGGCTGGAGGTATTCTGTGGTTTTGGTTAGGAGCTCGAACACAGACTTGTTGGTCACATCTATTTTCTTTCATAGCAAAAGAAGAGAAAACAACAGTGATGTAAGGATGTTGTCAGGTCAGGAGGAGACTGTGACCAACAGACTATAAGCTGTGCATATCCATTCTCGAATGAGTTTTCTTCAATCATACTCAGCAATATTGAGATGACAGAGAATGCATTTCTGTGACATTGTGTAATCTAGCTTTATACTGTGGCTCTATACTGTGGTAATATCTAGGATTATACTGTGGCACTTTTAAATATCTAGGAGAAATAAGTCTGCAGAAGAACTTTAATAAGTTCTCCAAGCTGCAGGTAACAAGCTGATCTCTACAGCAAAATACATAGCAGTGTACCAGACGTTCTCTTACTTCAGTCTAGACAGTCCTGACAATGATTTTAAGAGATGCATGATGTGTTGCTTTATTTATATTTTTTATTTTTATATATTTTTTAGATATAATATAATAGAAATATTATAAAAATATAATAGAAATATAATACAAAAAACATTAAATAAATATCTACATAAAATAGTACACTAGGACATGTACAAAATTCAGCCATATCATTAAAATCTCCTGCTTAAATAGCTGCCAAACACACATCAGTAAGCCTTGGGGCCATGACCCTGTCACTGGTTCACCGGTTGTCCTGTCTTGAACCACTTTTGTACATGTTAACCAGTGCATACTGAGAACAACCTGTTGTTCTAGACAGTCTCTAATTCAGTCACCAAACCAGTATAGTTTGGCCTTTGTCAAAGTCACTTAGATGCATCCACTTGCCCATTTTACCTGCTATCAACATCTCTGAGAACTGATTATTCACTTTCTGTCTAATATATTACACTTCAACACAGGTTCCACTGATTATCATACTGCCAGTTGTACTGGTGTCTTAATGTTATGGCAAATCAGTGTAGGTTTCGGTGAACGCATGTCAACAATGTAACTGTCTCCCAGCTGCGGGATTCTTTAGTAAACCTGACATAAAATACATACAGTGGATATTTAACTAGCTACCACCTTTATATTAAAATGAACAAAATTTTAAACACAGCAATTTACTACAATGGTTTGATAATGCCTGAAACTGTGATAAATTACTGTGCTGTTGGTACATGCCGTCTGGGAAAAAAGCTGTCACTCCAAATAGCACATTTAAACTGAGTGGAACTTTCCACCAAAACAGAGATGAAGAAACTAATTCAAGTCCTAGAGCTAATTCAATTGTGTACTCGTTTAAACAGGAAACAGAAAAAAAACATAATAGGAAGGGTCAAATTATCAAAGGAAGTCCATACCCGCTCCATCTCCATGAAATCTTCATTCAGCTTTGTCCCTTCAGCACCACTTATCTTCTCACTCAGTAACTGAGAAAAGGAGAGAGAAAGAGACAGAGATAAATTTAAAATATGCAGTACTGAAATTCATTTAGTGTAAATATCGTTATGAATTAAATTAAAGTGAGTCATAAGTGGAGCAGATCAGCGCTTAGTCATGTCATCTTTTAAACCATATGCAATACTTCTTTACAAGGGAACATAATGATAAAATAGATTATAATCTGTACATACATTCAAATTTCACAAGACAGTATCACATTGTTACATTAAGTTATGCGCACAGGTGACTGTCAACACGTAATGTAAAAAAATAATAATAAAACGCAAAATAATATTGGATCAGGTGCTATTTTATAGGCAGCAGAAAAGTAAAGTAGCAAGCTACCAGGGTGAGATCAGATCAAACATGTGAGACTTAACGCAAATTTATCAGAAAACCACCTAAAAGGTTCGAAATGTTGATTAACCTAACACTCGCTAAGAAAATCCAAAAGCGTCAGCACATGTGCTGAATGCCACTGGCCTAAAACTGGTGAAATTGTACCCTTCTCACCTCAGAATATGTATTTCCCTACAGCAGCTATACAACCAATCAAGTATTGTGTACAATACAAAGTATAGTAATACAAAAAACTGCATATATATATTTGACAGTTTTTGTATTTCTATACTTTGTATTGTACACAATACTTTGTATTGTATTTTGTACTGACAATTTTGTACATGAATTTAATCAGCTGAGTCGATGAACTTTCCTTGTGTAAATATTGTCATTACTATTTTATATGTCATTAAGATGGTAACAAAAGTAATAAAGTAGCTTTATTGTTTATTACACATTTGAATGTAAGATCTGTAAATAGACATGCTACTCACTGCCATTCAATAATTTATTTAAGAAAGCTGTCTTTAGTTGGCTCAGAGATCTATTTACATACACCTTAGTGATCACAGTCGATTCACAGATTTTATTTCACATGCATTTATTTATTACACCTTTAAACAGCCCCGCCAGCAGTCATAAAAATAATATATCTTTTATCTCGATACAGACTGTGCTCTGGCGTCTAAAACAGGTAATGTCAAACAATGTAATAACCCAAGTGTAATATATCAGGTTTTACAGCAACCAATCTTATATTATGTACTGCAACTCATGTAATAGCAAACCCCAACACAGTCATAAAGCAGGGAGGGGAAACTGAATTGTGCAGTGTACAATTCCTGAGTATGGAACAGGAAGGCATTGGACGGGTCAACAGGAAGAGTAAGAGGAGTTATAGCGATTGGTGACTGCATAACAGGGGGAGCGGGTCATGCAAGACAAGGACGAGATGGAGATACAGACAGGCACAAGTGCACAATTATTTGTAATTATTATATGTAATGTTACAGATTTCCCCTTTGGTTGTTTGTTTGTTGCCAGATAAAATATCACTCTGCTATCAAGAATCACTACAATACATTTTGTACTGGAGTCAAAATATGTATTGAAACACTGAGCACTGAACTGTTATAAGTACTGCTAGAACAACATACAATCACCTCACATTACAAATAAACACTTCAGCTGGACCTGAAAACAACTGTTTGTGTGAGACATCATCCCAGCTCGAAAAAAAGAGCATTGTTAAGAAAGGAAACATTATATTTTAGATCAGAGACATCATCACCATAAAACACCTCACTCATGCTTGAAGACTCTGGTCTCTCCTGATAGTGCAACACAACCTACTCATCCCACAGATAAACACCAATAACAGTTTACAGACAAAACACTGGCCAAAGACATTTCCTATAGTCCACCTGACTAGATAATTAGCTTAGCATTCGTTATTGCATTAGTAATGTCTACTGTCTAGTCCATCAGTTTCTGGGCAACAGAATTTCAGCCTGTATGTCTGTAAATGTAACATCTATCAACATAATGATAAGTATTAAATTCATCAATAATCGATCGAATCTGTTTTTTTCTTGCCCGCCTACTCTCTTTCTCTTTCTCTATCCATCTCTCTCTCTCTCTCTCTCTCTCTCTCTCTCTCTCTCTCACACACACACACACACACACACACACACACACACACACACACAAATACACACACACTGTATTTCTAGGTTCCATAACAACTGCAGACGGAGGTTAAAAAAACACCCACACACAGCCCCATTTAACACCCACGGATTGTAAAGCAAGTGAAGAGTAAAACGACAAAGTTCAGTTTAAAAGCAATGAACATATGAATTATCATTCAGGTCTTATGGGGAAAAAAAAACACCAACTACTACTACTACTACTACTACACTGTAGCAATTCCTTCTTAACCCAGAGCATGTAAATACCTGTTAAAACTGACTGATGCCCTCACTGTTAATGCCGGTGACCGTGTCATATATCATACATGAGACTAAAAAGTGGCAGAGGAAACAAGCATAATACACATGAATCTGGGGGCAGCACGGTGGTGTCACAGGTAGTGTGTGTGTGGTACACAGCTCCAGGGATCTGAGGTTGTGGCTTCGAGCCTTGCTCTGGTCTCTGTCTGTGAGGAGTTTGGTGTGTTGGCCCCGTGTCCATGTGGGTTTTCACCATGTGCTCCTTGATAGACGACGCGGATACAAGACTGACTGACTGACGTTAATCCAGGTTCTTTATCTACAGCTGTGTTACATCTTACATATACTTTCTATGTAATGATATAAACCTTTAATTGGATATATTAATCAATTAGTGACAAAAAAAATGTTTTTCTATTGAGAGTTTTTGTATAGAGACAAAAGCTTTTGAATGTGAGTTTTGTGCATCTAAATTTTAACACTTCACTTAAAATAAAATGTTGTTTTTCCACTGTGGCTTATATAATACAATAATTTTAATATGTTCCCTTTCTGAAATTTTTAGGGGTAAGAGTTAGACCCTGAATACGAAGTCTAAATTCTAACAGCAGAAATATTTATTTTATGTAAATTAGGTCAACAGATTGCAGGATGGCTCACTTATAAGCCATCCTTATAAGTATGGCTTATCATATAACTTATAATATCATATTTTAGCAACTTGATTTTTTGCAATTTGTGTTTTTTTATTTATGTTTGTTTGTTTGTTTAAATCTGGAATTATCCCTGGCCATTATAAAACATTATTTAAAAAAAAACAGGTTACAAAAATGGATTTTATTTAATATGATGTGTATAGATAAAATATATGGAATTTATATTTATCTTCTAGGCTGGAAGGAGAAACAGCTCTGAAACAGGGATTGTTGGAGAGCTGGCTGAACACGCTGTACTTGGCAGAACAGTGAGAATCTTCATACTAGGTGTAAATTAGAAAAGCTGGAAAAAGCTTATTTTCTGACCTTGTGAAAGGAAGACTAAAAATAACCAAATGAAGTAATTCAAGGCTATACTGGGGTTCTGGAGATCTGAACAATCACTGCTGTGCTAATAATTTAAAATCCAAATTCCAGCAAGTTTTTAATAGGCTCTGACAAATTCAGACTTCTGTTTTTGCTTGGATGATGCTCTCATACATTTACGGCATTTGGCAGACGCTCTTATCCAGAGCGACTTACAAGGTTATTGGTATTACAGGTAGGCCAATGTA
>JAOVVF010000004.1:9892059-9911554 GCA_028565595.1 Duopalatinus emarginatus
ACATGAACTATTTTGGAACCTATTCCTACTATGTGATCCCGTTCCCATGATGTTTTATCTATTCCAGTATTGTTATCCAGATTCTGAAAAAAAGATTATATTTACTCCAAATTTGAGATACAGGTGACAATGCAGCATGATGTGGAAGTGGAATTTTATGTTTCAGTATTGTTATCCAAATTCTAGTTGTGATATTTTAGTAATATTATTTCAATATATCAGTTTCTGAACAATATGGAACAATTGGACATATTCCAATTAGCCATAAAATTACAACTACCTATCTAAAAAAAATGCCCCAAAACAGATCTGATCTGTTAAGGCATGGATTAGCCTTCACCCCTCACACACATCAAGAAGCCTTGGGTACCCATAACCCTGTTACTTTTATCCTGTTATGATTGTCCTTTCTTGGAGCGCTTTTGGTAGATATTCACCCTGGTATACTAGAAACACCCCACAAGAACTGCCCCAGTCACTCATATTCTCAAACTTCATTTTTTTTCTGACATGTCTAATTCAAGAACTGACTGTTTACTTGCTGCCTAATTTATTCCACCCATTAACAATTGCTTATTAATTAATAAATAAATGCTATTCATTTACCACAACCACATCCAGCCTTACATAGCAATTAAATTTTCTTTAGGTTATAGTAATATTTGCATGCATTTTTAGTTGTTTATTTTAGAGGCCTGCAATGATTAACACATTTATCAAAAATATTTCCTTCAGATTTCCTTCTTAATGCTTACAGATGCAAAACATTCCTTCATAGGATCCACACCAGGAAATACACACCAGGAAGTTAAAACTTACAAATCCCTAAAGAGGAAATGCACTACCAGTGAGTCTTTGTGGTGTTGAAACCTTAAGTTTACTAAAGTTCTTAAGGATGGACAGTTAGTAGGAATGATCTCAGGAATGACCTTAATAATTTATCTACAGTTCAAATGCTGTAACCGGTCACAAAACTAGAATCCAAAATTACAGATTTATTAGATGCCATTCCTGCATAACCTGGATGACAATTTCAGATTCTCAGGTTGTAATTTGACATAATTCTGGTATTTAGAAAGACTGAAAGATTTAAACAATGACACATGTTTAGAAATTATTTTTAAATGAAACAGACACCAACACACAATCACAATTTTTTTCTGTTAACTTTTATTCCACTTAGAATCCAGGTTAGTGATCATAATTTCCTCTTTGAATACATAAGAATGCTTTTCAGTTAAACAGAACATAAATCATACAGAGAACTCTGAAATGCAACATCAGTGAATAATAGTTGTTAAACATTTGTTACGCAGTGGTTTATAGACATGCAACCCACCTGACCAGCCTCATTTCAAAGCTGAGAGTCTCGCCTGAAAATGAGTGATTAGTATTCGCATGTGAAACTCCACACAGACACTAAGCTGACCTCAGGATGGTACCAGGAACACTGAAACTGTGAGAAGACTGTGAGAAAGAAAGAAGCACCACTGTGTCTGCCATCATTATTTTTCAATGCTGTAAAAGGGAAATGTCTGATTTGAGACTCCAAAACTTTTCCAAAAAAACACAGAAATCAGGACACAAATTACAACATGGACAGACTTGGTGGCTTCCACATTACATAGTGCACAGTCACCAAAGACTTCATCAAAATCCTGAGACGGAGAACCGTAACAGAGGTTTAACTGCAAAATAAAATCCCTGGACACCTCAGAAAAGTGTTATTCAAACGTGTGCAATAAAATATTTCCTGTACCATCCAGTCCACAGACACAACATTATGTCCAAATCAACATTAATTTTTAAGATGAATTAAACTGATTTCATTCAAGTGAGTAGTTAAACAGTTACAATAACTTATAACAACTATAATAAATAAAATAAATTTAATGAAGCTGGGTTGTAGCTATATATAAAATATATTATGAGCAGACCCTCAGGGTTCTTTGAGAACTGTTACGATAAGTCATCAAACAGTGCAGTCTGGATATTGAGGGAATGATTTAAGTGTCAACAAACAGCACAAAACCACACACAGGTAGACAGGTAGGCTTTCAAAAAACGCCAACACATTCGAATTTACTTTATGTCTGACAAGAGAAGAGGATATTTTTATATCTAAAACCAACTTCATTCATTTTCTATTGTACGCAACAAATATATTAAAAAGTCACATTAAACCTGCGGTGTGTTACACGACCATCAGTGTCTACAAGGTTCATCGTTAGTTTGACTGCATGTCTGTTCCCACAAATATATGCAGACCATTTACGGCATGGCATGTTCTGATCAATAACAATACTCTAGTCGTCTCAGGGAGTTTTCTCGTCAGTCACCTCTGGCTTGCTTATCAGACATTTCTAATGAAGTGAAGTGAACTATTTGATCCTACAAGTCTTTTCTGAAAAGTGCTATATTAATAGAACAGAATGTAATATTGTGTGTGCGTGTGTGTGATGATACCGAACTAATTTACTAAAGTGAAAATTTCAATTCAGCTGAATGGAGAAATAAAGTGAACAAGTGAAGCTGGAAAAGGCAGCTAGTGTATAACAGTCACAAAGACGGAACACTTGAACACACACTGACGAACTGAACACTGCAGAGTGTGTGAGCGTGGATCATGCATTAATCAGAATTTCAGTCAGAAACTAATTAAATCATAAACGTTTTTTTTATGTGGCACAGTCCAAAGGTTTGGCTTCATTTCACGCAGTAAAGCAACACTGGCTACAGTTTTGGCAGACAAAGAAAATGATTATTAAAACTTCTATAAAGGAAAATAAGGTTAAAAAAGGTGCTACAGAAGACATGTGAGTGCCAAAACGCAGTTGAACAATCCACAGTAATCATAATCATCATCATCATCATCATCATCAGCGCTTCAGAATAGGATTCAAACGAGGATCCCATGTAGGCATAATTTATAGGTAGAATTATAGTCTGTTACATCCTTATTTTGGATATATATAAAGCTGTGTGTTTGTGTGTGTGTCTTTCGAGACATCGATCGAACCACCATCGGTCTACTTTGGTGGTCAAATCATAATCAGTGATGTGTGTGTATGTGTTGATGAGCTATACGGTCACTTCAAATTGATAAGCAGTCTGACCGGCTTATCTTTAGGCATTGATGAGGTCGTCATCAGGTTGTTCCTGCTGCATCACCACAACTGTTTCCACAGTGACCACATCCCCCTCCTCTTCTTCCTCAGTGGAGTCAGAGTCAGAGCAGTCAGGGGGAGCCGTGGAGGCGGAGTGTGTGCTGGCGAGGGAGGGGGTGCGGATTCGAGAGGGTGGGTGTGGTCGGAGCAACGGAGTGCTTTCAGAAACCTCATCGCTCTCATCTCCTCCACTGTCCGAGTCCGAATCTGATTCCGAACCAGCCGGAACCACCTTCTGCTTACACACCGGGCATGTCCTCTTCGTCTTTGTTAGCCACGGGTCCACACACTTACAGTGATATGCTAAAACACACACACACACACACACACACACACACACACACACAGGTAAGGGAAGAAATAGATTTGTTAAGTAAAATTGCTGCCTAAATATTGAGAGACAGCCAGAACACACTGCTAAGTTATGATGTGCTGTCTCTATGCTTAAGGCTTGACCAAAATGATCTGAGACCCCCAAACCAGGGTGACCTTCCAGGGCTTAGATTATGTATTGGTTTCGGCTAATTTTTAACCCAAACATGCAATCCGCTGATATTTCTATAGCTTAGCTGATCCTGAGAGCTGATCAATTGTGTTAAACGAGGTAAGGATTGCAACAGCCCAGCATGCACCCAAGTTTTTGTACTTAGATGTGCAGACAGCACTTTCTCGCTGTTGCTGAAGCTGCTTGAGTTCATTATAAATGGTAATAAACCAGTTTCCACCATATCTTGATTGCACTGGTTAAAAGTGGTATCCAGCCCCACCTTTAATTGGTATTGCTAATAGCTGATGATGCTGAAAAGGGATTGGCGATTGGTATTGGCCCCAAAAACAATGATCCCTATTGTATACAGTTTATTATAAAATTGTAAAAGTTAAGAATCGCCTTGCCTAGAGTTTAAGAGGTTTTGCTGAATATAACACACCATAATTGCTCTAAGGTAAAGCGCCTCACTCAGAGTTTAGAGCTTATTTCAATTTTGAGAGACTTCACTTAGTGCTTATTCAGCTAAAGTACCAAATGAAGAGCAGTCAGTCTTCAACATATAAATATATAGAGCAAATAAATAGAGCAAACTTATGTGAATAATGCACATACTAACACACACATAGACATTTACCATGTGAACAGGGCAGCACACGCAGCTTCTCCCCCTCTTCATACTCATCCAGACAGATTGCACACACATCATAGACATCACCTGTAAAACACACAGGAATATCATAACTATGGGTCACTTTATGTTACTTATGTTGTTATGTTTCTGTAAGGCATTTATATGGTATGTTACTGCATGGCCTTTGTGCAGGGTGGGGCATTTGCACAGGGCAAATTTACGGGTGTTTATGTGGTGCGTTTACTCTGGTACCTTTTTTGTATTTATGGATGGGAAGTTTCTTGAGTTGGTCCTTGCGCAGTCGGCTCCGTCGGGCTCGGTGTCGGTCTTGAACAAACTTTGTGATCTGGGCATACACATGATAACACACTGCATCTTAAATGAAGCAATCACTAATAAACGACAAATGTGGTACAAATAAATATTCAACAAGGTAAAAGTCCAAAGAACTAAAGGACAACAAACCCTGCACTGCAGCAGACTGAGTACACTGTACTGAGTCAGTAATCAGTACTCAGTCTACACACCAAGTTGTTGTGTATAATATCTAACTGTGTATTACCAAAACAGAAATTAACTTTATGGTACAAGTTTAAAAGAGATTAAAGACAGAACAATAGAGGGTGTGAAACACAATACTGTGTGATGCTCCATCATGTTTCTTTATGTGCTTTTATTCCCGTCTGCATATTAATACAGCCAATCAATTTATCAGTGTCCCATATACACTCGAGTCCAACAAAACCAAACCAGAAGTTACTGATACTGATCCACACACACATCACTATGTTAATACATTAAGTCTATGTCTCACTCACCATAAAGACCACAATGAGGATAAGACAGATTCCTACGATGATGAGGAACGGGATCAGGTAATATTCCAATGGCAGACTGAAATCAGGCATCAGGACTACATAACCTCTGCAACACACATACACACAAACACACCAGGGATTGTAGTTAACAGTAAGTATATCTCTAGCCTTTGGTGTTTATTGTGGTGTAGTGTTCAGCAGGTGTTCAGATTCAACAGAACCTGTAATAATGTATAGTATATTACGTGTGTGTCTCACCCTTTGTCATAACTGTACTCCTCCATTAAGGACTTAGCAGCCTTTTCTCCGACAAACACAGATGGGATGTTGATTTGCTTCACCACCTCCACTGAGCATACACACGTGCACACACGCACAGATAAATATTATACACATTCATGGCTTTGAGAACACTTTCACCATTTCACAGTCTGTTTACAGCTCTAAAAACAGCTTTCTGTTTGTGTCTGATTGACAGTGATGAATACTTACAGTCATCAGATCCCATGTTGACGAGCTCCTCTGAGTCTACATTGTGAACAATAGCAGCCATGTAACCTGCTTTCTGAGCATTCAGCACCTACACACAAATGCATGCACATACACAGACAAATGCAAGCTAGTCAATGCACTGGGGACACGTGTGCTTTCTGAATCTGTCTGACTGCTGTGAAATTTTGCTCTAGACTTACTAACTCACATTTATAAGTAAAAATAAATTAATTAACTGTTATTATGTTTTGACATTTTGACTACATGCGTTCTGTTGTACTCTGAGGTGTAGGATTTCTGTGTTTCACAGCTCTTTGCATAGTATCCCAGATGCGTTCCATAACAGTGAAATTTGGTGATTTAGGTGTGAATGGCAACCCATTGAATGCCAGCTAAACAAACTTAATACTATTATGGAGCCACCACCAATTTTTTCATTTGCGGCACAGTAAAATATGTTTACAACATCTGCAAGATATGTTTTATTAATATAATAAGACTAATACGCAAACAATAGTGTGTAATGTGCATGTATAAAAGCACGCCTATACATGCATAATGTATACTATGTGTGTACTGCATATTCATCTCAGAACTTGTAATTAGGACTAACTATTTCAGAGTAATACATTTTTGGACTCTTCAAATCTTGTGCTAATGTTCAACAAACATGAGCTCTTCTAAGCAGCTGTCTGAGAACCTGAACATAATAGCTATTAATGCCTACAAAGTTGAGGGTGGCTATAAAAAAATAATCAAATAGCTCCTAGTACACAGTGTGTCAAAATGTCTAAGAAGAGATGATTAAAGGGAACTGTGGAAGGAAGCCCTCAAACAGAGCTGTCTGTACACTGCCTGGAAAGGTAAAGCAAAGCTGATGTTTAACAATAAGGACCTGCAGGAGTGGTGGTGCATTTTGTGTTCATTGCACAAATATGATCTGCAGGAAAAATCAGCAGATAAAACCTTATCTGCAACCTGAAAACAAAATTGAACATCTGAAGTATGCAAAAAAAATACCTAGTTAAGCCAAAGGCATTTTGGAAATAATAGTTATGAATGTTGGTCTTTGGCCATGATCATCAAAGGTACTTTGAAGAAAAAATTTGAATGGAACATTTTACCAAGTGTTTAACTTGGGTGTGGATCTATTATGCTTAAGGGCTATGTTATAGCCAGGGGCACAGGATACACTGCACATGTAGATAAAAGAATGGGGTCCAATAAATATCAGCAAATATCTGAAAACAAATGTGACCCAGTCGATCTAGACTTCTGTAAGTGGACAATGATGCCCTACAATCCAGAATTACTTCACTACCTGAAGGCCTTCACCATCCTCTAACCGGAACATTATGTAAGCCGTGCATTAACATGTGCAGATTTTGTTTCCTGCTGCAGAACTTGTGTTTACTTTAATACACTTGAAAATCAATATGGCCAAAGGTTTATGTACACCTGTCTATCACTCACATCTGAGCTTTTTAAACATTCTATTCCATATGCAGTCTTCCTTAATGTGCATCCCATCCACTCTTCCAAAAAAAGGCTTCCAACAGATTTTAGTGCCTGGTTGTGAAGACTTGTGTATGGTTACCCTTACTTTGAAAAAAAAGAAGGAGGATGGTTATGATGGCCACTTTAGTCCCAGGTAAAGGAAACCTGTAATACTACAGCACTATATTAGGACTATATTAGGAAAATTTATGGAGAGGTTCAGTATATGGGCATAATGCCCAGGTGTCCACAAACTTTAAGCCATGCAGTGCATGTGCTCAAATCTTTGCCTGTGACCTCATGTGTTGAGTGTATACATGTGTGTGAGACCTTGATGTCGAAATTGCAGTGGTATCGTTTGATGAGGACGATGAAGCCGCTGCTGCTGGAGTTTTCCTTGACTGGCGGAGGATCAATCGGTACACACCCATTCTCAGGTCGTGCACTAATCAGAAAACCCTGACCACAAAAACAGCCAATTAAAACACATTAAGCACTGCCGCATGCCAAATTTCCTTACTCCAAAAAAATATGAGCACACACACACACACACACACAGTGAGTGAAAGCGTCTCACCTTCAGGCCCTGGCTGGGCAACCTGTATCCAAACCGAGCAGGAACATCATCAAACCTTTCTGTCTGATTATCACCAGAGTACTGTAACAGACACAGACACACACAAAAAGAAGACAATATCGAACACTCTTCATCAGTGTACAGCAGAGTCATCAGCTATTACCATAGAACCAGACTCCTGCCTCTAACTCCCTTTACTATTAATTACTTAAAATTTATGTATATTAGACTGAAATACATATTCTGAATGATTGTAAGGACCTTACATGACAAACAACATTGTTATTTTTTTCTTTGTGTAAGTTCGTTATGCTGTGATCTGACTACATCTTTCATGATGCATACTATGTCATAAACAGAATGTTTATGTTTACAAGAAATGGACATAACTGCACCTTACTGCTCCCACTACCAATGGGCTACCTGCACTACCCCCTCCCTATATTTAGTGTTAATGTCTATTGTATTTATCGTACTTTGTCTTGTGTATTTATTGTTAATCGTCTTGCGTCATTGCACATGCTTCAGCACACATGCACTTTACGTTGTATTGTGTAGTTTACTGTTCTATGTAGCACCTTGATCCTGGAGGAACGTTGTTTCATTTCACTATGTACTGTACAACAATGTATATGGTTAAAATGACAATAAAAACTACTTGACTTGAGTTGATTAGGTAATATCAGTGCCATGAATTTGTGCCGGAGACATATTTGATGTCGACCAATCACAAGTCCATGCATGAAATGGTCAATTATAGCTACAAAAGCGTTGGGTGAAATGTATGTTGGCGGTTTTGTGTTCAGAAACAAAAAATAATCGTAGACCCATACCTGGGTGTCTTGAAAAGATCAGTATGGGCTGTCTACTCTATGCTGTCTACTCGGATGCGTTTAATGGATCGGCTGCAAAAGCACTTTTTCTTCTCTATGTTTACATAAGGACACTAGAAAGCACTCTGTGCTTTTATTGATTAACATGAAGAAACATGTCAGAGATGTCAAACCAGGAGAACGGATACAAAATATTATGACATCCCAGATGTTATATAGCTGTTCCTCTTTCCTAAAGCTCATGTTCAGGTCTGCTGGAAATGTTTCTGATATAGCAAAACTGTGGCAAAATGAGGCTAAATTCTGAATTTTTTCTGATGTTACACTCTCTGTATTTATCTCTGGAATCTGAAATAGGAGGCAAACCATCTACTAATACACAGCCCTTAGTATTTAGATCCAGATGCCACCCTCAAACTGTGATATAAATAAAAGTGAAATTTCTGACTGGTCCATTTTCAAGGACGTAATTTTTATAGGCAGCGGCTGAAACCTGTTTACCTGCCCATGTTGCTGAACATTTTAAGCATTGTGTAAAGTGAACAGTCTCGTTGCATCAACAGAACTGACACAGACAAAATATCACCCACTGCTTCCTTTTTCATTTCACATTTTAAACACCATGACACACATCATCCTCTTCTAAATGTTTCATTTCTATTTAATAAACTCCTTGTAGGCGACAAGTTTACACACTACACAGAATTAAGAAGTGAACTGAAACTAAGCACTTCTGCTCACTATCTGTGTGTGTTTGTGCATGTGTCTCACCGCTGCAATGTCAGCCTGGACAGGCAGCAGACTGATGAAGGTAATGATGAAGATCTGAGTGACTGAGAGCATCAGCATCGCTAAAGGCAGCAGCATCTTCACACCTGTCTCACACATACACACAGAAGGCAAATAATAATTAATCAGCAATTATTATCAGAACTGGCCATGACATCACATAATGTTAGTCGAATAATTTATGTTAATCATCAATATGCTAATCATATGTCTGCAGTGGTCTAGTAGTTAGTGTCACAGACTGTGGTGTCTGAAGTTGTGGGTTCAAATCCACCTGTTTTGGGGCAGTCATAAGTTTGTGGTTATGGAACCAGCCAGGTTATTGGAAGGGTTCAATTCCAACACTGAAAAGACTCACCTGAAGTGCCCTTAAGCAAAACACCTAACACCCCAACTGCTTCCCAGGTGCTGTGTATGAGGCTGCACATTGCTCTGGGCACATTAGTGTGTGTGTTTAATGCAAGGATGGGTTAAACGCAGAGGTCAAATTCCTCTGTGTGCAAGCACAGTGGTCAATAAGGAGAGACCCTGTCTGATTATTACAGTGAAAAATGAGATTAGATGATCAGACATTAATAATGCTGTTATGACTGTTAATTATTATATTTTGGATGGATTTTTATAAAGATAGTCATTAGGAAACGTTTTTATTAGCAATAAATAATTAGCTTTATTAATTATCAGGACAAAGAAGTGTGTGAAAACAGCTGGAGATTAATAAACCACCCGCAGTGTTTATTTGTATTTACATTAAATCTAATTAGATTACTGTTACTGTGATTGTTGATTAATATAGCTGATCAGAACAAGGACTTCCGCAGTAACACTCAGCTAACAGGCTAACTAACACACACACACACACACACACACACACACACACACAGGGGGTAAACACCCTTGTTGCAACATAATAAACAACATGACCTTTTAAAAACAATCAGTTATAAAACACTTATAACACACACATTTCTTGCTATTTCTGGTAGCTATGTTACGTAAGCTAACTAACCTACATAACAGAGCAGTGGACGCTAACCCTACCTAACCTATTTAAAACTCACCTTCAGCTACATCGAAGCGTTTTACTACCGTGTTACTGTAAAACCAACCACCACAGGTGTCCCTTTATGTCTTTATTATGTCCATGTTTTCGACCCAAACATCTCAAATGTGGCACAAATATTATGTCAACATACAGCCGCTTTAATCACCGACTATGCTAAGCTAACGCTTGTTATGCTAGGTTAGGCTGACCTGTATGTTAGAACTGCATCCGGGTCACATAGCGAACCACAACGAAGCAACGATCTTTATATATCACACACACCTATATTTCCTAAACTACAGTTTGTAAATTTGTGACTGCAAAAACTTCCGCATTTTAGACCAATGGCATGCGTGCGCAGACCTGACGTTCCCTCATAGAGTAAAGCAGCCAATCACAGCATATCATTGTGAACGCTCTTACCATAAATGGCAACATTACCTTTCTTTATATGGAACAAAGTAGATCCGGAGAGTAAACGGTGACAAGATGTGATTATAAATGTGTCAAATTGTGATTATAATTCATAATATTAAAAAGCGCTCGGTGTGAATAAGTGAACTGAAGTGGTGTCTGAGAGATTCTGTACAATAATGTGGATTACACGGTGCACTTGTTAGGGACTAGAGAGTGTGGCGGATTGATATGTGTAAACTATACATCATGTCCATATGTGGCAGTGCAGGAAACTTTCCTCTGTAAACTTTAGTAACGGTTACTGGAGTTTGTTCTGTATAAATGTCTGTTCTTAAATAATAATAAATCTTTATTCATGTCTCATATTATATCTTAATTTAAATCGTGTTTTAGTCTTAGAAACCTGTTGCCTGGTCGTGTGTTTAGAAAAACACGGGCTGTTAAGTCTTCATCTTATGCTAACTTATTAGCATCGTCCTGTTCTGTGGCCTGAGCTCAACCGTTGTGACAGGCAAAAGGAGACATATCGGATCATCGTGTCAAGACTCGTTTGTATTATTATTATAATTATTATTGTATATTATTGCGGTGTTGGCAAGTCCGAACAAGTAATGGACTGAACAGATCAGGACTGGAGCTCTTCAGTTAGCTGAAGAAGAATATATATCTAGGCGTTGAAGGTGTGTGACAGCGCGGTGATGGACCAGCTGCCTCCCGGGAATAATCAGCTCAGTATGAGCGGCTCGGACATAGACTCGGACACGGCGGAGGAGGAGGAGCCCGGCTGCGTGGAGAGGATCGCCGAGGAGCGGCGGAGAGCACAGCGGGCAACCGGTGCCTCAGCCCCGGCTCTAGCTCGCGCCATGGCCGGTGGAGTACCGGGAGTTAAACCGGGCAAAAAGACCCGCGGGAGAGTCAAAATTAAAATGGAGTTCATAGACAACAAACTGAGGCGGTATACCACTTTCAGTAAGAGAAAGACCGGCATCATGAAGAAGGTGAGCTGAGGTCTGTTAGTGTAGCATGGGTAAACTCTGATGTGTTGCATCTCTGTTCAGGGGAAGGTACCTAAAGCAAGCTCAAGAAGTCGCTTGGGGACGTCGCAAGATTAATTAGCATAATGTATATTCAAGACTCATAAAGTTTTGCTAATATGTACATGAACACACACACACACACACACATATATATATATATATATATATATATATGTGTGTGTGTGTGTGTGTGTGTGTGTGTGTGTGTGTGAGAGAGAGAGAGAGAGAGAGAGAGAGAATATCGTACATTATAGTCATACTCAAACTTTTATCAAGTACTCACAAGGCACAACACAGTCCGTCACTACACACTGACCACTTTCTAAACTCCTGGCCAAGACTAGCCTGTCTGGTCTGATCTCACACATGATCCACAGGAGGATCGGTTACTAACGCCATGTACCACAGCACACCTTCAGGGGTCTTGTGGAGTCTCTGAGCTGTTTTGGTAGCTGTTTATGCAGGTGCTTTTATTGTTATTGCTGACCAGTTTGCATATCTCCCAGTGATACAACTGAGCTGTCCATACAGTAATACAATGACCATAGAAGGTCTAGGAACCAAGATGTTTGCGATACATGATCATGCTCTATTATTTTAAATGAAGGGGTGAAACAATGTTTCAGCAAGTGTGAAAATACAATGAAACAATGTACGAGACACATCCATTTTTTTATTTAACAACCCTGGAAATGTGTAATATCTTGGAGCTTCGCTGATATGCTAGGACACTAAATACAACAAAAAGCAGTAGTAAAAAAAATCTAGTGCAATGCATTATCATAAACAATTATGGACCAAGGCTTTGGGACAGGTGACCACCTAGTGGTAAAAAAGAAGTAGGTAATTATGTCTAGGATAGATATGGCTAGTCTTTATCAGTTTGTATTTATCTATTTATGTGTTTGTGAGCAGGCATACGAGCTGTCCACCCTCACTGGGACTCAGGTGCTGTTACTGGTGGCAAGTGAGACTGGTCATGTGTACACATTTGCAACACGGAAGCTGCAGCCGATGATCACAAGTGAGACGGGCAAGGCCCTGATCCAGACATGTTTAAACTCGCCTGACTCTCCACGCTCCGACTCAGCCACTGATCAGAGGATGAGCGCTACAGGCTTCGAAGAGACTGACATCACCTATCAGGTCACAGAGAGTGACGGCAGCACAGAGGAGAAGGTCAGTGTGGAAAAAAAAATAATTAACAATTGTAATAGTAATAAACACGATAAAAAGATCGAGGACATCTGAACATCGCACCATTATGTGAGCATGCCCTTACATTTTAACTTATTGTACAGAATGTTTTTATGCTGTATAGGGGTGCGAATCTCTCAGTGTCTGGCATTTATTTAGAACGTTTATTTAAAACAATACTTTTGGGTTCCTTACTGTATCAAATCTTTTTGCATCATTTTATATTTATACGAAAAATAGGATTTTGCATCAAGTTCTGTAATTCTGTAAATTGCCAGTATTAGGTTAGTTTAGCTTTTTCTTTTAAAAAAATGTATTTGTGAAAAAAAAATAATTTAAATATATTATTACAAATGTAAACATAGACTTAATTTATACCATAGTACATTAACCTTTAACTGAAAATAAAACAGATTTTAAAGTCATAGTGCGCTAGTCTGCTAGCAAGGGAGCTGGCTAACTAGGTTGTTGTACGGTGGCTTAGTCACATATCGCATTACCATCTCGGGAGTATGAGCGGCAAAAAATAAAACCTAAAACCATTTTAAAATCGATTTTTGGGCATTTTGAATCAATTTAGAATCGCCAGGACTAGGAATCACAACCCTTTAAAGATTTTTTTTCAGCACCCCTAATGTACTATTTAAAATTTTCCCTTCACTAGAACTAAAAGGCCCAAACCAATAGCTCTGTGCATAAAGTATTGTCTGTGAAGAAATGGTTTGCCAAGGCTGGAGTGGAAGAACTCTAGTGTCCTGCACAAAGCCCACAGAGCCCCACTGAACACCTATAGGATGAACTGACACACAGACTGCACCGCAGTCCACCTCCTCATCCAGCATCAGTGCCTGGTCTCACCAATGGTCTTGTGGCCGATGAAATTCGTGCTCATTCGGCCACAAGACCATTGGTGAGACCAGGCACTGATGCTGGATGAGGAGGTGGACTGCGGTGCAAAAGATGAACTTTAGTGAAAAGCCTTCCCAGGTTATAAAAAAACTGCAAATGGGCAAAAAGATGATATGTCTTGTGCAGCATAAATGTGCACATGCAATGCAAGTTAGGATTGAGTAACCACAGTTCCTGTGTTTTTGTTTTTTTTAGGAAGTGAACCAGTCTGCAGGAACTGGTATAATAAGCAGCAGTGTAGAGACTTCGACCTCTTCCTCTGTTCGGCCAGAGAGCAGCACCCCCCCGCTCCCTGCTACCACCTGCTGGTCAGTGTCTAACGGTACGCTGGTAAAGACGTCAACCTCTGCATCTGGAGTAGTGCAGCTCCCCACTGGATTCACACTTGTGCCTGGTGTGTGTTTGTGTTTAGAGTTGTGTTTTGTTGTGTACACAACGGTTCACAGCCGGAGTCTGTTTTGTTTCATAGAGTTTTGAATCAAGAGGTGTTTTAATAATGTAGGTCACTGAGCGTGATGAATGAATCTGTTTCACTTAACTTGCTGCTCAGTGTTTACCGTACTGCATTGTGGTACTGTGCTCACTTGTGTGTGTGTGTGCGCCTGTGTGTATGTTAGGTGCAGTGTCTCAGCAGCTTCAGTCGACTGAGAGCAGTGAAGTGCACAGTTTCAGCAGCACAGCTGGTACTAACACCATCACACACCTCTTTCTCTCTGTCTTTTTCTCTCTATCTCTCTCTCCTCCTCTCTATCCATCACATTATTTCTCAGTCTTTATCAGAACTAGTTCTTTATGAAGCAGGTGTGACCATGTTCTCGCAAAAGTCTGTTGCAAACTAATTTTTTTATAGAAATGCTTTGACTATGTGATCTCCAGCGTTATGGTAGCATGTAGCTATCATTAGTGAATGTTCCTATGTGCTCCTCTGACCCACATATTAACACACACCTGACACACTGGGTGACATGGACTTCTTTTTCTCTTTTACAGGAAGTCACTCTGGAGTTATGGCAACCTCAATAGCAGGACACGTGATCTGCCCAAGCGCAGTAATGTATGCTAATGCAGCCTCCACATTAACGGATCACACGCATGATACACGTGAGTCAGCATTCACACGCACATAGCTCTGTATTTCAGTTTGTGTATACATATTTCAGTTTGTGGGTTGGTGTGTGTGTCTGTTTCCAGTTCCTCAGATGTTCCTAACATCTCCTAATGGAACGGTTCAGATTCCTGTCTCCGCTGTTCCTCTGCATTCGGTAATGATGTCTAATAATGCTCTAATGAAGATTTATCAACGTTAACATGTAATGACCCTCTAATAAAGCTTAATGGGGTTTTAATATGTAATAATGGTATAATGATGCTTTAAAATGAAGCTTAAGTGTCTACTGACGCTCTAACAAAACAACAGTGTCTACTGATGCTATAATGTCTATTTACACTGTAATGCAGTTTATGAGGCCTTTGAACATGTGAGTAAATATAGGTCTGATCTAGGGTTGGGCCGCACAATGCTATTTCTATACTGCGGTATTTAAAAACGGTGACGGTATTTAAAAAATTGTGACGCATCAAATTTCTGATTTATATCTACATTGAACGCTGGAACTTTAAGACGTTCCTCTAATCCATAATAAAACCAGGTTTATACTTTATAGGTTTATACTGAATGTTTCTTAAATATACAGTAGTGTAATTTTACTGTGTGTGTTTCAGATGCTGTTAAATCAACAGAACTCCAGTAACACACACACTCTGACAGAGTTACGTGGGGTCAACCTGGACAGTTCTAAAACAGAGTGATGCACACTTTGTGTGTGTGTGTAATGGGACGAGTGTGTTTTCAACAGAGGACAGACTTCAAGAAAGTTTCTTCAAGAAAAAAATATTTTTTTTGGTTTTGACTGGCAACTCTATCTTGCTTCTCAATTCTGTTGCACATGCACACACACACACACACACACACACACACACACACAAGCTTGCATACTGTGAATATTAACTACTGTCTGTTGTTTAACAGTGTTTAATGAACTCCAAACTGTTTTGTGAGCAGAGGGAGAATGTCATCTTCTTCTCTGTCTGTGTGTGTAGGTGTGTGTGTTAATTTCTGTCAGTGCTGTTCTCCCGAAGGTAAAATGGAACAAAAATGTCACGTTGTTGCAGCAGTGTGAAATATGATAGACTTGAGAGAGCTGAGGATTTTGCTGGAATGTTCCGTCGCTGTCATGGAGACTGGGTTTCTGCACATCAATAACGTGAACACAGCATCACACTGATATGCTGTCAGGTGACCTTTGGCCATATGACCTGTCCATCAGATTCCCCTCAGGGATGAAGTTTCATCAGACTGACTCAGGAATTACTCACAGAGGCTAAACTCACACCAGGTCCGTCACCCCAGTGACTCATAACAGCTATGTATGTGCACTTCACAAGTGTGTTTATGACACATGACAGCACACTTTTTTTCTTATCAAAACAAATAAGGCAGAAAATACAGCATACAATGATTTATTCATCCATCAGTGGTATTATTATAAACACTGCACTCTACACTTTGCTCTTTACGCTCTACATTGTAAACCCTAATTTTACACTCTATGCTTTCCACTGTAGACTCTTTCCACACAACAGCGCAGTTATAATTGTGGCATAGAGTTTTAAATAAAGTGCACGTGCAGAAAATGGAAGTTTGACTGCATCGTTAGTGGGTTCCCGTTACGTTAATGGGTGTGAATGGAGAATAATCGAAGCAGGATGTATTTTGTGCATGTTTAAATGAGGTGTGAAATTGAAACTTCTGCTAAAATGGAAGTGAATCTGTTCCAGGAGGCTTGTTTTAGCTTTTACTGTGAACCAAAACAATTTTTTACCGGTTAAAACAAAAATTATAGCTGAAAAGCCTCAAAGGTGATGATTTATGAATGTTCGTTTTAAAAATACTGATTCAATGAATGAGCAAGTAGTAGTTGTGAGCATTTGTAAATGAGCTCAGGTACATGTTTCAGGTCTTGACACTCTATATTCTGCACTATTCTGACTTTGATTTGTAAAATGCTGATGATATACTGTGTTACACACGTTTACTGGGGTGCACTTTTCATCATTTGGTCATCTGATCTTATTTTCATTCCTACATTTAATACATTTTTAAATAATCTGGAGACCCTGTTCATGGGTGTGAGTGTGTTCACATGTGTATAAGCGCAGGCATGAGCAGTATGCAGATGGTTTACACAGCTAAACTCTGTTTTGGATTAAAAATAAGTTTTTAAATCAACTTTTATAATAATATTTTAGCATTATTTTTACTCTGAAAACTTTTCTCCATTTGGTAAAATTATTTTTTATATTTTTATTAAGGATTATTCAACACCTTGGTCTCTACAGAAATGTTTTTTTAATATAATAAAATGACTTTTATGCCACTGTACAAGTTTTTGTTTTTGTGTCAGATCTATAAACTAAACATGAATCAGTCTTAATCTATATTACTGAAATTAAAATAAATGGAATAAATAGCATCAATACATCGGTTGATGCTATTTGCTGATGTATTTATTATAAGGCAGAAATATGCATTAAAGATTTGTCCTACATGATAACCAATGTTACAGACAGCTTCAGACAAACAGATTTTCATGTGAAACAATGTCAAATATACATTTTCAAACATCCTCATGTCAGAGACCAGAAAACCCCTTGGTCTGGAAACCCTTTTGGAGGGGGTTGACCCTGTTGGTCACCAGTCAGGGCAAGTTTATTCACCATCTAGGTGCCAGGATCGAGAAGAGCCTTGATGCGTGTCATCCTGGTGACCCTGAAAGTTGGTGTGTCTAATGAAACTGTGCTAGAGGCAGTCTGGCAAGATGCCTACTTTAAAGTAGGTGCCTGCTGAGCCATTTTTAGCTTTGTAAAAGAGCAATGAGTGTTTCAGATCTGATGCAGGAAGTCAGTGGGAGTCTGATGCAAGGGTGTGTCAGTAGTGGTGGTGTGGGGGAACCTGAGGGGAAAGAAGAAAAGATGTTGTGCAGATGCATTCTGGGTCAGTTGGAGAAGTTGGATGAAGTGCACAGGCATCCCTCAGAGGAGAGAATTGTGAGGAGAAGGTACAGAAGTACACTGAGGTCATACAGTCACAGATGGAGAGATCAGACAGGACATGAAGAGGTCAGACAGGACATGGAGAGATCAGACAGGACATGGAGACATCAGGACATGAAGAGGTCAGACAGGACATGGAGAGATCAGACAGGACATGGAGAGATCAGACAGGACATGAAGAGGTCAGACAGGACATGGAGAGATCAGACAGGACATGGAGACATCAGGACATGAAGAGGTCAGACAGGACATGGAGAGATCAGACAGGACATGGAGACATCAGGACATGAAGAGATCAGACAGGACATGGAGAGGTCAGACAGGACATGGAGAGATCAGACAGCGCACAGAGTGGTCACAGGACATGGAAAGATCACACAGGACAGGACATGGAATCATCAGGTCACTGAGAGATCAAAACATGAACAATCATCTCTCCTACATCAGGTGTCTCTTAGAGTAGAAAACTGTGTCATCTTAAAAGTGTCAGGTGTTCACCCGCCCATGGGAAACACAAACAAATCACCAGCCAATCGGCGTGCAGGAGGCGGGGCCTGGCCGATAAGCGTGGAAATTTTTGTGCGCATGCGCAATGTACTAAGGCGTGTATACGGAGAAATGTAGCTCAGACGCTTTGACAGTTGTGTGGCATTACACTCGGGTTTTTATTTATTTTCCCATAATGACCGGGTGAATCACTAAAGGAGGAATAAAGATGGAGATCTGTTCCGAGGTGGACAGTGTGGAGATAAGGTAAATACAGCACTATACTAATTACAGAGGCTCCAGATGAATCATATCATATTGTGTTTACTTCTACAGAGATCAGACCAGAGCGAGTTTTATGAAGAGCTCTCCACATTCATAAGACTTCAGGGTCGGACTGAGTAAGAAATGAAACTAGCTGATGTAGCTAAAAGTGGCTAACTAGCTCTCCTCTCTGCCCCTGACTGTACAGGCTATAGATCCAGCTAGCCGGTTTCTGTGTCATTCTGCAGCTGTCACATTCAGTAAATGATGTTTATTATGCTGATTTTATGTTTAATATATTTATTTATTAACCTCCACATCAGTGCTGTAAATAAAAACCACACAGCAGTTATTAAACACCGGCATTAGGCTAGTCAGAATGCTAATGCTAATGCTAAGCTAGTGGTAAACATCGGGTCAGCGCTGGGAGAGCATTAATATTCAGCAGGTTTGATTATTATTGTGTGTGTGTTAATGAACCAGACTGGACAGATCAGGAGCAGGTCGAAACACGTCAGGTCACGTGACACGTTTGAGGAAGGTTTTGGGGCTGCAGTGATTTAGGACGATGTCAGCTGTCTGGTGTCTCACTCTGGTCAATGTGGACTGTTTTACTGCACACTGTCACTAAAGCCTGATATCGGCATCAGTGCTGATCTCTTTCCTCTTATCGAGCTTCAGCAGACAGACAGACAACAGTAAAGAGACACAGACAGACAGACAGACAGACAGA
>JAOVVF010000004.1:9947872-9964631 GCA_028565595.1 Duopalatinus emarginatus
TATCTATGCAAGGTGGTGTAGTGGGGGTGGGGCCAGTAGGGGGGGCGGGGGTTGCGGGTGCCGGGAGGAAGGAGGGCCCCAACTGCAATGAACCACCTTTGGGGGGGCCCGGCTTGCAAAAGGTTGAGAACCGCTGCTCTAGACCAATCAGCACACTGAGTCTGAGAAAGGGAAAAGGATGCTGAGACCATATAAGGAAAGCAAGGGGAAGCAGACTGTGAGGGTTGAGTGAAGACAGAATCGAGACGTCAGTAGGTGTTTGTATGTCATACCGATCTCCTCCAGACTCATCATATCTCCTGTGATGGTGCACAGAGCCGTCTGAACTGGAAGTCCTTTTTGCCACAAGAAGTTCATGCTGTGTGTCTGCAGCTCAATCAGTTTCATGTTCTGACTGTCCGTGGTGTTCATGACCTTCAGCACAAACTCACCAGCGTCCCCACACACCACGTGGAAGTTCTGATCATCGTAACTGGGCAGAGGATGTATGGTGGACACAGTTAACCCAAAAAGACGTGCACTAATCTCTGTTACCTGGGAATGGCTCAGGTTCGGCTTGGACTCCTTCTTTATTGACATAACTGCAGGAGGAATAACATGAGAGTGAATGAAACAATACAGGAAAGATAACATCCTGCACCTAATACCTGGGTCACACAACAGAAACCAGTATGTTCCCTACACCCATGATAATCTCTCCTATGTTGCTGTGGCCGCTTAAGATCCGGCCAGCAACTGACTGTTAACTACAGAGAAGTCAGAGAAGAAAAAGTGAACTACTGTTCTGACCACTGTGCAGTGGAATGGACCTCTGCATTTAACCCATACATGCAGTGAAACACACATACACACTAGTGAACGCATACTAGGGGGCAGTGAGCACACATGCTCAGAACAGTGGGCAGCCCTTATCCGCAGCACATGGGGAGAACTTTTGGAGGGTAAGATGCCTTACTCAAGGGCACTTCAGTCGTGCCTTGTCTGTACTGGACTCAAGACCTCCTGACCTCCAGGCATGGGTGCCTGATAAAGCAATACAGCAGCCTGCATGACTCTAATTTGTTCTCTGCACTTAATGTGTAATATTTCTGTAACTGGAACCAATAGTCTATTTATAGAATACTGCACATGGTCACATGGTCTTTCCTGAAATGTGCCTAAATCCTGTATACCAGCTGGGTAGAGAAAACCAATAATGCACTACGCTAGAATTATCATTTAATGTCAACCCTGTAAAAACACTGTAAATCTGTAATCCAAATATGGCATTGACATGAGTTCTGCGGTGACTGGATCACAAGTCAGCCGACAGCATATCCATGTTACACGTGGCATTATGAATGTCTCCACTGTCCCCTTGTTACCATAAAGAAAAGCTGCCACATGCATGTATCACCTTGGTCTTACACTGCACGTATGTTAAGGCAGAAATGTCCTGTCTCATGTAACTGCATGGACTATTTCATCTATTAAAAGCAGCTGCATTCCTCCAGACAGTCCCACAATACAGTTCCTGCAACCATTCGGTTTGATCATTTGGACTCAGATGATTTGAGCCCATTCACAGTTTAAGTTAGTGATCAGGTGATCCATGGGGCATGTACAGACAGTGCTCTTTAGTGTTCTGTATCTACACAGTTAATCAGTTACACATACAGCTGATCTTATCAGCATCTGAAGAGTTTTATGATTTTTAAGACCTGTGTGTGTGTGTGTGTGTGGGCATGTTTATGATTTAAAAAAACCTTGTTATGCTCAGGTCTAAAGTGTGTGATGTTTAAATTCCACTCTTATGAATGTTCACAAGGTTGATATTAATACATAACGGTTAATTGCACTGCTAACGGTCAACATTAAACACCTAAACATTTAAACCTTATATATATATAGAGGCAAAGAGCAAGAAACTGACCAGCAGCCTTTTCACTTTATAATAATGTAGTCACACTGACGCAGACACATCTAACGCTAAATAAACAATAAATAATACACAGATGAAAGTAGTGCTCCCGGATCAGATTAAAGCTGTGCGTTTGTATTTTATAAAACATTTTTCTTACCTCCGTGTTCAAATAAGACACTTGAGAACTTTACTGTGATCCTATTATAGCAGAAGCAACGATAAATGCATGTGTGTGTGTGTGTGTGTGTGTGTGTGTGTGTGTGTGTGTGAGTTGATTAGATACACATTACAAAAGAGCTGTACGGAGGTTGCCAGATTGACAGATTTCACTCTCTGTGTCTTTGATCCCTCCTCCTTGAGCGTCTTGATGGATTTCCGGGTGCAGGACTGAAAGTGGTGTCAGTTAAAGTCAAAGGAAGTGTTTCAGTGTTCAGGACAATACACACATAAAACATTTGAAACACATCACAGCACTTATCTCTACTGCACAAACTGACAGATACACTGAATTTATTCACAGAGTTCATGTAGTGTGTGAGGTGAATATTAACATCAGCACAGATGGAAATCAATCATTCAGAGTCGTTTTATTTACGGAAATGTATCAGTATTAAAAAAGATGAGCTGATCCACGGCTACTATGTTTAATTAGTGAGAGTCACTACCAATTTCAGCCACAAATACTGATTAATAATACTGTTTAATGTCACCTAGTATTGATAACTAAGGAAATATAAACACTTCTTGGTCTGACTCCTAAACAAATGAATCTTTAACATGTTTAGATCCGGTGTTAAACAACCTGAAAACAGGAAAAGACAGAAAGAGAAGGCTGATGCTCAGTAACAGGCTGAATCTGTTCCTCAGTAATCTCATTTAAACTTGCTGTTGATTTTATTCACTGGGCCATTTGGTGTGACTCACCGGATAAAACACACCTGATATGTTTCCTTCTAGTTAATATTTATACCTCTGACATGAACTTGAACCTGCTGATAAAATTCTACCTGGGACAAACAAATCTGCGGCAGAAAAAACACCAGAAAGGGGAAATACTGCAGAATGTGACAATTGCATTGTTTGTGGACTTTCCAACATGCATATCACTCTCTGAAACTCAATATATGTGTAAAATAGGTATTTTGGGTCTTTTTGGACTAAAATATTCAAACGGGAAACACACCATATAGACATTTTCCTGTAGCAAAAGCTAACATCACCTGTAACCATAACCTGATAACCAGGGTGCGAATTATACAAGGACAATTTTCCTTCTGGGTGTAAAGGGAAACCTGTACAGCGCAGACATGTGCTTCAGTGAACTGATGTCTTACAATCCTTACAGTGACTTGCTTGCTTACTGTAATATCTGGTGCATACCACACAATAACCTCTATATTCAGCGGTCATGAACAATAAATTACAGAGAAAAATTACCAGCTAGTCAATCCCACAAAAAACACACACAATGCTACTGGATGCTACCTGTCATCTGCTTTCTTGTCCTATTAATTATATTCGTATTCTACAGGATCTCTCCTACAGGAACCATGCGTTAATCAATTCTGAATAAATAATAATAATTCTGAACTACTCATCTGGGCACTAATTCCTCACTTCCTTATTCCACACTAAATCCACCAGCACATGAAGCTTTTAGTTTTATGTTCACATTTTCCATTCCATCCTAAAACACATTTAACTTCCCACCTCAAAATGCCACATCTGTTACATTGAGCCTTAGTAGATAAGTGTTTTATGGGTTTTCTACATTTCTTCGCATGTTGTGCAGACATTACAAACAGCCCATGTAAAACTAAACCTGTATTCATGTCCGAATGTTCTGTTCCACCTTAAAAGCTGAAAACGTTAAGTTCAAAGGGACTAAAGAGCACATCTTCAGCCTGAAGCCTGTGTTGCCACAGCAGCATTTAAGGTGGAATGGTATAATAATCTAATCTAACATCTTTATGTGAGTGAAGGTTTACTGAAGGTAATAAAGTGTATTTAAGAAACCTAGATATCAGATACTTACACTTAGTGCCTTGACCTGTGCAGTGTTTGCAGTCATCCATTACTGATTACTCATTAACTAAAATTAACTAAATTTTGTAATAGGATTACTTTACAGTTTACTTTCTTGGAAATGTAATCTGATTATTATTCCTTTACTTTTAAGCTACATTCTAAAACGTAAACAAATGTAGTGGAATAAAAAAAATCTGGAAAGTTAAAAAAAAATCATTGATGACACGAAAGGGAAAGGGGCTTCTTTTGGGTTCTCCCACACTGTTTAAAGGGGAGTGGTGTAGTCGAAGGATTGGCCGAGCATATAGAGTGGCGTTAAATATAAATGTAATACAGACCACCACTCGCCACCGTTTACAACATTCAGAGAATTCCACCGTTTCTCTTGAAGTAGGCTGCCCAGGTACTAATCCAGTCTCTTGTCATCTCAAGACTACTGCAACTCTCTCCTGGCTTGCCCCTGCAACTAGTCCAGAATGCAGCAGCTTGACTTCTTTAACCTCCCCAAGTTTAGTCATGTAACAGCTTGTATCAGATATAAAACCCCGACGCTGGCCTACAAAGAACTCCTCCATACCTGATGGCAGTGGTTAAGGACAGGGGTGTACCTAGAGCCCTCCATGTTCAGGTATGGCCTGACTTGACCTGCCATCATCCAAGACACATAGGAGGCAAACATCCAGACTCTTCTATGTCCTGGCAACATGGTGGTGGACTTTCTCTAGATGTCTGTGCAGCAGAATCACCTGCTGTCTTTAAATGCCTGCTAAAGATGCATCTGTTGCATTAGCACTTAACTGAGCAGTGATTATTGTACTTGTGAACTGAATGTATTGTCTTGTTCTCTTTTTAGGTTGTCCATAGTTTAGGAAAATTTTAGGTTTTTTGGATTTTTTGGTAAGTTTTATAACTGATACTATATGGCTAATTTCTAGCAATATACTAGCAAAGTATGGTTGGTGTGGTACAGCGGTAACATCGTCAGCTCCTATATGAGAGACCTGGGTTCGATTCCCGGTCTGGGCAGCCAGTCTGTGCTACACTAATAAGGGTCCTTGTCTAATCCTGGTCTAGTTTCCATGCACTAGTTTCGGATACTCCAGTAATTGATTAAGCACTAACGTAAATTGCTCAAGAGTGTTGGCTAAATGCTGCACCGACAAAACCCAATTGAAGTGCCATTGGGCAAAGTCCTTCCAGCATGCATGTTCCCAACCACCTACTGTGTGCTAGTTTCACTAGTGTGTGTTTCACTGCAATGCAGAGGTCAAATTCCTGTGTGCAGGCAGAGTCGTCACTGACACACTTTGCATCGCCTCACCTAAAAGGTTTTTCAGATAATAGAGAACACACAAACACGGGGAGAAACCACACAGACTGTAACAGACACGGCTCAGAGCTCCAACCTGGAGCTGTGAGGTCACAACGCTTTCCACTATACCTTTTAAAAAAACGCCAAGCAGTGGAGTTTTATTTATTGTTCTAGTTTTGCTCCAGCAGAGGGCGATGTGCGCGCTCGGTCCTCTACACAGTGAGAGAAAGAGAAGAAGCGGAGCTGATTCCTGATTGGACAGCTGATCTGTGCGCTCTAATCATCTCATCAGAGTATTAATAACAGGATTTTACAGTCACACTTCAAACTGATCAGGTTCAGGAGAGTTAATGTGCTTATTGTGTGGATTTGAAGAGATTTAACTCCGTCCTGATTTTATGGTAAGTTATATTAACTCTGCTCGGCTGCTCGGTTAACTGACTCTCAGACTCCTGGTCTTTATATTTGCAGTAGGTATATCATTTATTATTTATTCATTTACTTCATTATTCATTTATTTAAAATACATTTTTAAACCAAACTGAAATTTTGAGTCAATAAGCAGCAACGTCATCAGCAAAATTACAACCTGATTATAATTCTTATTATTGTTATTTTTAATAATATTATTGTATCAATCAAATCTGAAATCTAAAAGCTTTATTTTCCCCCAGTTATGTTTAAGTTTGGACAAAAATTAATTTTCCCTTAAAAACTGTTTTAAGAAGTAAGTCACATGTCGCCATGATGTAGGAGGCGTGGCCTAATTTATTTACAAACACACACAAACTCTCTCTCTCTCTCTCTCACACACACACACACACACACACACACACACACTGTGTCTCTGTCAAGAGTCACAGTTCAGTATTGCATTATTTCTGTTTATTGATTTATTAAACATCAGCTCACACTCTGCAGCTGTTTCTTCTGTCTCCTCTAATTCTGCATCAGGGTTCTTCTGATAAACTAAAATATATGATCAGACAAAGTAATACTGGACACATCTTTTCATCATTAATCACTGACCTCATTCCCTGACTCTGTCACTGGTTCACCTGCTGCTCTCATGTCTGCACCATCATTCTCCTAATAAAACATTACCTGCTATTTAAAATGATGTAAAACTAGGCTAGTTTAATGACTTATTATTATTATTATTATTATTATTATTATTATTATTATTACTATATGCTAAAATAATCAGATGTGTGCTCAGTAATAGTGCTGTGTGTGAAACTGTAATAAAAGACTTTTTTTTGATATGCAGAATAAACCTGGATAATCATATTCAAGGTTAATTACCGTTTCAGAGCATTGTGCTGAAATCTACAGTTACTGGTCATCTTTAATTGATTTGTGTAAAGAAATCCTCCTCCAAAGCAGCCCTCAGTCTAGCCCGCTCTGACATGCGTTGTCATAGCAATGGTTCATAACTTCCTGTTAGTAAGAAAATAGTGTACTACGTTCATATTTCATGTACTAGCCTATTATGCCCCCCCCACCCCCCCACGGTTCCTACACCTATGCCTCTGTGCTCTGCTTTGCCTGTGTTTGCTGCAGATATTTTGTGTATAGTCATGTGATAGCTTGATGTTTGTTTGCCTGGTGAAGAGTCAAACATTGGTAGTGGCTACATTTTGATTGGTGAGACGCAGTCATGTGACAGAGCCTCATGTGACAGACAAAACAGAACTAAGAGATTGTGGGTGGATCAAAAAAATAAGTAGCGAGTAGCAAGCAGGATGTAGCTCAATGTAACGGAGTAAAAGTACTGCTTCTTCTTCACAAATATACTCAAGTAAAAATAAAAAGTATGCTGCTCTTTTCAGTACAATTTATCCAAAAAGTTACTCAAGTAAATGTAACTGAGTAAATGTAGCGTGTTAGTATCCACCTCTGCTCTCATCATCATCATCATCATCATCATTATTATTATTATTATTATTATTATTATTATTATTATTATGAAAGATTTTATTTATTTATTTATTTTGATTTTTTTATTCCCCACTGTTATGACTCTGCAGATGTTTTGTAATGGAGGCTGGACTCTGCTCTGTGAGAGAAACTTCACACACTCCTGCTGTTTATTACCTACAGTTAGTAACATGTTAAATTATTAAGCAAAAATAATATTTTGGTTAAAAGAACACTTATCTGAATTTGAGGTTTTTCTATTCTCACCAAAGATCTCAGAATTGCGATCACAGTTTGGCCCTTGTCAGAGTTACTCAGATCCTTGCACATTTATCCTACTTCCAGCATATCAATTTTGAGAACTGACTGCTTACATTCTGCCTAACTGACTGCTCACATTCTGCTTCTGCAAATGCCACTGTAACAAGATTAGTAGCCCGGCTGGTCCAGTCCCACAGAAGATCACCTTCAGAGGTCTTGTAAAGTCCATACCTTGACAGGTCAGAGTTGTTTTGGCAGGTGGTGTTAATGTTATGGCTGATATCTCTCTCTCTCTCTCTCTCTCTCTCTCTCCAAGATTCAGTATTGACAATATTGCAAAAGCTTTTCGTTTAGTGCATTCACTGTCATGCTGAACCTCCCAGATGCAGTAATGATGAGGCCGAGGTAAGCGTACTGCCTCGTGTGCTCCAGGGCGGCCCAGTGTGAACTGATACTGGTGTTCCTGACATTTAGGCTTTTTCTGGAAGACTATAATGTTTGTTAGGCTCTCCCTCTTTCTCTCTCTCTCTCTCTCTCTCTCTCTCTCTCTGTGTGTTGTGTGTTTAAATTTTAATATTTTTTTTTCTTTGGTCCTTAGTTTTCTGAAGAAGTGCACACCAAGGCTTTTATCACTTCTGGTGAAGAAATGTCCATCATTACTGTGGACAATCAGGACAGAGATCTGAATCCTCTAAAACAGGAAAAATCTGAAGATGAAGACCTTCTTTGTAAGACCAAGTTGCCTAAATAACATCTTGAACTTGTAATTGGGTCATTTTAGCACTAGAGTCTACATTTTGAAATGTTTAGATAAAATTACCTAGTCTAAAAATGTCGCACATATTATAGTATAAAACATTTACAAGTTCAGGCTGGTGGTGACATCCTTTTACACATAACCTATGTGCACAGTATGTCAAAAAACAAAAAGAAAATGACTGAATTAATGTATTTGAACAAGAATCTTAGAAAAACTACAGTAATTACATTAATTACGTTAATCGTTATACACAGAAAATGATGCTCAAATCTTTGTGCTGTTGCTTGAAGACCTCTGACAGCAGCCAGACTCTCACTGTCACATGCAAGTACTAGCTACCCTAAGCTTAAGAATAATATAACATAACATGGTGCTCTATAACCATCATACGGATACATAATACATAATATTTATTTATAACATAGCTGGTTTGTATGTAACAGTAGTACATTTCCATTCCCAAAGACTAAGGTTGTACTTAGCCACACTTACACTATTAACTTGTGATCAGTGTTGTTGAGCCAGTATGGCATTTTACAGCAACAATACATCACCTGCCACAACAACAATAAAGATGCCTTTGTGAGCATTTCACTGGGGTTGTTAAATGCCCATCTTCCTTCATTAAGGTTTTATTGAATTAGTCCCATGACATCTTTAGTGGGCTCAGGAGTGCTGTCTGGTTTGCCAGAATACAACACCATGGCTGGTCTCCTAACAGAACACAACAGTACACTGTGGAACCTGAGGTTGCTTCTGATATCAACCAGCAATCTATGCTTCACCCTGTTTGCCAGTACTACTTGACAGCAAGAGCACTGTTTTGAAAAAATAAATGGGAATGCGTTTTACTCAGTAATGAACAAAAAGACTGCAGTGAGATTAGCAGACTATTAAAAGAATGGGTTACTTTTAATTTACATGTTTGTGTATTGAAAGAAATGATGTTTACGTCACATGACTGTTTGTAAATGTAAACTGCGTTTTTTCAGATGAAGGTACATCACACTCTGTGGGTGATGTCACCCCAGTTGATCAGCTGGATGGAGTATTCCAGATGAAGCATCTTAAAAAAGAGGAACCAGAAGATGATGAATACCTCTGTAAGACAACATAAAGCTTGTTATTCCAACAGAACTGGCATAGAAGTGATTTGCTTTTGAGTTATAAATGCTTACATTAAAGCATTTGATTAAAGTTAGAGTAGGTTTAGGGGGTAAAATCCTCTACAACACAGGACTCTTGAGCACCTGTGACTGTCCATACTACTACTACTGCTACTACTACTACTACTACCAAAAATAATAATAATACTTTTCTGATTCACTGCAGATATTACCAACTTGTATGCCATTGATGGTGTTGGTGGTGACAAGGTTGGAAATGGAGGATACCACAAAAACCTGAGGACTGTTTTTTTAAAAACCAGTCCTTTCTTTTCCCACAGTTGTATTTGTAACTATTTTAGACAGTTCTGTTTTCCAAAATATTACTAAATTTACCCCATAAGGATAAATCCCAGTCCCACTTTCCACCTTAGCCCACAAAATCCTTGTCTCACTCTAGCATTCTTAGAGAGTGTGGCAAACACCTATAACTGTAGACAGAACTTGAGTGTGACACAACAGGAGTAAAAAATGAGGATAAACTACAAAGTGCACAGTTAGATTTTTTTTGTTGTTGCTTGCAGATGAATTGACCAACCAGCTTTGTTGTAGCATTCAACCTTATTCAACATTACTGTGTTTATTTGCTAGCTAATGGTGTGTTTATCTGTTTTAACATGCTGAAGTTACATTGTCTGCACCAAGAGCTAAACTATATTGTTTTATCTGCTCTTTTTCAGACTGTGGGGATTGCAGATCTTTCTTTATCAACAAGTGTGAGGTTCATGGTCCGCCTGTATTTATCATTGATACCCCTGTTCCCCTGGGAGTCCCAGACAGAGCCAGGCAAACACTTCCACCTAATCTGGAGATTCAGGAGTCCAGTATTCCAGATGCAGGACTGGGGGTGTTTAATACGGGAGGGACCATTCCAGCTGGTGTGCACTTCGGCCCTTATCAGGGAGACTTGGTAGATTGTGAGAAAGCTATGAACAGTGGCTACTCTTGGGTGGTTAGTTATTTCTCTTAATTATAAAGTTATTAGAGATACTAAATGCTACCTTACAGTTAAATCATTTTGTCATCATGTTACCAGCTAAATATGCTTTGACCAAATGAGTTTCCATATGTGACACAGGCCTATAACTTAAAAACAAATGAATGAAATGAAGGAATATTGTCGCTGTCCAATCAAAAACATGTATCTACCAAAACAGTAATTTTACAGTAGAAGGAAAAAACCTTTTTAACTGTCAATGGAAATCAATGTAAGTATTATTTTGGAGCATTTCTATTTGTCCTTTCATCATGAAATTGTCACACAGTGTGAAGGACAGCTGCTGCGTTCAAATGATATAGTACACTTAAAATCCACAAAAATGGAGATACATGTTTTTGATTGGAAAGTGACGATATACACCATACCATAACACTAAAACCACTGATGGCTGAAGTGAATATCACTGATTAACTTGAGATGTCTTGTTGCGTCCTTGCCTCAATGAGCCAGAGCTGTTTTGGTGGCACCTACACAATATTAAGCAAGGGGTTTTAATTTTATGACTGATTGGTGTATAATAAATATATGTGTTATTATGTTTGTTAGAATAATATTTTCATGTAAAATCATTCTTGTGTTTCAATTGGAAGGCATTGGGTGTGTTGTATTAAAAATATGTAGTAATCTGTATTATAGATATATAGGCACGGGCAGTGTGAACAGTACGTTGATGGCAGGAGGGAAATGCATTCTAACTGGATTAGGTGAGAATATATTCTTTTTTCTTCTTTACAGGGGATGGATACTATATCACCAGGTCATCTCCTTTCATCACTTTCTCTGTCTGTGTTTATCTTCCTTTGCCATTCTCTCAGGTTTGTGAATTGTTCGTGTGATAATAAGGAGCAGAACCTTGTGGCGTTTCAGTATCATGGTGGCATTTTCTACCGTTGCTGTCGACCCATTAGACCAGGACAGGAGCTATTGGTTTGGTACACAGAGGAGTATGCCAAAAATCTCAGCATTGCATTTGGCTACATCTGGAAGAAAAAGTGCTCTACAAATGGTGATGTATAATCACATAAAAAGTGACTATCCAACCTAATTCCTCAGTATAGCTCAGTAAGTGTAATATTCATTATAACGTCTAATAGCTGTTCCAGCACCTTATAGAAACAATTCCCTTCACTAACCAGTATTTACTAGTAGTGTAACCTCTAGCATCCACACAGTATCATATGATTTTGATTCTATATCCAACAATTCAAAATTAGACTTAGTATCATTTAGTTATTATGTAACCAGCATTGTTCAACATCTGGAGTAGGCCTAATGCAGTATCCAGGCATGGAACTAAATAAATTATTTAATAGACATCTTATTAAAATAGAGACACCTCTGAGAGCATCAACTGACTACTGGTAATTGCGTTGCTGTGTGTTTTGACATGACTCGTAATTCAGGCTTTAGATGAGAAAATAGCAATAACATATATAAACCTATGCCATAAAGAATCTACTATATTAGGCATTGCTTTTAAAAGTGGAAAATAATATTAATCATAGAGAGAATGTCTAAAGTTTATTTGAATAATTGTATTTGTGCAACTGAATTGACCTGTACATTATTTAATCCCATCTAATTGGCATTTATTGTTATTTTGAGTATATTTGGCTAATATGCATTCCACCAACACAACTCAGTTTTCATTCTTTGGAATTTTGGCTCATTGGGTTGTGTATGTAACCTCACATGCCAATTAATTATATGAAAGTTGTAGAGTCATTTAATCCATTTTTCATTTTGTTCTAAGACCTTTTTCTTTGTGCTTTGTTATAATTCACATTGGATATTTAGTATTGCTCTTTTTTTTTTACTCCAGAAATATGTACTGAAATAAACCAGTGGATTTCTACGCAAGAAAAACCGCATCAGTGCTTAGAGTGTGGGAAGAGATTTACTGAGAGAGGTACTCTTGATAAACACTACCGTATCCACACCGGGGAGAAGCCGTATGACTGCTCAGAGTGTGGAAAGAGTTTTACACAGCAGAGCACTCTCCAGCGACATCAGCGCATCCACACTGGAGAAAAACCGTATCTATGCTCACACTGTGGAGACAAATTTTCTAACCAGAGTAATCTCCAACGACACCAGCGTGTCCACACTGGAGAGAAACCGTATCACTGCTCACTGTGTGGGAAGGATTTTACACAGCGGAGTACTCTCCAAAGACACCAGCGCATTCACACTGGAGAGAAGCCGTATCACTGTCCACACTGTGGCGAGAGATTTACTCACCAGAGCCTCCTCCAATCACACCAACGCCTTCACACTGGAGAAAAGCCGTATCACTGTTCAGTGTGTGGGAAGAGTTTTACTGAGAGAGGCGCTCTTAAGAAACACCAACGCATTCACACAGGAGAAAAGCCATATCACTGTCCAGAGTGTGGGAAGAATTTTACTGAAAAAAGTGCTCTTATGAAACACCAGCGCATTCACACAGGAGAGAAACCTTATTTCTGCTCACAGTGTGCACGGAGCTTCACTTTCTCAAGTTCTTTTAGTACACACAAGTGCACAAACACAGAACTGTCAGCTTGCAGCACATAGTACACTAAAGTATCAGAAAAACTGCTATTGTTACTTGGTAGGTTCCCCGCTGGGCATAGACTCCACGAGTTTGCGGAAATATTCTGTAGGTAATGAACACCATACTTTGTGCAGAATCCGCAATTCTGTTGTATTTCAAACTGTAGGATTTCTATGTTTTATAGCATTGCATAGCATCACAGTGTTTGATATAACACTTCAGGGTATATTTTGTACTTATCTGCTCTGTATGTGTGAATCTCCAACAGACAGATCTCTGAAGTGTTGTTGACATTAGACCATAACTCACTTGTGTTGCAAAGTAACAAATTGACAACTCTAGCTACTAATCAGAAAGGCAGGAAGAAAAAACAGCTGTGTCTTTAGATTGTTTTACCTACAAGTGCATCTTTTTATCATTTAGGTTGTGGATGTTTGTTACGTTGGGTTTTGTCTATTATATTTCGTAAAATTATTTATTTTGTTTTTTTCTCATGTCCTTTGATTTGACTGTTATTTTAACCTGTCCTTTAACTAGACTGTGTTTGGATTATTCTTAATGAGTAAAAAAAGATGTATTTTAACTCAGGGTCCTGTTTACGATTTCTGTGATTGATGCCACACTGTGTAACTGATGAAATGAGTTACATTTTCACAGTCTTTTCCGAAAAGCTGTCGATCATTAATGATAAAGCAAACTTACATTTCACTCTTCTTAACAGCTAGAAAGCTGAGTGAGTTTCTAGGTATATGGACATCCTGAAGGCAGATGTACCTTCGCTGAAATTGTTGATTCTATAACCAAAACCACAAAAGCTCATGCGTGTCAACAGAAACCTTATAACCCACTGACTGGATGCTATGTCTGGGAGGTATTTCTAGGCTAATAATCTTTCAGAGGTTGAACCACCGTGCTTAAACCCCAGCCTCATTTACAAAAAGGCTGGATCAGCATCTGACAGAATGACAGAACTGGCTCATTTGAGCCACCATTAAGAAACGGGCCGTTCAGGACATGTCCATCCTCTGGGCACACATGTTGCTCGGTCTCACTGTAACCCTAACATTAGGGGTCTTTTTGGGATTGATTTGGGAGCTGAATCATTGCATTGCAGAGGCACAAAGGATGCAGGATTGCAAACTGAAATAGATCTCATTAAAAACTGTCTTTAGCCTGTCATCAGCAAAACAAGAGAGAGGACTCCATTCCTTTGGTTATAAATGCTTTGGATGTGTCCAGATGACCCTATGTGACAGGTTCAACCTGTGAAATCTGCCCAAGGTTGACCAACTTTTGAATCGATCAACTTCACAGCATTCCATTAAAGTGAACATGCAGAGTGTTTTTAGTTGTGCCCAGTGCATGCCCTACTAAAGGTGGTACAATAGATGGGATTAGTGTTAGGAGTTACGTGTTACATCATACTTACTTTTTCCACTAACAAAGTAATGTAAAGGATTACAGTTTAATATTGTGTAATCTCATTACAGTTACTAACTGAAAAACATGCTACTTGCGTTACTCACACAGATTTCCTGAGCTGTTCTATGTTTCTTTTCCTGTCACTTAAAGTATGAATATTAATATACGTGGGTTGTGTTTTTGTTTCTAGTGGGTATATGTTTATAAAATACCTGTCTAATAAAGCTGAATTACTAGTTTGTACTGTTTCACAATCTGACACTCAACAAAAAGGGTTTTGCTTTAACCTCTGACACAGACTTTTATTATTTTTAAAAAATCTTTTTAACCTCTTGTGCTATGTTTGGGTCAAATTTAACCTGTTTTCAAGTACAGTTATGTTAAGAGTATCATTATCTTTTTTGTATCGCAACAAGATTTCATGATATTCTCAGAAACAAATATTTTAACATCATTTTAGTCAATTCTGAATGTCTAACGTTCGTGATGTTATGGGTCAAATATGACTCTGCATAGAATGCTGGCTGTTGTAGCGATCAAATAAAAGGTGTGGGTTGCTCTGTGGATCAAATATGGTTCAATTTGCCCCACCACACACACAGGCACACACCTATTGTTTTGTATTAATATATTGTTTAACATTATACAAAAGTTGTACAAATATGAAAAAAGAATACATTCTGTGTCTTTTTAAGGTTATTATAAAACACACATGGTGATTGATTTTTACAAATTAACGACTTTGTATTATTATAATACTGCAGAGAAGTTTTAAAGCCTGAGTTGGAGCCAAGACCAAAGGAGCAAAATATTGATATCTAAAACATTATTATTATTATTATTATTATTATTATTATTATTATTTGGTGATACAATGTTTTTTTAATACCCAAGATATTTGTTTAATAATAATAATAATAATAATTTAGAATTCATGCTTTTTTAAAGTCATCTCTTTAAAGGTTGCTTTTATTTATTTTAGCCACACCTTCTCTCGAATGTTCAGTTGCCACAGATAACTGAGCTGTAACCCTGACATCTTTTAGCAGTTTGTAGGGAGGTAATACAGCAAGATTTAAGTTGTAAAGACTGAGGTTTATCAATAAAAGCAATACTAAGTACTAATTTGTGTACACTTCAGGTAATAGATAGCTCCATTACAGTTTTATCCTAGATGCATAGCTATATATCTTGCTAATTCTTAGCTGATTTTGTCCAACCTCAATTCAATCAGTTCAACTGTTTTAGGGTAATATACACAAATTGCCATAAGAACTTTAGGGACTTTTTGGTAGTAAAGACTTTTTGGTTGGAAGTTTGGTGTGAAATGTTTTGTGTAATCAATGTAAAAGTGGGGTTAGCATTTAGCTAACTTACCCTATGATTACAGATTACAAAGGTGTTTTATTGCTTTTATACAACATTTTACACATTAAAGTAGTAAAGCAAAGAAATGATATTATTAAAATAATGGGTCATACTAGAGGGAGCCACTAGAGGGAGCCGACCTATTGGGCTGGTCGCCTCTAGGTGCTGCCAGTGTTGTAGTCCTCAGCATCAACGCGGGACTGCAATCCCCAGGAAGCCCAGGGGCAATTAGGCTTGATGGGGAACACCTGCCTGAGTCTCTATTTAAGCAGAGATTCAGCCAGCGCTCCCTTTTACGTCCTTAGGTTTTTGTGCTTTCTTGCACCAGGTAAGAGGTCAGGGCAAACTGGTAAATAATGGACCACATACAGTTGTGTAGGGCTTGAGCCCTGTGGTAATAATTGTTGTCAGGGGGAGGATAGGTGCTTGGTGTGACTCCTTTTGGGGACTTCTTCATCTCTTTCGGCATTCTCTCTTTATTTCTTGGCCCCAAACTTCCTGATTCTGGTGACTCTGTGAAAGTCCAGTCTGCAAGTCTGGTGTAAACTTAATGTAGAATTACTCACAGTATTCGAGAGAAATGGAATGTTAATGACAAACCCTAGTAAAAATTAAGTATATTTTATTGTGCTAGAAATGTACTGTAACTTCAGCAAGTACATTTCAAGCACATTATTGTTTTGTGTGCTAAATATAAGTGCAAAAAATATATTAAAAATGTAACAATTACAAGTACATTTTACCTCAGTACTACATTTACATTAACATTTACGGCATTTAGCAGACGCCCTTATCCAGAGCAACTTACAAGAGTGCTTAGTTAAATTCTTAAAGTATCTGAAACTAGTAAAGATAAATCAGGATTCAAGAACTCAGACCAGAATCCTACTAGAAAAGTCATGTAGTATCAATTCTCTAAAAACTTTCTACACTAGTCAACCTGCACAGAGAAAACGACAACAACCAAAATGGTCACAAAACTGAATAAAAGAGACAAACAGTTCACAAGCATTTATTTTTCAATTAAGTGCTGGCAGAACAGGTGAGTTTTTAGCCGGTGTTTGAAGACAGAAAGTGACTCTGCTG